>BMAW01127852.1:0-17594 GCA_019974015.1 Nephila pilipes | reverse complement strand
ATCCATGTTTCGTCCATGGTCACCAAACGACGCAAGAAATCTTTTTTGTTGCGAGTAAATAGCGATAAACAGCTTTCTGAATCATCGACTCGTTGCTGTTTTTGTTCCATCGAAAGCAATCGCGGCACCCACTTGGAAAAAACCTTTTTCATGCTCAATTTTTCATGAAGGATAGTAAATACACTTCCATATGATATCTGTGTCATCTCAGTAATCTCACGGAGCTTCACTTTACGATCTTTCATTATAATTTTTGTCACTTCACTCACATTTTCCGGTGTAACGGCTTCCACAGGTCTACCCGAGCGTTCCGCGTCATTTGTGTCGGTACGACCACGTTTAAACTCGGCAAACCACCCACAAATCGTTGCTTTTGATGGACAAGAGTCCGGGTAACATTTTTCAATCCATTGTTTCGCTTGCACGGTGTTTTTACCCATTAAAAAACAATGTTTTATCAGAACACGAAACTCGGTTTTTTCCATTTTTTAAACAAACTACAAAACGACTTTACTCCAACCTCGATAACTCAGCTGTTTCTGGTCCGATCGACTTAAAATTTTGACACTTTTCAAGCAAAGGTTAGTACTCTAGAAAGACCTAGTTACTGGTTTACTACGAGCGCCATCTCTGGGTTAGTCTCGGAACTTATTGATCCATGTGTTATATAAGGAATATTTCTTAAAGTTGCGAACATACAACATTTGGTGTTTTAGATGCATATTGATTAATGATGAATGATATTTTGAATTTATTATTTTCATAATAGAAACATTTGTTCACAAACTTGTGTTGATCCAAATCTACAACAATATCCATAAGTCAAATTGTGTAAACATGGAAAATTGCTTGTTGGTATAAATTTCCAAAAATAAAGGTCACCACAATTTTAATTAAAATCATATCCTTCCGTTAGGTCTTATGAGTGAAAGAATATTAACATATATTCCGAGGAAAGACGTTGTTTTGAAATATTTCGATTCAAGTTAATTGGACTGTATTTTTTTTAAAACTATTTATAATTTCCCTTTTCAAGAATTGATTTTGGAAGTGCTATTTTGATTTGTTATTACACAAAGCATATCCCCTTTTTATGATATTTTTTTTTGTATTCTTGTTTTGTTACTCTATTGTCATAATAAGAATGAAAAATAAAGGACTGTTAATAAAAAAATCTGATATTTAAAATATTTTGTTTAGATTCTTTGAATAATTCACATCTACAGAGCTTTTTTAATTCGTTAGTAAAAATAAGCATATATTTTTAATTGTTATTTGAAGAAAAACTCGAATGATTTAGATTTTATGTTTCCAAATTTAGATGTGGATAAAATATTGAAGATAATTCTAACAATTCTCTGTTATTTATTTTTGTTTTTCTTATTTACAATTGTAATGGAATTTTTTTCTACTTTGTTTTTTAACTGATAGTATATTGAGATTTAATACCATTTACATAGTGTTATTAAATATTAAGGCTCAATTCTGAAAAAAACTTTTATTACACGAGGAAAAAACAAATTTATACTTTTCACATGTCACTAGACAACAATAAAAACAATATGAAAGCAATTGAATCTATTTCACTACAAAGAAAGTAATTTCATACGCAGACTTGATTCTCTTCCAAAAGAAAAGACTCGAAATTGTTATACATAGCTATGATACAGAAATTTTCTTCATTTCTTTGCTTTTTCGGAATAAGTATATTTTCTCAATAATATAAAAATAATAAACTTCGGCATTTATCCAATTAAAATTAAAGAATTTTCATACATCAATGACAGATTTCTAACCGATCGTTTTACCGAGTAGTTTGCTATCCTGATCCAAAATGATTTTCTTTTTAATCGGGGTAGGAAATTACTCAGTAGGATAGTTCCGAATGTATTGCTTAAATCTGTCCGGACTTCTATTCCAAAGCACATTTAGTTGCTTCTCGTAATCATAGACATTCGGTTTCTGTCTCTCTCTTTCACACTTCATTTTATGCATTAAACAGATAAATTCGTCTTCGGATAGGTATGCGTAAATGCTATCTACCATTTTATGGAACTCCGGATGAAACGGTCTATTTGACAGAGCTTTGTAGACCTGCAAGGGTTCTCTTTTCAAAACTTTTTTAAAATGCTCTTCATTCATTTGTGTCAAACAGAAAGTTTTCACTTGCTCAGATTTGCCTTCTTTCATCATCCTTATAAACACATACAACTGTTCTGTCGGGGGTAATATTTGCAGAAGATTACCTTTTATTATTAGGCTGTTTAGACAGTACACTGGTAATAGGCGAGGAAAGGGTCGCCTACTCCAGTCTACATCCCCACTTATTAATAATGTTATCCATTCATTAACTACGCGTTTCAACAGAGGGTCGGATATATTCCTCATTAACTTAATATGAGTAGACCTCAGAATTTTAGCGCGTCTACCTATTTCATCCCACATCTGTTCGGTCTCCTCTTCCAACCAATAAACACCTGCCATTTGAAATCGCTTCGATAAATCGTTACGTTTACTCTGAATAAAACTCTTTGCAGTTTTTAATCTGTCTATGGTTTCAGTTCCCTTCCAAACATAATCAATGGGTGATTCTAGCGAGGGACATTCTAAGATGGAAGAGTGATCTATTTTCCACTCGTTAATTTCATCCCTTAGTTTCATGAAGGCAATTATTTTTTCTTTCAGTATCACAGACTATTTTAAACGTGACACCTTTACACTTGCCACAAGCTCCCTCTTTTCCAACAACAAAACATCTTTTATATCGTGCGTTTCATTTTCCAAAACCTCGATATTCGGGTTACTGTAAACACAAATTGCAACTTTTGAGAGAGCTAAAAACTCAAGTGAAAACAAAGAAGTTACCATTCTCATGGACCAACCGTGTTACAATATTTTCCAAAATGTTTGATTTGAGAATAATCTTTTTTAAGTACTCTAATTTAATTAAGTAGTTCTTAATGTACGAGTTCTTGTTTTATTTCTTTAGCTCTAAGACTACTTATTAGGAAATTCAAGCTACGTGCTTACTTATTTATGGTTGGGACATATTCCTGAGGCTTAAGGGAAAAGACTTACTCCTTCCACTTGTTTATTCCTCGTGGTCGAAAACTCAAGCAGAAATACCAACTGAAAAAGAAAAAAAAAAAAAGATTTTCCCTCATTGAAGTCTGCTGCAACACTCTGCATTCTTGTTGAAAGAAAAGTATTTAAATTATTGCAATTTTCAGTGATTTGGGTATTTAAAATATCTTTACCGATCTTGGAGCATTTCTTTACGACAAATGCAACCACGTTCTAGATAAGATCTTAAATTTAATTTTTAACAAGAAAAAATAATTTTTACTAAAACCAAGGTAGACCGCCTTTTGCCTTAGCCTGCCGATTCCTCTCCCCCATTCACCTTAAATTCTGTTTAGTAAGCTTAACTGAAAATTTATGTTTCTTGCCAATGTACGAGTAATAATAGAGTTATTAGATTACTAGTTTTAATTTATATCTTAAATATAAGATTATTTCTTTGCTATAGAATGTCAATTTGTTATTTACTCCTGTACACAATATTTATATATGTATTGTGCATGATTAGTTTTTTATTTTACACTTATATCATTTAAATATATTATTTGCCAAGTATTGTATTTAAATGTTAGTTCCATGAAAGTAGGAATACCGTAGAAACGATGGAAAACTATTTGAATTAAGGGTTCGGTGCTACATTTCGAAATACTTCCATTCTCCTTCTTTTCTCTTCAATTTATTAAAAATATATATAAGTTATTTTCTCTCTATTGCATTTTGTGTTATTATATCAAATGAGCATTTTCTTACGTTCCTCTATCTACTCATAAGATATTTTCTATCTTCACGAAACATAACTCTACATTGTGTCCTCCATTATTTTTGGAATTGTAATTTTTTCTGGTAGCTTAATAGATCTGAATCTTTCGAATCATATACACATATTGTAAATTCATTCCGATTATGCAACTGAACTATATGTGATGTAATCGTTTTTCGGTATACTGGTTAAGTCCTATTTTAGCGTGCTGCATAGCATGATTTTTAAAATCATGCTAATTACAAGCTCGAAGTTATTTCAACAGGAAACAAGATGACGTTTTGTCTGTAAACAAAATAAAGAAAAAAAAAACAAAAAACTGCGTTTTCAAGAAAACGTGTAAATAGCATAAAAACACATCAAACATGCGAATAAAACGCACGATTTCCAAATTCTAAATCATTTTAACGGGAAACACGTTGATGACGGACTAACGATTTCCTAAGTATCGCAATAGTAAACAAAAACCGTAAGAATGAATTGAATAACAAACATTAAAAACTACTTAAAAAGAAAGGTTCTTCAACTTAAACAGACACCTCACGAAACTAGAAGTATGGTACTCTATTTGCAAAAATTCCCTGAATGTTTCCAAAACTGAGGCCATCTTTTTTTCCAGAAATCCTCTAAAAATTCAACCTAAAATTTATCTTGAAAACAAAAAAAAATTCTTCTGGACTTGGAGCACTAAGTCTCTTGGCGTAACATTCAATATAAAAAACCCATTTTTAAACTACACATTACACTTATTAAAAACAATACAAAGCTGTAGTCCATGATGTATTTTCCCTTATTGCGCGCAAGTCTATATTAAGAAGACGTAATAAAATGCTTATCTATATTCTGATAATTACCTATCCTTATATATCCTTGTCCATTCTGGTCGCATCCTGCAGATACTACACTAAAAACTATTAGAAAAGTCACAAACAGTTTTATTCTAACAATATTAAAAGCAAATTGGTACATGAGAAACATTGTCATCAGAAAATCTATAAATTACCCATCTCTCAAAACCTTCATCTAAAGACTTCCCATGAAATTCTTTAACAAAATAGACACATCCACAACAGGACAATCCAAGCCATAGAAAAATGCACTCCAATGAGAATTTAACCCACTACTGTGCACTCTTCGTGAAATTTTAATAGATTAATTATTTGCATTAATATTCTTAAATTTTTTACACCCCGTCACACCTGAAATCGCGGAACACGCATAATAATGCACACTCTCGATAGGAGCCATTCCTATCGACGAATCAGAAGACACCCTCTAGGCTCTGCCGAGTTGTTTCAACGAGACCTTGCATAAAACCCCGAGAGGATTGACAACGCTGAGAAATCACTCTTCCACATCTGTCCTTGAACGATGACGATTGCGAAGTTTTTTCAGCAAGATAACAATGAAACTGATATTCCGTTTACGCAAACTGATCTTGTAATGGATGTTTGTTCGCCAACCCTAAAAACTTACGAATCCTCTTTTCTTCAAATCAGAAATAATTTCCCTATATTTTTTATGCTGATTTTTCCTACTTTCGGTAACATGATTCGATACTTTAGATCAGTGATGCAACGGCGAAACAGATATCCCGCCTAGGCAGCATGATTTTGTAATGGACGCTTGACTACCTACAACGTTTCTAAAAAGAAATAATGCTAAAATAATGTCTTTGCAGTGTTTTAGATTTAATCACTGAAGCTGGTTAAAAAAGTTTTTTTTTTTTAACAATTTTTTTTTTATCCTAATCTTCCATATATACATATAAAGGTTTGTGATAGTTAAATACACTATCAACACTCTACGCAATCTCAATTTAGTTTTCATTCTTTTTGTACAAAATATAACGTCTATTGTAGTATTTCTATGTGTAGTATAATGTTTTGAATTTGTTTGTAATTATAAATTTCTCTTTCTTGTCCATTTTCAATGCTTATATTGAAATCTCCTGCAAGCACGAACCTTTTTTTATTCGATTATGCGATTCGTCATCCAACATTTCACACTGCTTCCACAATATCGTCAGAGTTTGTTCCTGAAGCAGCGCACAAAACAGTATGTTGCATTTTTTCAATTAGTTTGAAGTCAATATTATCAGTTACAAGTAATTAAAATTGAAGCAAACGATAAATTATTAAAGTGAATATATTTAAGCTATATGTAATTAAAAATAAAAGTAAACGATAAATATATAATTGTTAAAAGTGAATATATTTTAAGCTAAGTGAAAAAAAAATTAAAGAAAACGATAAATTATTAAACTGAATATATTTTAAGCTAAATGGAACTGAAATTAATGAAAATGATAAATTATTAAACTGAATATATTTCTAGCTAAATGTAATTAAAATTATATATAACTGAATATAATATAAGCTGCATGTAATTAATATTAAAGCCACCAATAAATTTTTTAACTGAATATATTTTAAGCTTATAGTAACCAAAATGTGAGGAAACAGTTAATTATTAAACTTAATGTATTTTAAGCTAAATAGAACTGAAATTAAAGGAAACGATAAATTATTGAATTGAATATAAAAGAATATAGAAAAATCTATCGTTCAGCCAATGGCTTGAACCGTAAAATAAAGATATTTTATTAATATCCTAGTTAATAGTGAAAAATACCAAGCGTTTATATTTTAACATTACAGCCAATACCATAAAGCATATTTTAAAAGAATATAGAAAAATTTAACATAAAGTCCATGGATAGAATGGTTAAATTAGGAAAAGGAACATGAGTAGGTAAGAAAAGGCGATTCTGCGGCAAAAGGCTGCGCAGGCGGAGGTCGAGTTGAGTTGTTTTTCTCCTGCTACAGTTTTGGTTTTCAAGGTGCAGGCTGCGCAGGTAGCGGTCGAGTTGAAGTGTTTTCCTCCTGCTGTCGAGTTGAGTTGTTTTCCTTCTGCTATAGTTTTGGTTTTCAAGGTGCAGGTAGCGGTCGAGTTGAAGTGTTTTCTTTCTACTGTTGAGTTGTTTAACTCCTCCTTCTGAGTTGAGTTGTTTTTTTCCCTCCTACTGTTAAGTTGAGTTGTTTTTTTTTAAAAGAAACCGTGTGATGTAGTATACTCGTAATCAGCGTGAATGGGTGACGATTTAACTTGTCTTAGCTTGTCTGATCTTGATTCTACAAGATGGCGACTGAATTATGTGCGTCATCAGGGTTTGAAATAACTACTAAACCGTGTGACGTAGTATACTCGTAATCAGCGTGAACGGGTTACGATTTAACTTGTCTTAGCTTGTCTGATCTTGATTCTACAAGATGGTGACTGAATTCTACGTCAGAATTTATCTTAGTGCTTAGAGCGGATGGATACATTGCTTTCAACCATTCAGTGAACTCCGCTCAAGTGTAATTCGGTCAATATGCTTTAGACCCTTATGACATCAAAGTTCAAGATTCATTTTGTTGGTCAGTATTGCAGTGGGCTGTATTCAACAAGAAAAAAAAATTGACAATGTCTGAAACACATAGCGAAAAACGAAAGCTTGGAAAAGCCGTTGAATCTTCTGCAAATAAGAAAGCAAGGAGAGAAGTTTCAAAAGTAAGTAACAAAATTAAATAAATTTAATATATAATGTTTATAATGTTTTTACACTTTTCTAATCTTTATTAATTTCGATATTTTCTTATATTATTTTCAGAATGATGGAAAATTTAATGAGGATTGCATACCAGATGGAATATTTCCAATTGGAGATGATGTTTTTGTCTTTGCAAGCACCTATTATGATTCCGTATCAGTACATATAAGACGTTTCAAGAAGTATGGAAAAACATACTATCCAACTCCTGAGGGAATAACATTAGTCCCGTCGTGGATCGAATATATCATGGGTAAAAAGAAAGTGCCGGAATCACAGGAGGAATTACCGAGTGCACTTTTCCCTCTTGAACAACACATTCAAATAACAAGTGAGAACTTCATTGATTTTACTTTTAAGCGCATTAAATATGGTCCGGATAAAGATCCTACTTTTAAAGAAATCATTATATCCCGAGAGCAGTGGGCTGAAATGATTGAAAAATATGGTGCTATTGAAAATGCTGTTATAGACAATAAGTTTCAATGTATGAACCTTTTAACTGCATATAAAACCTTCTGCGACGGTCCTATAGAAAATACCTTACCTTTTTCTTTGGACGTTAGTCTGGGTCAACAATACTTGGCGCAAATTTTGAAAAAATCTATTTGTAACCTCTTGAACGAAAAAGGACTGAAACAACCTCAAACACTCGCTGAAGAGTTATGGGGAAATCGAAAAGAAACATTTAATTCATATGTTTTGTCACTTGAAGCTAATGAGATAGCTGAATGTTTTTATAATAATCTTTTTGAAAATGAACACTTTTTATTGTTAAAACCTGTAAATTATGTAACTGAAGAATTTTTTAAAAATCTCCGCTTAGATATTATTTTAAGAGAAGTAAGAGACATCTTATGTCCACCTGATTGTTTTGAATATTATGAGGATTTTGTTTAAAAAATATCGTATACAGATTTTATAAGTTTCACATAATATTTTGTTTCTATAAATCTGAATAAAAAAAATTTTTTTTTTACTTGATTTGAGTTAATATTATTTTTATTGTTTGTTAGTTTAATTTATGTTGAAACAGTTTCACATTTTAAAAATAAATAAGAGTATTTTTTTAAAGAAATTATCTAAGTATTTTTAAGCACAAGTGATATTTTAAATATATTTCATACGAAAGTGCGAAAAACTGAAAATTTATGCTCATGCTTTTAAACATAAACCCTTTGCCATTCCCAAAAAGTATAAATTGTATAACTATTAATTGTAATAATCATTTAATCAAGTTCTTTTCGTCGGTAACAATGTATCAAGATTTAGCAGCGTTTTACGAAAATCCTGAAGTTCCAAGTAGCTTCGGAGGCGTGGAGGCATTACATCGCTCTTTGAAAGGGAAATATAGTAAATAATTCGATATAAAAACCAACGTTTTTATATGGTGGCAAAGTTTATTAGAGAAAATTATTGAAATATTAGTTAAAACTGTTAGTTATTTTTAACTTTAAAATTTACTTAAAAAGAGACATTTGTGAGAGTATTAAAAAATTCATAATACTCATAAAATCAAAACATGCATTTGAAAGTTTGTAAGTCATTCTATTAAAAAAAGAATGGGAACCAGAATTCAGAAAAAATTATTGTGATAAGACACGGCACCAAATATTGGAAACTTTCTTTCTTGCGAATGATTACTGACTAAAAGTCAGCAACCCTTACTATCTCGGAGATAGTATCTCCCCTTTGTGAGTCCCCTTTTTTACTATCTCCCCTTTGTGAGTCCCCTTTTTTACTATCTCCCCTTTGTGAGTACAAAAGGTTTACGATACCCCATGCGGTGTGGGGAGTGCCCTGTGCTCCCAGAGGGGAAAAGAAATTTTTCCCTCAATCCTAAAAGCCCCGAGAGGAAAGAATATTTTGACTTATTATTAAAACTATTGAAATATTAGTCAAAACTTGTCGCAAACGTCTAAATATTGCATTGTTAGGCGAGTACGAACGATTCCCAAAATTTCAAAGCTCTAGCTTGATGGGAAGTTGGTTAAATTAACGATCGAAAATTTGATGACACACACACACACCAAGTGAAATTCAGAAAAACGTTGTAAAAAGATGTAAAACAATGGTTATCACAGAAAGATGCTTATACTCTTCATAAACCTGTTCGTCATAAATTTAAGCGGAATCGAGTATTTGTAAGTGATATTGATCGTCAGTTTCAAGCAGATTTAGTCGATATGCAATCTTTAGCAGAATTTAATAAAGGTTATAAGTATTTGTTAACTTGCATTGATTTATTTTCAAAATTTGCTTGGGCAATTCCTCTGAAAGATAAATTTGGAAAAAGTGTAAAGTCTGCGTTAGAAATTATTTTTAAAGAAAGGAAGCCTAAAGTGTTGCAAACAGATGCCGGTAAAGAATTTTTAAATAAAATAGTTCAAAATTATTTAAAAAATATAAATGTAAATTTTTTTTTACAAATAATGAAACTAAAGCTAGCATAGTTGAAAGGTTTAATCGGACATTAAAAACAAAAATGTGGAAATATTTCACTGAATTTAACACTAAAAATTACATCGATGTCATTGATAAATTAATACACAGTTATAATCACTCATATCACCGTTCAATTAAAATGGAGCCTGTTTCTGTAAGTAGGCATAACAGGAAGCAAGTATTAAATAATTTATATGGTGATCTAAGAAATGAGAAACCTAAAGCCCCTAGATTTAAAATTGGTGATGTTGTACGCATTAATAAACAAAAACTACACTTTGAAAAAGGATACGAACAAAACTGGAGAAGAGAACTTTTCACAGTTTATGAAATCGTGCAAAGAATTCCGATCGTTTATAGATTAAAAGATTTACAAGGTGAAGAGATTAAAGGTACTTATTACGAAGCAGAATTACAAAAAGTTGTCGACTCTGGTTTCTATCCTGTAGAGAATGTTATCAAACAAAGAAAAAGACAAGGAATCACTGAATATTTTGTTAAATTTCTAGGCTATCCTGAAATGTTTAATGATTGGGTGACTGATATTCAAAAAGTATAAATAGTTAAACTTTTTTTATTATGGACTCATTTTCAACATGTCTTTCTTCGTAACATTACCTTCTGATAGTTCTATGCATTTCTTTCCAGAAAACAAAATATCTCATTTCAAAACTCATTTACCTTTTCCTGTTGATTTAAATGGTGAATGGGAAGTGGGATTGTCTGAAATCATCTATCCACGTTCCTGGCTAAACGTAAATGAAACTAACAATTATTTTCGATACGAAGTTGGTGACGGTAATATTGCCTCGACTGTTAAACCAAATATTGATGTGGGCTGTTATGAGACAATGTTTGATATTATATCAGCCATACAGCTTGCTTTACCCAAAAATCCTAGTCGGTTCACAATAAATTACAATAAAGCTACAAAACGAGTGAAAATTAATGCAATTCAAGGTAGCAGTCTTCATTTAGAGAATTTAGGCGAATTGTTAGGATTCAAACGCAATGCAATCATAACGGGTAACATGAAAAGCGAATTCGTTGCTGATGCATGGGCTAATTTTTCGGTTTTTTACGTTTACTCCGATCTCATTTCGCCTCAAATTGTGGGAGATATACAAGCTCTTTTATTGCGAATCGTTCGAACTAAAGGTCAAGACGGGGAAACGATTAGTCAATATTATGATAGACCTCAATACTTACCTTTAGTGAGACACTCGTTTCAAACAATTCAAACTGAACTAAGACTCAATTCAGGTGGTTTTGTCCCCTTTGAAAGTGGTAAAGTGATCATAGTGCTTCATTTTCGCATGAGGCAAATACTATAAATAGAACAACGCATTTTTATACCTTCATTTGAAGATAAAAGCACAAAGATGAGTGTACAATACGTTTGCTGTACTAAAAAATTTGAAGACCATTATGCAGGTCAGATCGGCTCTGGTCTGGGTCATTACCGAGGCATTAGTTTTCAAAAAGGTTATGGAATCGGAGGAATATTTCGTCGATTGTTTAGAGCAGCTCTACCCTTTTTAGTAAAAGGAGGTAAAACTATTGGAAAAGAAGTATTAATAACAGGGAGTCGTGTTGCCTCTGATGTATTGTCAGGAGAAAATTTTAAAGAAGCCGTAAAAACAAGAAGCAGAGAAAGTGGAAAAAATCTAGCTCGGAAAGCTATTGATAAAGTTCAATCTATGGTAGGGAAAGGACAATATAAAAGAAAGCGTAAGAAACAGAAAAGATTCATTTCATCCAAAGCCCGTAAAGTGAGCGGACGCGATATTTTCGATTCATAAAAATGGCATTTATTCTTAAGGATTCTCCTGAATGTGTTAAATCTGAATTGGAACTTTTCAACTTACCAGGAACTCAAACAGTCATTCAAGAAGGGCAGTGGAAACAATTTCACCCTCTTTCTAACGTTTTCGATAACGCACCAGTAGAATTTCATATTTCTGGAAGTGCAGAAGATTACATAGATCTCAGTCAAACACAGCTATATGTAAAAGCGAAAATAGTAAAAGTGGACAATAAGCCTATTACTAAAGACGATGCTATAGGACCTGTGAATTTATTTCTACATTCTTTATTTTCTCAAGTAGATGTATCCTTAAATGATCGCGTGGTTTCCAATTCCAGTAATACATATCCCTATCGATCTTATATTGAAACTCTCTTAAACCATGGACATGACAGCAAAACTTCCCAATTAACGGCTGAACTATTTTACAAAGATTCTGATGACAGCCTCAAGAAAAGAACTGAATTTTTTAAAGAAAGTGCTACTGTAGACATGATTGGTTGCATACATTCAGATTTATTTCATCAAGATCGTCTTTTACTCAATTTAGTGGATTTGAAAATAAAATTAATACGAAGCAAGCCCGAATTTTGTTTGCAAGGATCTGAAGGATTTAAAGTTGTTTTGGATCACGTTTCTTTATTCATACGAAAAGTTCGCGTGAATCCTGGAGTTATTCTTGGTCATGCAAAAGCACTGGAAAAAACAAGCGCAAAATATCCCATTAACCGAGTTCTGTGCAAAGTGTATTCGATTCCTAAAGGAAGTATGTCTTTTATTCAAGATAACATATTTTCAGGCCAAATGCCGAAAAAAGTTTTTATAGGATGTGTAGATAATGAAGCTTTTCATGGTGCATTTTCAAAATCTCCTTATGAGTTTAAGCATTTTAATTTAAATTTTATTGGAGTGTATGTGGATGGACAACCAGTGCCTCATAATCCGTTAGAACTCGAATTTTCTAAAGATCAGTACATACGTGCCTATCAAACTCTGTTTGTTGGGACAGATCGAATGGGTCAAGACAGAGGCATATTTATTTCTAGAGAAGAATATATAAGGAATCAAATACATTATTTGGATTTAACCTCTCACCGGATTTATGTTCTTCAGGAGAACATTTCAGTCTGATAAAACATAGCAATTTGCGATTAGAACTAAAATTCAGCAATTCTTTAGAACAAACCGTATGTGTTATCGTCTTCGTAGAGTTTGAAAATTTAATCGAAATAAACAAATCGAGAAATATTTTGTACGATTTCGGAAATTAAAGAATGGATGGAATGCAGCTGTTTACAGTCTTATCTCGAGAGAAGACAACGTCCCCATATTTCCAAGGTGTTAATTCTAGAGATACGCTCCCTCCTCTGCAAGAAAACATGTGTGCTATTGTAAATTCTGATGACTCATCGCAAACCGGAACACACTGGTTAGCATTATTCGTGAATGATAAAAGAGAATTAGAATTTTATGACTCGTTTGGACAGCCTCCTGTATTCTATGATATTAATACTACAACCTATTTAGATGTATTGTGGAATTCCAAAGTGTTTCAATCACCAACATCCAATGTTTGTGGACAATACTGTATTTACTTTTTATTCAAACGCAGCCAAGGCTATTCTATGTATTATATTTTAAATCAATTGTATATAAATGATTTTCAAATGTATCAATTTGTAAAGAAGCGATATGGTGTAAGATTTGTGTTTAGAAAATAAAAAAAAAAAAAATGGAATGAAACTAAATATTTGTATCTTTTATTTTATTTTTTTTTTCTATGATAAAATATTTTGTTCCCTCAAAAAATTAATATAATTTTATTTAATTACTGTTATTTATTTGAAACTTTAAATTTTATCCTGAGTATATTTTACCTGAAAAAGAAAAAAAAAAAAAGTTCAAATCATAAAGAAACAATTTTTTTAATCAAATGAATAGCATTTATTTCAAAGTTTCAACCACGCATTTCTGCGAGCATACATTATTGGTTTCTTGATAATTTTGTTATTCTGATACAATTTTTTATTTACATCTAGATGTTTCGGTAAATTTACATCATTCAAAGCTCTTAAAAATACATATCTTCCTTCAGGTGCCGATTTTCGGTTCCGTAGAAAATCATTCACGAGGAATGCAATATTACTTCCTGGAATAACAGTGTTTTTGTAAATAATTTCACCATCAGAATTCCAACTGAAAGATTCTTGAAGCTTTAAAAACTGAAAAATATTTTTTGCTTTTTCTTTATACCTAGTTGGAACAATTCTAAAAATTTCATCCTCAAATGCTTCTTTTTCCGTCTTCACTACCGATTCCTTTAGATTTTCCTTAAATGATTCCATTTCTTGATTTTCCGATACAGATGTTTCTGTTGGAATGGATTCGGACTCTTTTCGATTTTCATTAGAAAAATGTGTATATTTTTGTAAAACTTGTAGATAGAGTATTGTTTTTTCTTCTTCCGTTAAATCCTTATTATGGAGAATGCTTTTCATACGTTGATCAAGTTCCGATAAGTGTTCTGCTACTTGATAGTTCTTCGGGTATCAGTACAAATTTTTTGCTAAATTCCATTTTGAATTAAAGAACAGATGACGGAAATAGCTGCTGGTAATAAAATAGAAAGGAATCCTTCTCCTTTTTGAATTAAAATTTTCTTTTTCTCGTAAAGAGGTGTTTTTTTGTTAGAAAGCTTTCTTTATAGGGAGATAAGCGATTTTTTTAATTTTAGTCAATGATATGTTACCACATAAAACATTCAGCACACACTCGCACAAAGTTTTTATTTCTTTCTTTGAACACTTTTTCAAAATAGATTTTGAATTTTTTGTTTTAGAAATTAATTTTAAGAGCTCTAAAGTTTGTTCAGAACACACTGACATCTTGTGAACTAATGAATATTCATTAAACAATTTGAATCTATTTATTTGACTCAAAGTAATGGGTTAACGAGGTTGATATACATAAAAAACATCTCCAGGAAACATACCCGTGCGCACACGTAAGGATTCATCAGTTTCGGGCTTTAAATCAATAAGTAAGTATCCGTACGGTTTTGATGTGGCATCTGCGTAACATTCTTGAAAAAATTTCACTTTACGAGGATATAATTGGCGACCTAAATGTGTAATTTGAGATTGATCTCTTCGATTCTTAAATAATACAAGATAATGAGAGTTTAAGGAAATTTCTCTAATTTCTTTCCCTTTATGAAAAATATTCTGTACCACAAAAATTATGCTTAAATTTCTGTGATGCGAAAATTTTACAAATAATTTTGTTAATTGGGGATCATTTCCCAACTTGCCCATAAGATCGTCTATAACAATTAACATATCCGAATACTGATACAAATTAGATGGAATA
The DNA here is from genome assembly GCA_019974015.1 of Nephila pilipes. Taxonomy (NCBI): domain Eukaryota; kingdom Metazoa; phylum Arthropoda; class Arachnida; order Araneae; family Nephilidae; genus Nephila; species Nephila pilipes. The sequence goes on along the minus strand of BMAW01127852.1, from coordinate 2,537 downwards.
CCTTCATAAAAGGAAACATTCGGCATTTCTTCATATAACATTTGGTAAACTCCATAACACCAAACTATTTTTTTTGGAAAAGGTTTAATCATTTTATTTTCGATTAATTTTTTAACGAACTGACTTTTACCGCTACCAGATGGCCCAGCCAAGATTAAAGTAAATGGATGAACTAATTTGAGAGAATCCATGATTAAACTAAATAATTTTTATCAATGATGCTGCTATTTATACTAGGAGCCAGTTAATTCTATAAATTTTAATTTGTGTGATAAAAGGAAAATTCATAAATTCTTTCCTTGCCCGTGTTCCCCGAGGGAACAAGTGAGGTCTCAACGATCATGCAGTTTCTCGTGGGAAAGTATCCCCTGGGTGGACACCCCGACGCCGATGTTCTAAGGGAAAACGACCTCTGACCTCCTTTGATTTAGCCGCTAGTAAGGTGTCGAAGCAGTTCCCACGCCAGCCGCCGATTTCAAAGTACACCGCTCGAAGGGGGACTTTGACCAATAGTAGAATGGTTTTCCTGAATACGTCCAAACAGACTTGTCTCTACATCACGTGTCACTTTCGTGGGCGGGGCGTATTCCACCCTGAAATAGACTCGCGACCAACACTCCCTCTCTTTACACACGCAGACCCAGCTCGTTTTAACGTTGCATTCATCAGGAGACATTAGCGACGAACTCAACAGCGCCCGCCGCCCGTAACAGAATACAATTGTCGCGGCATACCCAATCCAATTCGCTCCATCGAATATATGTGCTGTTCATGATCGCTACAGGGTAGCTGAGCATAACATTTGTTAGCAGCGTTCTATAATTTCTACTGCTTCATTATGGTTTCTTGTAATGTTTGTGGAAAATGTTTCAATACAAACTATAATTTAAAACGCCATACGTTACAAGTTCATGAAAAAAAGTATTCCCATCAATGTCCAGACTGCAGTAAAAAATTCGCCCAACCAAGTGATTTAAAAAGACACAAAGACTCTGTGCATTCTTCAGAAAAAATTGTATGTGAGTTTATCGGGACATCATTTACCCGTAGAGACAACTTATTACATCATTTAAACAATGGAAACTGTCGAAGAAAGTTGCAGAAAGAAGCGGGAAAGAGAAAGAGATTGGATTTGACTATTTCAAGTAGAAAGAAAAAATCACAGTTGTCCACATCTGCTGAAAATTCTGCTGCTGTTCTTGAAAACTCTACGACCGTTCCTGAAAATTCCGATGATGATCTTGAAAAAATCTCCTTACCACCAAAAGAGAGCGAAAGTGCTTTTCAAAAAGCGTATAAATCTTTTAATCTCCCCAATAACGATAGTTCACTGGGGATAAAAGAGTTTCTACTCTTAAGAAAAGAAGAGACAGTCTTTATTTTTCGCAATGAACTCAAAACTTACAAATCCTTGAAAGTGAGTAAATGGGTTCATTGCATTTACTCGAAAGAGACAGATGCAGGAAAAATGATAAAGAACGTAGAATTCAAGACGTCGAATAATGAAGTATTTCAAGAGACTAATCTCGTCAGCCTTTATGACACCATGTTTGAGAAAATTGTGAAAGAAAGTGAGGATTTCGAGGGTAAAGACTCGGGCTGGACACTGGACGAAATCTTAAGACTCGAAGTCCGCACAAATCGTTATTCTCCATTCAGAGGTTCATCATCATTCATCGAGGTGCCGAAGCAGATAGCTGAAACTAAGGCAATCATCAATGTCATCAATAAAAAGGATTCTCAATGTTTCATGTGGTCTGTTCTCGCAGCTCTCTACCCCAGCGCCAACCACCCTAACAAGACGTCAAGTTATGTCACTCACCTAAATAAGTTGAACTTTGATGGAATATCCTTTCCAACACCTCTAAACGAGGTGAAAAAAATTTCAAAAATGAATGATATAGGAATAAACATTTATTCATTTGAAGAAGATTTAAAAATATTTCCTCTTCTTATTAGTGATATAGTATGTGAAAAACATATAGATTTGCTTTACATAAAAAATAATGATCTCGGACACTATTGTTTCATTAAAAGCTTATCTCGACTTGTTTCAAAGCAACTATCAAAACATCAACATAAGACTTACATATGTAAGAGATGCTTAAGTGCCTTCCAAACAGAATACAAACTTCTTCAGCACAACGAGATGTGTGGGGATAAAAGTCCTGCAAGGGTAGTAATGCCGTCAGAAACATGTAAGTTTTTAAAATTTAAAAATTTCCAACATTCTTTGAAAATACCTTTTGTTGTGTATGCGGATTTCGAGAGTGTAACTATTAAAACTGATACTTGCTGTCCTGACCCAAACTTTTCATGTACTAATATGTATGAAAAACATGTCCCGATAGGTTTTTGCTATTTTATCAGTTATCAAGGAGGACAATATAAGGACCCGGTTGTATATAGAGGTACTCATGCCCCAAAATGTTTTATTGAAAAGCTTGAAAAAGATGCAATAGAAATTGAACATATTTATAAAAACCCAAAACCGTTATTACCTCTTACCGAATCAGAAAAGCAATTGTATGATAATG
>BMAW01127842.1:0-23469 GCA_019974015.1 Nephila pilipes | reverse complement strand
TAATTTAAAATCTTTTTTTTTTCTTAGCTCGGCAAAAGGCAACTTTTCTGGGATACAGCGATAAAAAAAATGTTTTTCAGCCCACCCTAATAAATACGGCTAAGTGATGTATCTTACTTTTTTAAATGTTTGGCGGCCTGTGGTTTTTTAGCCGCGAGGAGGCGGATGGAGTTAATGCGGTAGCGTTGTTTCGAACCCTGGACCAATAGGTCCGAAGACAAATTGATGGGACCCTTTTTATCATGCCCTAACTAACCAGGCCAATGAGAATGCCGTATTCGGGCGAGTTAGTAAGGTATTTTAACTTCTGGCACTGTTGTAGAAGAGAGCCACTGCATACTCCCCCTCCACTATCATTGTGATGTTGATACGAAGAGAAACAACAGTGAAGCTGAAGAAAAGTTTATCGGTCGCTTTTTGTTATGCATTAACCAACTAGGCTAAAGAGAATGCCCTGGCACTATTGTAGAAGAGAATCGCTGCAAGGATATCAGGATATGTGAAGATTGGGGAATATCATATCTCAGACTCCTTGTTTTCGTGATATATATCTTTTCTTTTTATTAGAAGGACTTAGGTTTTTTTGTGCACCAAATAATGATATCTTATTAATTCTAAAAAAGCATAAAATAAATATTTTTAACAAAAAAGTCTTTTTTTTCTATCATAGTTGAATATGAATATGATTTGTGAGATATATTTGCATTTAAGTACTATTTTAAAGAAAACTATTACACAACATGGTTCCAATTTTTTTTTTCATTCTTCTACAAAGAGTACATACGCATATATTAAACCAAAACCATTTTTTCTGTCATAAATTTTATGAAATAATTTTTATACAAAATAAATAAATAAAATTTCCAAAATTACAAAATTCTACAATTTGTTTCAAAGAAAACGCACATCTATATCATTCAAAAAGTAGATTCACTATTTTTTATGCATTGTTTTCATCAGGAGTATGTACATTTATGGGATATTATTTTTGAAATTGCCACCTAAATGCAAATATATCTAAAAAATCATATCCATATTCAACTGAAAGAGAAAGGAAAACTTTTTGACTAAAACAATAACTTTGTTGTTCAGTAAAATGATTTAAATATCTTTATTTAGCACGTAAGAAAACATAATCTCTACAAAAAAAAAAAAAATTTAAAAAGAGTTATGCAAAGTTTTGCAAAAACATATTTAGCCACTCAAGGTACGCTTTTTTTTATAATTATTATTAAATTACTCAACTAAATATAAGAATTAAAGTAAACGAGATGATATATCGAGAAAAGGACAATAGTAAACTTTTCCGATATTAAAATTAAAGCAAACGATAAATTACTAAATTGAATATTATATTAGCTACATGTCATTAAATTTAAAGTAAATGATAAATTACTAAATTGAATATATTTAAGCTAAATGTAATTAAAATTTAAGCAAATGATAAAAAAAATGAAAAGTGATCTAGTACGCCGAAACGCCCCATCTAAAACAATAACCCTTTAAGTGACTAATAATAATTGTCACAAAATGAAACAGTTTTGAATTCGATATTTTGTTTTCTCCCGAGTGACCTGGTACCAATAAATGGAAACATTCCCCTCGACTTTCAAAACATTTTAAAATTGGCTTTATAACAAAGTACCTTTCCATTAGTACACGATGTAGACCATTATTGCACACATAAAGGCGTTTGCTCAAACGCTTCAATTAAATCAACCCTAAGATTAATGGCATTATATATACAGTAGTCACTCTTTGTTTCCCTCAGGGTATAAGCTCCTAGCATACCCGAGAATGCCTAATATGTTAGCAGCACTGAAATCTATCTATGTAATAGGAATTCTATGCATGCAATAGGTTCCTGGCTTGCACGAATGTCTGATATTGCGAATAATAGAGACATGCAATATGTATACACCTGCGACAAAGCTCCAATTATAAATTAGACATCATAAGTCGACACTTCACGCAATGCAATTTGAAATTATCAATTAGGAAATTACTCCGTATGATGCATTTTATATTGCACAGGTAAGCTGCATAAAATAGGTATATTCATCAGAGTATATATAAGAGTAAAAAGAGATAATATATGTTAGACATATTTTGTTGAAATTCGAGATTTATACAACAGGACAAAATTCTTTGTAATTAATTCGAAAAATATTTTTAACATGTATGCTAGAAATTGATAAAATCATCTTTAGTGCTTTATATATGTAAGTATACTCTAAACCACACGCACACACACACTAATACATTTAAATCTGTGATGCGGAAAACATTAATAATTAAATAGTTAGTAAACAAAAAAATGAGAGTTCAATTTAAACTATAAATAATTATTAATCGATTTGAACTGTAAATAATTATTTGATTATTTGTAGTTCAAATCCTTCAAAAAGGTTGCATTTTGTCTTAGCCTTTCTATGTAACGTAAAATGAATGACATATCTAATACTCTATAATTTAAATTTCAAACAGATTTTGAAGAAATGAAAGAGCTTGTGAAATGCATGTATTGATGTACACACAAATACAGAGCGAGAGAGAAAGACAGACACACTCACGAGCATATATATATGTGTGTGTGTGTGTTTTTTGAAGAAAACAGGCACTCTTTTATTACATTTTGCTAAACAACAACTTTGGGTTGATATTCACTATTAGTTTAACTTTGTTTCATTGAAGGGGTCTTAGGACTCTTAACGCTTGTCCGTATATCGAAAAATATCATTTTTCAAAACAATACAGTTTACCAATGAAACAAAACAGACAATTGAAACTTTTACCAAATAATATTCATATTTATTTACATTTTTTCTCATATTTTCACAAGATTTAAAGAAATTTTTAAAAAGTTATAATGAAAAAAAATTGGACAATTTTTCAAAATTAAGAAAATCTATATTTTGCTGCGTGCAGGATTCTGAAATATATTATTGATTAAAATTTACAAAAGGGATGTTACCTAGTAAAAAAAAGTTAAATTTTAAAGTTATACACACTTTCTGGGAAATATAGAGTAAAAAAATTGTTTTTTAATACAATTATTAAAAAAAATATGAAATTTTAAGAAAAAATCCAATTAAAATTAATATAAAAGATTTTTTGTTAATAATTTGTATAAAGTTTGATCTGTAAGTCATAAAGAAACCGTTTTTGAACATGTACATACAATTTCACAGTGATATCTTAAATAGTTTCTGAGAAATCCTGCACTCCAGTTAAAAGTTTTTGTTCTGAGAAAAATGAGGTTAAAGTTGAAAAATAATAATAAAAGAATTCAAATCAGAGTTTAGTTTTTTCTCTATAACTCTGGGTGTTTTTGAAGTATCGTTATAAGTTTGGTACCAAAATGTTCAGAACAGATGAGGCTCTGACATATACGTTTTTCAAAAAATCAAAAATGTTGAGGTTTAAGGGTCCTGAGACCCCTTAACTATTCTTTTAACTTTGGCTTTTGATCCTCAGACAAACAACAGACATGCTTGCATAACAATAACAACTTTAATAATTACTATACTCGAGTGTCGCTCCCTCACTTGCCCACTGAGGGGGGGGAGGTTGTGCGAGTAACATCTTACACTACCCCTTACAAGACGCCTTCCACAAGCGAACGTTAAATATTGGTGATAACAATTATATATATATATATATATATATATATATATATGTGTGTGTGTGTGTGTGTGTGTCGAATAAGCCTAGGGCGCGTAATGAAGACATTGAAAATCTCCCAAATTGATATAACAGTAATGGAAAAATTGAACGACATTTAAAATCGTATTTGATATATTTGAATGAAATTGAAAGGCCTCGCCATTTTATTATATGATTTTTTCACCAACTATATTACTGTGTTAAGTATGAAAAAAGTCGGTAATTTGAATATTTGCCCTTGTTAGATAAATTTTAAGCTTTTTTTACAATGATATGTATTATTTGCTGTTTTGTGCAAGCATATACGTAATTGTAATTTGTATAAGTAACGAATATAATCAATTTTTCCAATCAGTTTTACTTTTAACAAATTAATTTTTAAAGTTTATGGGTATTTTTTTTAATATTTTGAAAACATTTTAATATACTTCATTTGAAACATCACTTGTCAGACTTGTAAAAGCTTCTTTAAAAAAATATATGTAGTAATCTAAATGCAAATTTAAATATAGTTTCATCAATACGCATACATTATTTTACTTAAAATTCACTGTCTTCAATATTCTTACATTTCCTACACATAACAGGTAACAAATATCAAATTTCTAGAAGTAGATTTTAGCATTAATATATTTTTACAGTTTTATCAATTGATAAATGTCTCAATTCTTTATCTTTCGTATAATATAATCAGTTTGTAATTATTTTTAATCTATATGAAATTATTTTATTTTTGGAGACATTTTGCTACCATTATATATATTTAATGTTTTTTCCTACTTTATACATATTATAGAAAATTTTATACAATTAATACTTGTTATTTGCCTATTTTAATATATATACCTGGCAATAATCTATTTCAATATAATATGAAATTCAGTTGTGTATGATAATTAAGAAAAAAGAGAATGATGTGTGATTTAAATTATAATATAATGGTGCTATAACTTGCATAACTATGACCTTTTTCGTGGCTCTTATCTTGGAACTGTGTTTAAATCCTTTTATTTCATGTAATATCAATAAATTAATTCCCACAACTCGAAGAATTTGTAAATAAATAAAAGACGCATATCTATATAATAATTATATATATTTTAAATGGAAAATTTTGCGTGATTTACATAATAATTTTCCATTAAATCCCTTTAAAATACCGAGTTTTTGTCATCTATTGTCTTCAGATCTGTACCCATAGAGTATTTCTGTAAATAATATTCCTTGTATCCATTTGCCTATATCCATACTTGCAAATTTCATTTTTCTCATTTTTATTAAGGTTTTTTAAAGTTCATTTCGTCTTTAAAGTTTTCTTTACCCCATGTAAAAATTATTAAATAATGCTTCAATGTAAAAGTAATTAAATAATGTCTCAAGTTGAAATGACTGATAAAAGTTTTTTGTAATTTTGGACCCGTTAATGAGTGGTTGAAAAACACGGGAGTCTGCTTTAAACAATAAAGGAAAACCGTATGTAATTTTATTAGCATTCTTAGTAAGCAATCAATCGTTATCTCATTCCTATAAATTGTAGTGCCCTAGTTTTTAAGGGGTTTTCTTCTACTCACATTTTAACTATGTCTGGTTCAAAACTTTAAAAGCTTTTTCCTCACATTTTAAAGAGCTCAATTGAGCTGAAATTTTCTATACGCGATTGTTTTGAATGACAATACCATAATTTAATTTAATTAATATAAAATAAATTAATTGATTGAAACTAATTATTTAAAGAATTAAATTTTACTCATAATTCAATTGTTTACAACCTGAAACAGTTGAATATTGAAATAGGTAAATTAAACTGTCCCTTAGTAAAATTTTAAAAAGTAACGAAATACGTTAGGCAAAACTTTGTTATTTTGGGCTAATATTTATTTAAAACAAGTGTTAAAAAGCTAAAAAATGTTTAAAAAAAAAACATTTTTTTTTGTGTTATTATTTTTCTTTTCATGAAATTTAGATTAAATTGCTATTCCGGTGACGTCACGACTTCATTTTAAGAGCTGATATTAATACTTATTTCTTTCTGTTTTATCCTATGAATCTCAACTTCTTGGAAAGTGAAATGTTTCAGTTTGAATTGTTTTCCTCCTTAAGAGATTATTTTCAATTTCTCGCGATCAATAAGATTAACTGTACGTTCAATCATTTCGTTCTGGTTGACTTTTAAGAATTATAAACATTTTTCTTGTATATGTGATTTCCGTAATTAAAAATAATAGCGGAAGAGTGTAAATATTAAAAAAAAACTTTTCCTTCAAGGAAGAAAATATTATCGAACGAATTGGAAGGGACAAAACAAGCAAACATTTCCAGAAAATCTACTTACGTGGACGGTTTTAAAAATGAGGTTTCGCTCAATTTATATTAATACTGTAACTCATGGGTCACTTAACCCAAAAATCATGGATCCCCGAACACCGTGAGTTAATGAGGTTAGCCTGTAGTTAATAAAATGACGTGATTATATTGAGTGCTATAAAAATAAACTTGAAAAGAATAAATGTTATGTAAATTCCATTCGATAAAATGGCGTAATCATATTAATTGTTCTAAAAATAAACTTTATATAAGTACAAATTTCATGCACTTTTAAATAAATATTATTGCCTGATTTATTAAATAGTTTGACTTTTTTACTATTTATTTTTTTAAATTCCACGTTTCTATTAAATAATTTGAATAGCTGTATGCAAAGTTTTGTAATGTATCTGTAGAGTCATTAAAGTCAATGCGGATTGATTTCAATAAAATTCTAAATATACTAGTTTCATGCTGCTGTGTAAAAAAACATCGGCTTTAAAACTCAAACATTTATTTTTTCCTAAAGATATTTAAAGCTCTTCGTTTGACAGAAACAGAATTGGCCTTGGTTACCTAGAGATCATGGTCGTGGACTCGCAGACAGTGATGTTTTCGTCGAGTTGTGAATAAGAGCCTTGATAAAACGTCGGCTTTAGAATTCAAACATTTCTCTTTTCCCAAACATATTTAAAGCTCTTTGTTTGACAGAAACAGCATTGGCCCGATTTGCCTAGTGGTCGTGGTCGTGGACTCGCAGACAGTGATGTTTTCGTCGAGTTGTGAATTAGAGCCTTGATAAAACGTCGGCTATAGAATTCAAACATTTTTCTTTTCCCAAACATATTTAAAGCTCTTTGTTTGACAGAAACAGCATTGGCCCGATTTGCCTAGTGGTCGTGGTCGTGAACTCGCAGACAGTGATGTTTTCGTCGAGTTGTGAATTAGAGCCTTGATAAAACGTCGGCTTTAGAATTCAAACATTTCTCTTTTCCCAAACATATTTAAAGCTCTTTGTTTGACAGAAACAGCATTGGCCCGATTTGCCTAGTGGTCGTGGTCGTGGACTCGCAGACAGTGATGTTTTCGTCGAGTTGTGAATTAGAGCCTTGATAAAACGTCGGCTTTAGAATTCAAACATTTCTCTTTTCCCAAACATATTTAAAGCTCTTTGTTTGACAGAAACAGCATTGGCCCGATTTGCCTAGTGGTCGTGGTCGTGGACTCGCAGACAGTGATGTTTTCGTCGAGTTGTGAATTCGAACCTTGACTCTGCTAAGGATTCGCCGTGTAGTCGGACATTTGACGCTGCCGTCTATGGAAGAAAGCTGAAAGTACGTCACTGACCTGAAATTTAAACCATATAGATGTGGTAATTATCAGATATTTGGTTCAATTGATATATGAAAGGAAGCATATATTTGAGGATGAAAGATTTAACATATAGATAATTAAAATTTTCATTCTTTTAAAAAATTTCTATGAGTTCAAAACTTAACAGATGATCAAACCGAAATTGTGGCCACGATATCCTAGTGGTGATGGTCGTTATCTCGTGGCCGGTGCTGTTTCCGTCGAGTCGTGGGCACGAACCTGATGTCAGTTAAGACGTATTGTGGAGTTGATGCAAGTTAAATCTGTCAAAGCTCCAAATACGCCCGATGGCATGATGTGGAAATATGGAGAGGGAGGTTCTAGCTCAAATATCGTCCCCATCACTTAAATGAGATTAAAACTAAAAGTCAGTCGCCGATAGGTCTCGTGATACTTCTGTGCGACTTTGATAAACAATCTCAATCCCAATTTTTCTGTAATATTCTGGTTTCATATCTAGAGAAATAACAGTTTTAAATAATAATAATTATTATAAAATGATTCGTGCAACTTGAAAAGTTAGTGAGTTTAGCAAGTCTTTAAGTTGAAATTTTACGATATTTCTTTAGTCATTCTAGTTTTAGTTCTGTTATGAAACTAACGTCAGATATAACGCTACACTAAAGGTTTATTCCATGTTTAAATTAACATCGCACATTTAAACTGTACAATAGATTGCGAAAATGGTGCTCATTATTCTGAATCACGATTGGATGTAGGAGCTAACAATCGAGCTTCTGTCAGACACTCTAAGGTTTCACATCTTGACATGTGAGGTATTTGATAAACGGTGCTAGTTAAGACAGTATTTGTTTGCGCGTGACTTGCTATGCTCGTGGAAATATTTTTGACCGTTATTATTCCGAATTGGAATCTCTTATCCACTAAAGCTATTACTATACTTGAATAGTTAGCCTAGACATCAGGTAATTAAGCACCATTGGTTTTATTTTTATAATTTTAATATTTAAGTTCTAGTATTTTGTTTATTATAGTTAAAACTGAAACTTAGAAATATGGGTTTAAATTTAAATTAAAATTTTAACTAAAAAATATATTAAAAGACAACTGTCCTCATTTTTGATCGGATGATAATGCTTTCCCCTGTAGGAATGTCAGATACTCTGACAGTTTTTTTCACGTTATCTTAAATACTTTTGTTCGGTATTATTTCGAATTTAACCTCCTCAGACCCAAGGTCAACTTTGAACCATAAATTTTAAAACAATTTGTATCACTTGGTTCTAAATACATGAAAAAGTACGGAAAAAATGTTAAAAAAATTATTTTATTTTTTTATTTTTGAGAAATTAAGTGTCTCCTGGAGGAGACATAGGGACTAAGTGATATCATGTTAATTTAAAATCTTTCAATATTCTTTATTTAACGAGTAATTCATAATGATTAGCATAATGAGCATAATGTAAAATTTGAATTACAAAATATTTCTGTCCATGTTTAAGGAATGTTAGGTTAACAGCATGTTTAAGGAACTCAACAGTGTGTTTAATAATTTTTTATAATACAAATAATAAAAAGTATGAACACTTAGAGATGCGCAAGTCGTTAATTTTCTTTCTCTCGGAAAACACCATTTTCATTTTACCATAAATAAGTTACGAATGAAAATTGTTCACTAAAAATAATTTATTTCAGTACTACCATCTATTAATAAGAAAAATTAACTTATTTTGGGTACCAATGATGCCTTTTATTTAACTTGGCAGCATTTTTCGAAAGCGTTGTTTAGTGTCTCCTAAGGGCGATGCCAGGACTGAGGAGAATAACACTCTTCTTCAATTTCTAAACTTGAAGACCACTACTATACTTGGAAAATCTACCTAGACGTAAAAACCTTAAATACCAGTATATTTGTATCATTTTAATTTTAAAGCTTTAGTATTTAGAATTTCTTATCTATTAAATCTGAAATCCTATTAATATCGTTTTATGTTTAAATTCAAATTCTACATTTAAACTGCAAAACATACTGAATAAAACTGTCATCATTATTGCTCAAATGATGATGCTTTCACTTGAGCGAATGTCAAATTCTTCGATAGTTCCTATAACGTAATGTAACGAATTGTAAAAACTGTTTCATAAATGTGAATACTATTCACTTAAATACTTTTGTTCGGTATTATAGATTTTATATAAGAATTAAAGCTAAAACTTTAGTAATACCGTTTGAAGTTTAAAATAAAGTCCCACACTTAAATTTCAAAATATGTTGAATAACAATTGTCATATTTTTATTGATTGGATGATAATCCCCTCACCTCAAGCGAATGTCAATATTGATCCGAAGATGATGCTCATATTTGAGCTACTTTTATATAAGTTAGATATATTTAAATTAGATGTAATTAAAATTAAAGAAAACGGTAAGAAATTGAAAAGTGATCTGGTATGCCCAAACTGATCCAGTTAAAACAATAGTCTCTTGGGGAGCTAATTATAATAACAAAATATAATGATATTATATCAAAAGCTGAAATATTGAAGAGAATATCAATGTTCTTTTCAGACATTAATATTAAAGCAAATAATAAACTATTAAAGTGAATATATTTTAAGCTTAATGCAATTAAAATTAAAACAAATGATTAAGTTATATATTAATTATTTTAGTTACACAATAGCTTGTTGATAATGATCCTCGTCATTCTAAGTCACGATCGAATGAGAAGACTTTCATTTGAGCTAATGAGTGGTTATTTGAAGATTCATATCTCATCATGAGAGGAATTTAATATTGTTTCAGTTAAGATACTTTTCGTTATAGTTAAGAATGTTAAAGTTAAGAATGTTATAATTAAGAATGTTACAGTTAAGAATGTGACATATTATTATAGCTAAGAATGTGACATAGTGTTATAGTTAAGAATGTGACATAGTGTTATAGTTAAGAATGTGACATTCCCTTTTAGTTTGAAATTTTTAATCCGTTTTCATTCCGAATTCGAAAACTTTATTCTTTCGAAATACCATTTTACTTGAAAAAATTGTCATGCTTATTTGCTCGTATCCGAAATAAAACATTCAAACCTCGAATATGATCCAAAACATCTCAATTCATGTCTTTAACTAGCCCAGTATTATTATGAAAAGGTCATATACACAGTCCATTTTGGTCTCAACAGTATGCTATTGGTAGCATATAGATAAATTATACTAGTTATAGATAACAGTGAATTAATTTATAGAGTATATACGTGTATCGAATTTAATATTTTATACTGTATAATGAGATTGGAGAATATATACGTATATCTTCGATGACAATACAATTCTATGGTATACTCAAGCAGTTAAGGACTTAGAAGGAGGGAGAAGGCATTCAGTATTCGAATTTTAACCCTCTTATGAACATTCGATTGAGCAGAAATTTTGCATATACATTTTATTCCAATGATAATGTAATACTATGATATGTTTAAGCAGTGAACGAGTCTGGAAGCCTAGCCTTGCACTTGGCAGTATGCAATTCTTAAACAAACGTGTAACATACGAATTGCTTTATAGTCTTAAATTTCCGTGGTAAAAAGAATTAAATAATTATAAAAAAATATATTCATTTAAAAATAAACCAAAACCTATAAAAATAGTTTTTAAATGTAAATTAGTATGTAATTTATAAAGACTTGGTCTTTTAATACTTCTTTTGATCTTATATATAAGTACCCATAGTACTTGCTTTATCAGTAATTACCTAGTAGATACCGTAGTTAAGCACTTCGAGCTTGTATACATTACACATTGTTTTACATTTAAAAAAATATTTTTATACCTTTTAGTACATCTTTAAATAAAATTTGATTTTGAAATATTATTTTTTTATATTTATTAAAACAAATCTGTAATTGTTCCGTAAATGCACAGGAGTCTTTCCACGTTTATGCCTTTCCACGTAGCCAAGCACTCCAATCAATGTCATTCGATCCCTTTACATTCCAGTGCCTTCGAACCACGAGCACTCTGTGATCCACCCCACTACCAAATCTCCTGTCACATTTGAGACACTACTCGGAGATGATCCTCACCAAACAAGCAGTCTCAAGATCGGCCCATCACTCTCTTCAGTCAATCGACCGGTAGCGCCCCCAAGGTCGACCCTCCCTGCCATCCTCGGGGTGGCCAGAGTAGGGGTCCACCCACCCTAACAATATCTTCCGCTCTATCTGGTGACAAGCTTGCTACGACTACCCTCTCTGACAACCGATGGATACCATGGATTAGGAATAATCACATTTACGCTATGTGCCGCTCTTGGTGAAATAGTCCGTGGCAAGAGTGACGGGAGGGGAGACATATTCAATTCCTTGCAGACGATCGAGGGGTGGAGGACTGCCATTTCGGAAGTGATTGGCGCTGTCTTGGAAGAGAGTGAAGTCATCAGAGGATGGATGGGAAGATGGTTGTAAATCGTTCGGAACAGTTTTTGCCGGTGGTTGCGTTCTCTATACCTATCTCCCTCTCGTTGTTTAAAGTTGAATTTGAAATAACTCCAAGAGCAGTTATGTTTTTGGAAACTGAAACTAAGGTTATGAGAATACTTATTCTTATATGCGATGGTACACGCGATTGTGAAAAGTGAATTGATGCACGTAAATATGATAACATCTGTATTTAAGTAAGAATTCATATGGTTAACCCATTTTGGTCGAATTTTGTTTTGAATTTCCTCTAGAATAAAAAAGAACTATTTTTATTCCTGAAAATCAATATATGTTCCACACTGAATTCGGAAATGCGAAATACTTGTATTTCTGTCAGTACGCAGTTTTCGCTGGACCTACTGGTAGTCATTGAACAAATGATAATTCAATTAAGATTTTAGTGAAAGAAATCAAATAAAAGAATTTCATTTTGTTCCAAAAATCACAAATTAATTATAATTTTTCTTGCATTATTGTACAATCCGTATTTATGATTATGTGCAACGGTTCAACATAACAAAATTTTAAATAGATATTCGTGTATATTTAAAATATATAATGCTTAGTGCATGAATACTTTGTGTTTAACGCGCAATAGCCTCGATACATAGTGGATTGTCAGTGATATCAGGTCTCAAAACCTCGATTGGATTGAAACAACGTCAGCCGCAAGCTCGCAGTTATGATTTCTTGGCTACTGAGCCAACAATTAGTGTTTTAGTAATATTTATGTTTATGTGTTAAGTAATATGATGCAGTATTTAATAATATTATCACTAAAAACATTCAAAAATCAGCACACTTGTTTATTTTATGCAGATATATCTAACCATACCTTGGGCCAAGGTAGGAGAATGATCATCGTAGTAAGTTCTAACTGGTGTTGCTTCCGTCGAGTTTTAATTTTACTGATGACTGTCGAGTAGAGGGGGTGATGCATGTTGAATGTGTCACTACTCAAAGTCCTCCCATTTGTGGAATATGAGATATAAGTGTTCCAGTTCAGCTGTCGTTCTCGACCATAATGAACAATTATGAAAATATGATTAATTAAATAATTTTAGATTCTAAAAAAGAGGTGAAAAAAATAAATAACAGAAAATTATAGGATTATTAGGTTTGTTACTAAATTATTTGGGGAACAAAGAAATATTCTAGAATTTTTTTTCCAAGTTAATACTCGTAGATGCAATGGCCGCTTCAGTAGCCTAGTGGTCATAATTGCGTGCTCGCAGACGGCTTTGTTTCCGTCAAGTCGTGGGTTCGAACCTGGTTCTGTTGAATTTCCGCCATGTAGAGGGACTGATGCCCGTTAAATCAAATTGGATCCCAAGCCATCCAATTGCAGCAATGTGGATAGAGAGGTGTCATACTTATCTCACATTACCGAGGTTCAAAATTACGAGGTCCGTAGCCAATAGCACTCGTGTTGCTTTTCAATACGGCGTTAACTAAACAATCAATCCATAAAAAGTACTCTTAGCTCAGAATTTATCTACGAATACCTTTACAAATTGAGATAGATGACTCTGTTAACCCCAAGTGCTGTTCAAATGTGTATAAACAGGTTTAACAAATATAATCTATACTCCTTAGAAGAAAGAGAATAATTAAAATATAGAATGTAGGCATACTTTTAATGAAAATCAATTAAAAAAAGCTGAGCTTAACTTAAACAATAAGACAAAGACTCTTCAATGGCAACTGTTAATCTTCTATTAAAATTGGCCAATTTTAATAGAAGATTAACAGTTGCCATTGAAGAGTCTTTGTCTTATTGTTTAAGTTAAGCTCAGCTTTTTTTAATTGATTTTCATTAAAAGTATGCCTACATTCTATATTTTAATTATTCTCTTTCTTCTAAGGAGTATAGATTATATTTGTTAAACCTGTTTATACACATTTGAACAGCACTTGGGGTTAACAGAGTCATCTATCTCAATTTGTAAAGGTATTCGTAGATAAATTCTGAGCTAAGAGTACTTTTTATGGATTGATTGTTTAGTTAACGCCGTATTGAAAAGCAACACGAGTGCTATTGGCTACGGACCTCGTAATTTTGAACCTCGGTAATGTGAGATAAGTATGACACCTCTCTATCCACATTGCTGCAATTGGATGGCTTGGGATCCAATTTGATTTAACGGGCATCAGTCCCTCTACATGGCGGAAATTCAACAGAACCAGGTTCGAACCCACGACTTGACGGAAACAAAGCCGTCTGCGAGCACGCAATTATGACCACTAGGCTACTGAAGCGGCCATTGCATCTACGAGTATTAACTTGGAAAAAAAATTCTAGAATATTTCTTTGTTCCCCAAATAATTTAGTAACAAACCTAATAATCCTATAATTTTCTGTTATTTATTTTTTTCACCTCTTTTTTAGAATCTAAAATTATTTAATTAATCATATTTTCATAATTGTTCATTATGGTCGAGAACGACAGCTGAACTGGAACACTTATATCTCATATTCCACAAATGGGAGGACTTTGAGTAGTGACACATTCAACATGCATCACCCCCTCTACTCGACAGTCATCAGTAAAATTAAAACTCGACGGAAGCAACACCAGTTAGAACTTACTACGATGATCATTCTCCTACCTTGGCCCAAGGTATGGTTAGATATATCTGCATAAAATAAACAAGTGTGCTGATTTTTGAATGTTTTTAGTGATAATATTATTAAATACTGCATCATATTACTTAACACATAAACATAAATATTACTAAAACACTAATTGTTGGCTCAGTAGCCAAGAAATCATAACTGCGAGCTTGCGGCTGACGTTGTTTCAATCCAATCGAGGTTTTGAGACCTGATATCACTGACAATCCACTATGTATCGAGGCTATTGCGCGTTAAACACAAAGTATTCATGCACTAAGCATTATATATTTTAAATATACACGAATATCTATTTAAAATTTTGTTATGTTGAACCGTTGCACATAATCATAAATACGGATTGTACAATAATGCAAGAAAAATTATAATTAATTTGTGATTTTTGGAACAAAATGAAATTCTTTTATTTGATTTCTTTCACTAAAATCTTAATTGAATTATCATTTGTTCAATGACTACCAGTAGGTCCAGCGAAAACTGCGTACTGACAGAAATACAAGTATTTCGCATTTCCGAATTCAGTGTGGAACATATATTGATTTTCAGGAATAAAAATAGTTCTTTTTTATTCTAGAGGAAATTCAAAACAAAATTCGACCAAAATGGGTTAACCATATGAATTCTTACTTAAATACAGATGTTATCATATTTACGTGCATCAATTCACTTTTCACAATCGCGTGTACCATCGCATATAAGAATAAGTATTCTCATAACCTTAGTTTCAGTTTCCAAAAACATAACTGCTCTTGGAGTTATTTCAAATTCAACTTTAAACAACGAGAGGGAGATAGGTATAGAGAACGCAACCACCGGCAAAAACTGTTCCGAACGATTTACAACCATCTTCCCATCCATCCTCTGATGACTTCACTCTCTTCCAAGACAGCGCCAATCACTTCCGAAATGGCAGTCCTCCACCCCTCGATCGTCTGCAAGGAATTGAATATGTCTCCCCTCCCGTCACTCTTGCCACGGACTATTTCACCAAGAGCGGCACATAGCGTAAATGTGATTATTCCTAATCCATGGTATCCATCGGTTGTCAGAGAGGGTAGTCGTAGCAAGCTTGTCACCAGATAGAGCGGAAGATATTGTTAGGGTGGGTGGACCCCTACTCTGGCCACCCCGAGGATGGCAGGGAGGGTCGACCTTGGGGGCGCTACCGGTCGATTGACTGAAGAGAGTGATGGGCCGATCTTGAGACTGCTTGTTTGGTGAGGATCATCTCCGAGTAGTGTCTCAAATGTGACAGGAGATTTGGTAGTGGGGTGGATCACAGAGTGCTCGTGGTTCGAAGGCACTGGAATGTAAAGGGATCGAATGACATTGATTGGAGTGCTTGGCTACGTGGAAAGGCATAAACGTGGAAAGACTCCTGTGCATTTACGGAACAATTACAGATTTGTTTTAATAAATATAAAAAAATAATATTTCAAAATCAAATTTTATTTAAAGATGTACTAAAAGGTATAAAAATATTTTTTTAAATGTAAAACAATGTGTAATGTATACAAGCTCGAAGTGCTTAACTACGGTATCTACTAGGTAATTACTGATAAAGCAAGTACTATGGGTACTTATATATAAGATCAAAAGAAGTATTAAAAGACCAAGTCTTTATAAATTACATACTAATTTACATTTAAAAACTATTTTTATAGGTTTTGGTTTATTTTTAAATGAATATATTTTTTTATAATTATTTAATTCTTTTTACCACGGAAATTTAAGACTATAAAGCAATTCGTATGTTACACGTTTGTTTAAGAATTGCATACTGCCAAGTGCAAGGCTAGGCTTCCAGACTCGTTCACTGCTTAAACATATCATAGTATTACATTATCATTGGAATAAAATGTATATGCAAAATTTCTGCTCAATCGAATGTTCATAAGAGGGTTAAAATTCGAATACTGAATGCCTTCTCCCTCCTTCTAAGTCCTTAACTGCTTGAGTATACCATAGAATTGTATTGTCATCGAAGATATACGTATATATTCTCCAATCTCATTATACAGTATAAAATATTAAATTCGATACACGTATATACTCTATAAATTAATTCACTGTTATCTATAACTAGTATAATTTATCTATATGCTACCAATAGCATACTGTTGAGACCAAAATGGACTGTGTATATGACCTTTTCATAATAATACTGGGCTAGTTAAAGACATGAATTGAGATGTTTTGGATCATATTCGAGGTTTGAATGTTTTATTTCGGATACGAGCAAATAAGCATGACAATTTTTTCAAGTAAAATGGTATTTCGAAAGAATAAAGTTTTCGAATTCGGAATGAAAACGGATTAAAAATTTCAAACTAAAAGGGAATGTCACATTCTTAACTATAACACTATGTCACATTCTTAACTATAACACTATGTCACATTCTTAGCTATAATAATATGTCACATTCTTAACTGTAACATTCTTAATTATAACATTCTTAACTTTAACATTCTTAACTATAACGAAAAGTATCTTAACTGAAACAATATTAAATTCCTCTCATGATGAGATATGAATCTTCAAATAACCACTCATTAGCTCAAATGAAAGTCTTCTCATTCGATCGTGACTTAGAATGACGAGGATCATTATCAACAAGCTATTGTGTAACTAAAATAATTAATATATAACTTAATCATTTGTTTTAATTTTAATTGCATTAAGCTTAAAATATATTCACTTTAATAGTTTATTATTTGCTTTAATATTAATGTCTGAAAAGAACATTGATATTCTCTTCAATATTTCAGCTTTTGATATAATATCATTATATTTTGTTATTATAATTAGCTCCCCAAGAGACTATTGTTTTAACTGGATCAGTTTGGGCATACCAGATCACTTTTCAATTTCTTACCGTTTTCTTTAATTTTAATTACATCTAATTTAAATATATCTAACTTATATAAAAGTAGCTCAAATATGAGCATCATCTTCGGATCAATATTGACATTCGCTTGAGGTGAGGGGATTATCATCCAATCAATAAAAATATGACAATTGTTATTCAACATATTTTGAAATTTAAGTGTGGGACTTTATTTTAAACTTCAAACGGTATTACTAAAGTTTTAGCTTTAATTCTTATATAAAATCTATAATACCGAACAAAAGTATTTAAGTGAATAGTATTCACATTTATGAAACAGTTTTTACAATTCGTTACATTACGTTATAGGAACTATCGAAGAATTTGACATTCGCTCAAGTGAAAGCATCATCATTTGAGCAATAATGATGACAGTTTTATTCAGTATGTTTTGCAGTTTAAATGTAGAATTTGAATTTAAACATAAAACGATATTAATAGGATTTCAGATTTAATAGATAAGAAATTCTAAATACTAAAGCTTTAAAATTAAAATGATACAAATATACTGGTATTTAAGGTTTTTACGTCTAGGTAGATTTTCCAAGTATAGTAGTGGTCTTCAAGTTTAGAAATTGAAGAAGAGTGTTATTCTCCTCAGTCCTGGCATCGCCCTTAGGAGACACTAAACAACGCTTTCGAAAAATGCTGCCAAGTTAAATAAAAGGCATCATTGGTACCCAAAATAAGTTAATTTTTCTTATTAATAGATGGTAGTACTGAAATAAATTATTTTTAGTGAACAATTTTCATTCGTAACTTATTTATGGTAAAATGAAAATGGTGTTTTCCGAGAGAAAGAAAATTAACGACTTGCGCATCTCTAAGTGTTCATACTTTTTATTATTTGTATTATAAAAAATTATTAAACACACTGTTGAGTTCCTTAAACATGCTGTTAACCTAACATTCCTTAAACATGGACAGAAATATTTTGTAATTCAAATTTTACATTATGCTCATTATGCTAATCATTATGAATTACTCGTTAAATAAAGAATATTGAAAGATTTTAAATTAACATGATATCACTTAGTCCCTATGTCTCCTCCAGGAGACACTTAATTTCTCAAAAATAAAAAAATAAAATAATTTTTTTAACATTTTTTCCGTACTTTTTCATGTATTTAGAACCAAGTGATACAAATTGTTTTAAAATTTATGGTTCAAAGTTGACCTTGGGTCTGAGGAGGTTAAATTCGAAATAATACCGAACAAAAGTATTTAAGATAACGTGAAAAAAACTGTCAGAGTATCTGACATTCCTACAGGGGAAAGCATTATCATCCGATCAAAAATGAGGACAGTTGTCTTTTAATATATTTTTTAGTTAAAATTTTAATTTAAATTTAAACCCATATTTCTAAGTTTCAGTTTTAACTATAATAAACAAAATACTAGAACTTAAATATTAAAATTATAAAAATAAAACCAATGGTGCTTAATTACCTGATGTCTAGGCTAACTATTCAAGTATAGTAATAGCTTTAGTGGATAAGAGATTCCAATTCGGAATAATAACGGTCAAAAATATTTCCACGAGCATAGCAAGTCACGCGCAAACAAATACTGTCTTAACTAGCACCGTTTATCAAATACCTCACATGTCAAGATGTGAAACCTTAGAGTGTCTGACAGAAGCTCGATTGTTAGCTCCTACATCCAATCGTGATTCAGAATAATGAGCACCATTTTCGCAATCTATTGTACAGTTTAAATGTGCGATGTTAATTTAAACATGGAATAAACCTTTAGTGTAGCGTTATATCTGACGTTAGTTTCATAACAGAACTAAAACTAGAATGACTAAAGAAATATCGTAAAATTTCAACTTAAAGACTTGCTAAACTCACTAACTTTTCAAGTTGCACGAATCATTTTATAATAATTATTATTATTTAAAACTGTTATTTCTCTAGATATGAAACCAGAATATTACAGAAAAATTGGGATTGAGATTGTTTATCAAAGTCGCACAGAAGTATCACGAGACCTATCGGCGACTGACTTTTAGTTTTAATCTCATTTAAGTGATGGGGACGATATTTGAGCTAGAACCTCCCTCTCCATATTTCCACATCATGCCATCGGGCGTATTTGGAGCTTTGACAGATTTAACTTGCATCAACTCCACAATACGTCTTAACTGACATCAGGTTCGTGCCCACGACTCGACGGAAACAGCACCGGCCACGAGATAACGACCATCACCACTAGGATATCGTGGCCACAATTTCGGTTTGATCATCTGTTAAGTTTTGAACTCATAGAAATTTTTTAAAAGAATGAAAATTTTAATTATCTATATGTTAAATCTTTCATCCTCAAATATATGCTTCCTTTCATATATCAATTGAACCAAATATCTGATAATTACCACATCTATATGGTTTAAATTTCAGGTCAGTGACGTACTTTCAGCTTTCTTCCATAGACGGCAGCGTCAAATGTCCGACTACACGGCGAATCCTTAGCAGAGTCAAGGTTCGAATTCACAACTCGACGAAAACATCACTGTCTGCGAGTCCACGACCACGACCACTAGGCAAATCGGGCCAATGCTGTTTCTGTCAAACAAAGAGCTTTAAATATGTTTGGGAAAAGAGAAATGTTTGAATTCTAAAGCCGACGTTTTATCAAGGCTCTAATTCACAACTCGACGAAAACATCACTGTCTGCGAGTCCACGACCACGACCACTAGGCAAATCGGGCCAATGCTGTTTCTGTCAAACAAAGAGCTTTAAATATGTTTGGGAAAAGAGAAATGTTTGAATTCTAAAGCCGACGTTTTATCAAGGCTCTAATTCACAACTCGACGTAAACATCACTGTCTGCGAGTCCACGACCACGACCACTAGGCAAATCGGGCCAATGCTGTTTCTGTCAAACAAAGAGCTTTAAATATGTTTGGGAAAAGAAAAATGTTTGAATTCTATAGCCGACGTTTTATCAAGGCTCTAATTCACAACTCGACGAAAACATCACTGTCTGCGAGTCCACGACCACGACCACTAGGCAAATCGGGCCAATGCTGTTTCTGTCAAACAAAGAGCTTTAAATATGTTTGGGAAAAGAGAAATGTTTGAATTCTAAAGCCGACGTTTTATCAAGGCTCTAATTCACAACTCGACGAAAACATCACTGTCTGCGAGTCCACGACCATGATCTCTAGGTAACCAAGGCCAATTCTGTTTCTGTCAAACGAAGAGCTTTAAATATCTTTAGGAAAAAATAAATGTTTGAGTTTTAAAGCCGATGTTTTTTTACACAGCAGCATGAAACTAGTATATTTAGAATTTTATTGAAATCAATCCGCATTGACTTTAATGACTCTACAGATACATTACAAAACTTTGCATACAGCTATTCAAATTATTTAATAGAAACGTGGAATTTAAAAAAATAAATAGTAAAAAAGTCAAACTATTTAATAAATCAGGCAATAATATTTATTTAAAAGTGCATGAAATTTGTACTTATATAAAGTTTATTTTTAGAACAATTAATATGATTACGCCATTTTATCGAATGGAATTTACATAACATTTATTCTTTTCAAGTTTATTTTTATAGCACTCAATATAATCACGTCATTTTATTAACTACAGGCTAACCTCATTAACTCACGGTGTTCGGGGATCCATGATTTTTGGGTTAAGTGACCCATGAGTTACAGTATTAATATAAATTGAGCGAAACCTCATTTTTAAAACCGTCCACGTAAGTAGATTTTCTGGAAATGTTTGCTTGTTTTGTCCCTTCCAATTCGTTCGATAATATTTTCTTCCTTGAAGGAAAAGTTTTTTTTTAATATTTACACTCTTCCGCTATTATTTTTAATTACGGAAATCACATATACAAGAAAAATGTTTATAATTCTTAAAAGTCAACCAGAACGAAATGATTGAACGTACAGTTAATCTTATTGATCGCGAGAAATTGAAAATAATCTCTTAAGGAGGAAAACAATTCAAACTGAAACATTTCACTTTCCAAGAAGTTGAGATTCATAGGATAAAACAGAAAGAAATAAGTATTAATATCAGCTCTTAAAATGAAGTCGTGACGTCACCGGAATAGCAATTTAATCTAAATTTCATGAAAAGAAAAATAATAACACAAAAAAAAATGTTTTTTTTTTAAACATTTTTTAGCTTTTTAACACTTGTTTTAAATAAATATTAGCCCAAAATAACAAAGTTTTGCCTAACGTATTTCGTTACTTTTTAAAATTTTACTAAGGGACAGTTTAATTTACCTATTTCAATATTCAACTGTTTCAGGTTGTAAACAATTGAATTATGAGTAAAATTTAATTCTTTAAATAATTAGTTTCAATCAATTAATTTATTTTATATTAATTAAATTAAATTATGGTATTGTCATTCAAAACAATCGCGTATAGAAAATTTCAGCTCAATTGAGCTCTTTAAAATGTGAGGAAAAAGCTTTTAAAGTTTTGAACCAGACATAGTTAAAATGTGAGTAGAAGAAAACCCCTTAAAAACTAGGGCACTACAATTTATAGGAATGAGATAACGATTGATTGCTTACTAAGAATGCTAATAAAATTACATACGGTTTTCCTTTATTGTTTAAAGCAGACTCCCGTGTTTTTCAACCACTCATTAACGGGTCCAAAATTACAAAAAACTTTTATCAGTCATTTCAACTTGAGACATTATTTAATTACTTTTACATTGAAGCATTATTTAATAATTTTTACATGGGGTAAAGAAAACTTTAAAGACGAAATGAACTTTAAAAAACCTTAATAAAAATGAGAAAAATGAAATTTGCAAGTATGGATATAGGCAAATGGATACAAGGAATATTATTTACAGAAATACTCTATGGGTACAGATCTGAAGACAATAGATGACAAAAACTCGGTATTTTAAAGGGATTTAATGGAAAATTATTATGTAAATCACGCAAAATTTTCCATTTAAAATATATATAATTATTATATAGATATGCGTCTTTTATTTATTTACAAATTCTTCGAGTTGTGGGAATTAATTTATTGATATTACATGAAATAAAAGGATTTAAACACAGTTCCAAGATAAGAGCCACGAAAAAGGTCATAGTTATGCAAGTTATAGCACCATTATATTATAATTTAAATCACACATCATTCTCTTTTTTCTTAATTATCATACACAACTGAATTTCATATTATATTGAAATAGATTATTGCCAGGTATATATATTAAAATAGGCAAATAACAAGTATTAATTGTATAAAATTTTCTATAATATGTATAAAGTAGGAAAAAACATTAAATATATATAATGGTAGCAAAATGTCTCCAAAAATAAAATAATTTCATATAGATTAAAAATAATTACAAACTGATTATATTATACGAAAGATAAAGAATTGAGACATTTATCAATTGATAAAACTGTAAAAATATATTAATGCTAAAATCTACTTCTAGAAATTTGATATTTGTTACCTGTTATGTGTAGGAAATGTAAGAATATTGAAGACAGTGAATTTTAAGTAAAATAATGTATGCGTATTGATGAAACTATATTTAAATTTGCATTTAGATTACTACATATATTTTTTTAAAGAAGCTTTTACAAGTCTGACAAGTGATGTTTCAAATGAAGTATATTAAAATGTTTTCAAAATATTAAAAAAAATACCCATAAACTTTAAAAATTAATTTGTTAAAAGTAAAACTGATTGGAAAAATTGATTATATTCGTTACTTATACAAATTACAATTACGTATATGCTTGCACAAAACAGCAAATAATACATATCATTGTAAAAAAAGCTTAAAATTTATCTAACAAGGGCAAATATTCAAATTACCGACTTTTTTCATACTTAACACAGTAATATAGTTGGTGAAAAAATCATATAATAAAATGGCGAGGCCTTTCAATTTCATTCAAATATATCAAATACGATTTTAAATGTCGTTCAATTTTTCCATTACTGTTATATCAATTTGGGAGATTTTCAATGTCTTCATTACGCGCCCTAGGCTTATTCGACACACACACACACACACACACATATATATATATATATATATATATATATATATAATTGTTATCACCAATATTTAACGTTCGCTTGTGGAAGGCGTCTTGTAAGGGGTAGTGTAAGATGTTACTCGCACAACCTCCCCCCCC
>BMAW01127836.1:201165-329489 GCA_019974015.1 Nephila pilipes | reverse complement strand
ACTGCATTGTTCTTAAACAGTAACAGGGATGGTTAAAACATCAGCTAATTTCGCAGCATAAAGATGTGGTCATTTTCACTTCATATCGAAGTTTCTTTATTTTCCTATTGGTTCATTTCCCAGCACCTCCAAAAAAAATTATATACAAATGATAAGAATTTCGAAGAATCCATTTTCATTTTTAAAAAAAATATTTATCAACAGAGTTTTATTTATATGGCATGCATACCAACTGTGCGTCAATAATCTCTGTTCTTCTCTTTTCTTGATGTGTGTGTGTGTGTGTGTGAGGTGTGTGTGTGTGTGTGTGTGTGTGTGTGTGTGTGTGTGTGTGTGTGTGGTGTGTGTGTGTGTGTGTGTGTGTGTTCCTTTTGAATTTGATCTGAATAAGACTTGGGTAGTCTCAGATCGCTGAATATTCAAAATATGATTGCAAAACTTTTAATTCTTAGAAATAATTACTTACTTTAAAGTAAAAAGAAGTGAACAAATGTGTTTCGAGCATTTGAAACACTTATCGCCACTTTGTTTTAATTCAGATGCACTTGACTATAATTCAATTTTTTTGCCTCTTGAAAAATTTTGAAACGAATTTTCAATGCACTTACCAGTGAAAAAAGTTAAAAAAGATTATTTATATCTCTTTAAAATTGTTAAGTGATGCCACGGAATAATCACGAAAACGCATTAAAAACAGTGTTCCTCGGAACTTAAACTAAAACCGTCAGAGTTAAAATAAAAGAATGGGAACGGTACTTAGAAGTGACAGGTAACAAAACGAATTCACTTCAGATTTATTTCTTGAAGCCTCTCCTATTTTGCTTGCTAAGAGAAATTGATTGTTTTTGCTTAAAAAGTGATTTTCTCATTAGGAAAGAGAAATGGAAAAAAAGACAGTGATTTCACTCTACCTTTCTCGTTCTTTCAGCAACGGCAACAAAAAAAAAGCATTTATAACGAAGAATAATGACGCAAATTTCATAATCTAATGGCTTTGTAGCTTTTAAAAGGGGAAAAAGCCATTTATTTATCATAATTTACATTTTTTCCCCTTGCTCATATAAGAGGAAAGAAAATATAAAAATGTTTACTCTCTGATTTTGGAAAATATCACGCGAAGATGATTTTTGGAGGGAAAAAAGAAAAGAAAAAGTATTTGACTTAAAAAAGAATTTTAATGGGAAAATATGAAACGCGAAAAATGCCCATTATTGATAAGCAAACAAAATCTATTTTACTTTACTTAGTCGTTCGCATTTATCAATGTGAGGAATTTGTTACAAAATTTTACTCATTATAAATAAATACCAGATTTTCCAAAATAGGTAATGGCTTCATTATTGCTTCAAAAATAGTTTATCACTTTTGATTAAAACAAACAGAACACACAGCAATTTCAAAAGGAGGTCTTACCGAGGATGGTTCTAAAATTATCTATATCAGGAATATAAATAGAATAGCCCACTGAAATATTGTAATTAATCGCTTTTTTTTTTCTAAGTAGTCCATGAATATGACATATTTCGTAACCCAAAAAATTGACGTCATAACTTTTCTGGCCGTAGAGACCATCTGCGTCTTCATTTGAGTATACTTCCCGGAATAGAACGGAAGCAACCTTTGTCTCCACTGTTGCTTGTTTTCCGATGCATAATGATTGATTGAGATTACAACGACAGCGACAATTCGGCACAAAATGGCGACAGATCGTTGCGTAAGCAATTAAAACTAACCTACTAGTATGAATGAGTGTTACATTTTTATCGGGGCCGTTTAACAAATGGCAGCACACATTGGTAATACCAACTTACCTTAGAAACGTGTCTGTCGGGAAAAAAGCAGGCACTTTTTGAACCAACTACATAAAAATTCACACAGTGTAAAGTAATTTTTTTGTATTTAATTTTTAAAATCTTAAAATTATTAATGAGTATATTGAAACTAACGATAGAGAGAGCTAGGCTCCAGATGTGAAAAAGGAAAAATGTCAGATCGGAAGTGGAGAGAGAAATGAGATGTTTAAAAAGAACTATATTAGAGAGTAAATTTGAAATAGAAGCGAATTAGGATATTTGATTTTACTTAATGTTTGTTGTGTCGTGACATCTTAAAGTTAAATTAAAGAAATTGATGTCATTCGATTGCCTTTATTTGAGTCTGTGTGGATAAATCGAACCTCAGTATCCTGACCTGATGATGCGAAAAATGATGAAAAAAAATAAATGATCAAAAAAATAAATCGATTATCAAAATAATCGATTTATTATTTTGATATGTGATATGCGAATGGCAGTTTAAACAGAGTATGCTATGAAATATGTTTGTGTAAGCTATATACATTTCAAAAAAACGTTAAATATACTTTTTATTCTCGTTAAGATTGATAAGTGTTACTGTAACAAAAATGATGTGTGTAATTTTTATTATATACTAAATATATGCTACGTTTATGGCTTAAAAATGTTCGAAAAACACTTGGAAAAGTGTATAGAGTTAAAATGAGATTATGTTGAAATAAAAACTATCTAAAATAATTTGTTTTTCTATCTTTTTCTGATGACTTATTGAATGATCCTCGTATGAATCAGTGATAGCTTCTAAAGTTTTGGATGTTGGGTTGAATGAAAAAATTAAAAGAACGAAAAACTTCAGATGGGATGATGCGAATACAAATGATAATCCAGCTGACTTAGTATCACGAGGTGTTAGTCCTTAAAAAATTCAACATCTAAAATTGTGTTGGCAAGGGCCTGATTTTTTGTCAAATATTGAGTGTTCCAAAACTGATCGTGAACATTTCACCTCAAGTGAAACTGAACAATTTCAACAAGAAGTAAAAGAGAACTGTAAATTTCAGAACCATAAACTCGGGTTTCTTAGTGAAATTTCCAGTTTTCGATTACATTTTTGATATTACTAATCCTTATTTAAAATTAATTAGAATTGTAAGCTTTGTTTTCAGATTCATCTCAAATGTAAAGGATTGCACCAAAGAAAAAGGACCATTAATAACAGCAGAGTAAAAAGAGGTAAACTATTTCTTATAAAATATGTACAAATGCAAGTATTTTCTAGGGAGAAAAAAGCTTTAACAGAAAATAAGAAAATTAAGGAATTCAATGTAAATTGTCTATCCCTTTTTATTGATGATGAAGACGTTATATGAGTTGGTGATCAATTGCATTACATTAATTTACCAATTGATATGTATTTTGCTTCCTAAACACCATAAATTCACTAAAATGATTTTTTTTTTTTGCATATTTATTTGAAAAATTACCATGTTAGGCCCCAAACTTTGTTATGTGCTAATCTGTCAAGAATACTGGCCTTTGGGAGGGCGCGATATTGCTCGTAAAACTGTTCATAACTGTGTAACATGCTTTAAAGCTAAGCCTAGCGTGATTAATCAAATTATGATACCTTTACCTAAAGAGAGAGTAGCCATCAATCCTCCCTTTTTTAAAACTAGCCTAGATTGTTGAGGCCCATTCTAATAAAATATAAAAATCAGTGAAAAGGTGTATATCATAAGATTGATGTTTGCATATTTGTTTGTTTTGTAACCAAGGCGGTGCATTTTGAGTTAATTACAGAATTATCGGCAGAGGCTATAATTGCATGTTTAAAAAGATTTTTTTTTGCACACCGGGGTTTGTCAGCATACCTTTTTTCTCACAATGCTACAAATTTCCGAGGTGCAGCTTCGGAAATAAAAGAATTATTTGCTTTGTTCAAACATGTAAATGTTCTTAATAATTGTATTCTGAGAGTGAAACATGGAGCTTTATTCCTTCTCATTCGCCTAATTTTGGAGGGCTTTGGGAAGCAGAGAAAAAATCATTTAAACACCACTTTAAAAGAGTTGTGGGTGACCATAAACACATTTGAAGAGTTTTTGATTGTAACGAATCAAATTGAAGTAATTTTAAACAGTCGTCCTCTCACACCTTTATCAACCGATCCAAACGATTTTAGTATTCTGCACTCTGGCCATTTCTTGATCGGTAGGCCACTTAATGCTTTACCTGAGATTGATCTATTATGTATTGAAAATAATAGACTTTCCAAATGGCAACATTTAATAAAATTTGCCCAAATTGTGTGAAAAAACTGGGCCAGAGATTATTTCAATATGATGCTACAAAGATCTGAGTGGCATTCTAGTAAAATTATTATTAAACCACGTATGGTTCTGTTGTTAAAGGACAATAAACTACTATTGTGTTCTTGGTCAATTGGAATAATTGACAGTGTCATTTATGGAAAATATGACAAAATTAGAGAAGTGCAGGTCAGAACGCCTAAGGGCACTTATAAAAAAAGTATTTCTAATGTGTGCATTTTATCAATTTCAGATAAAATGTTACAGATTTTTTGAATTAACTATTGCAATTGTGTAGTACTGTATCTTATATTTCCTCAATGATTAGGTGATTATATTATAAAGTTAAATTGATTAAGTGATTATATTATAGTGTTAAATTGATTAAGTGATTATATTATAGTGTTAAATTGATTAAGTGATTATATTAGTGTTAAATTGATTAAGTGGTTATATTATAGTGTAACATCACTATAATAAGTGATTATATTACAGTGATGTAATTTTTATGTTAAATTCGACTTGTTGTTTTTCATTGTAAATCTACTTGAAACCTTATGGTTTCAAGGTGGAGAGTATGTACACGCCACTAGATGGAGCTTTCTTGTTTCGAAAGAGTTTCATAGTTTTTTTTTTTATATCAGAGAGTAGAACGGAAGCCGTCCGCCATTAAAGATTGTTAGTGAAAAGAAAAAATAATTGCGTTCTACATGCCCCTTCAAGAAGGAAGATCCCCACGCCTTTCTACATTACAATGGCAGAAGTTTTACCCCGGATCTATTGATGGTCACTGCTGATCTTTATAAATTTACAAAATGAACAGTCTTCAAGGACCTTGGGTCGAGTCAGAGACAGGCGCTTGCAGAAGCTGAAATTTCCAGGGCTGATGTCTTTTTCATCATCAAAAGCCTCTTGGAATTTTAAAAAAGCTAACTGGCCTCTTCTACCGAATTGTTGGAACATGACCTTAGCTATGATAAACTTGACTTACAGTATATAGTATTATTAAAGACACAATTATAGCGTGGGCTAAGAGAACTATTCCTAGAGGAAGACAAAAAAATATAAGCCTTTTCGGATGGAATAATTCGCCTCATTGAAAGCTAAAAGAAACAGACTCAAGAGAAAGGCGGAGTTGACCTCATGCCCTTGTGATGTTCAAGCTTGGAGAAAACATTCTGCAAATTTTCGAAAGACCTTAATTGACAGTAAACGATCTTTATTCAACAAATTTATTTCTAATATGGATTACCAAACTGATAGTAAAAGAACTTTCAAATTTATTGGTAATTTAATGAATAATTCTGACTCACCCAAACATTTTTTTTTAATTGAGATAAAAAAAAAAAGTTGAATACATACCAGAAATCTAAAGATCCAGATGGGCTTCCTTTAGCGAGTCCTTCAGTAAAAATTCACTCGACTTAATTTTTGAACCAGAACTCCTCGTTCTACTACAAAACCCAATAAAATTGACAGCCACTTGGATTAATCTTGACCTGTGTCAAAGGATTACTCACATATTCTTCTATTTTAGGAGCGTTAGCGCTTGAAATATTGCACACCTACTACCTCGAACCCGAGTGGCTTCGGATTTTTACTGATGGGTCTCTCCTGGACATTGGCCTCAACTGAGGTGCCGGAATTTTCTCCAAAATATTTCCTTCCTACATCCCTGTGGGGAGAGGTACTGCATTTGAAGGAGAAATTGCTGCGATTCGCACAGCCCTATCCCAGTTACACTTCTACCTGGATAACTTCACAAGAGCTGTTGTCCTCTGCTGTTCAAAGACTGTTTTGCTAGCCATCGTATCTGAAGAACATACCTTAACGCAAGACATTTTGGACTGTCGTCCTCACCTCGAGAATCTGACTTCTTTTGAGAGAACTATTGTCTTGCTATTATGTGGGTATCTGCCCACTGTGGGGTCCCAGGTAACGAGATCGTGAACTATCTGGCTAAAAGGGGTGCTTCAATTAAACAGAATGTTTCTCGTCCTTTGCCTTTCTGTACAATTAAAAACCTTATTAAAAATTTATCAAAGCCCCTGCTCAGGAGGACCTTTCCAATCGCATATCAAACAAGGTTCGGAAGAATGCTGTCTCCAATTTGAGTAATGGCCAGAGACATAGAGCGGTCGCTGGATTCCGCCTGGCCACTGGACATGATTGCTTACAAAAATATCTTTACAGATTCAAAATTGTTCCTTAGCCGGCTTGCACTCTGTGCAACTCTGATGAGGATATGAACTCCGCTACTCTGCTCCACGCTTCAAAAGCCATTTCTTTCTGAAAGTTACTGGGAAGCTGGAGACGAGTTGGATTAATGAATTTTGTTGCAGTATTTCTTGTTCTTTTTTTGTGTTTTCTTCTCTTATAATTGTATTGTAATTGTTTTTTTTTTCTTTCTTTCTTTTTCTTCTGCTGTAAATGTTTTTAATCTGCCATTAGAAATAAAAAAAATATTTTAATCCCTCTACTCCGGGACATTTTTTTGACTGGAAATGCTATTTTATCCATATATTGCTTTGAACCATATATTGAACCATATTTTTCTGGAACCACTTCTACCTCACCTTCAAACCTTGTACCAAGCGGAATACCCAAAGTCCAAACATGAGGGGGGATCTGCTTGTTTTATTAAAGTACTCCAACACCAAGTCCATAGACTCACCTATAAACCGCATTCTTAGAGTTTTTCCTGGAGTTGATTACCTTGTGAGAGTAATTGAAATAAATACCTCATCAGGTGTCCTACAATGAGCCACCAACAAAACTCGTGTCATTACTTATTTTGGACAACCCTGCAATTATAGGGCTTAACTCAAAATTTTGAACTTATTTCTTATTCCTTGAACTTTGATTTCATTTATATATTTTTTGCTTAATTTTATGATTCAATATTATAGATAGCATGTAATTTACGATTTAGTTTGAGGAATTTAGATTTAGTAGATAGATAGATATTTGAAATTTGATTATTTGAAAGTTTAAGTGCTGAGAATGGTTAAAACCACTCTTAGTTAAAAGGCTCTGTCAGTGCGAATTTGTTCAGAGATCTTTGAGACACGTCAACATGTACAAGTGTTTTCAATTAAATTTGTTTGTTGTAATGATTTGTCTTTGATGAACTATGAAACATGACTCTGAAACACCAATTCGATTATTCGCCAATACAGACCTAAATTCATGGTCGATCTTCATTCCTGAGTAAGCAGCACATATTAGTTACTTTATCATTTTCCTCCAGATATTTTAAAACAGAAATTAAAGGAGTTTTTTTTTTTTAAACACACTCCCTCAAATTCCAAAATCTCGCAAGTTCGAAATCTCCTTTAGAAAGCCAGTGTATACTACAATGAAGGAGTAACTCGCCATCCTCTTCCATTTCTTCTAGGAAACGCTTCTGAAATCATCATCGATTCAGAGCTCGAGCTCTTATTTTGTTGATACAGTGCGATATAAGATCAACAACATAAGACTAGTTTAAGTCTTTAGTTCATAGAGCTTCTTGATGGATAATACAGTGATACTTACAAACCTTTCTTTCCAAATAATTTTCTGATAATAAAAAAAAACCTCTTATCCTACCAACCGTGCAAGACGATTATAAGAGCGGGTTCTTTTATGGTGTCATTGAATTACGAGCATTTATTTCTGAATCATTTTTATTACAGGATGGCACTTTACAACTATGAAACAACCACATAACACAAAAAGAAAATATAGAATGGACTTTAGTACTTCAGCGAGCTTAACGCTCATTAAGGCGTGTTTCGCCTTCGGGAGTTGCGTCGTTTCTGGTACAAATGTTGATGAACTCTATACAACTAGAGGGCGCCAGTGCCTCACAGCGATCCATTTCTGCAAACACTGTTTAATTTTGTCATATCTAATTTGTTAGTTACAATTGTATTAAAAATATCCTGGCCTGTAGTTAAAAGTGTTTGATGCAAATCAAAATATTATCGTATTATTGTATCCACGTTATTATCGTTCGTATAACACACAAATATACTTAACTGTGCAATATCTGTGATGTCAGCTTTCATCCAAAACTAGTAAAAATTATCTGCAATATTGTAGTCCACAGACAATTTGTGAGCCAACATTCTAGCCAATGTCATCCATAACAAGCATGACGGTATTTCTAGATAAAGCTATTTTATCGACCATATTTTTTGCTTTTACATCATCGATATCTTAGGCAAATATAAACAGGCTTTTTTTTTATTGTTTTTATCTCTTCTCCGTCAGAATAAGACTTTTCATTGCGAATCAATAATAAAAAAAAAAGTTCATAAGAAGCCTTCACCATAGTATCCATTTCGTCGTTTCTCTTTTGGAACAGGAATTGTTGGTCAGCTAATGGGCCCTTTTTTTATTGATAAAATCCTTTAACTTCTGTGAGCCGACAGCATATTTACTGCTGAAATCATTATGCGGTTGTTTGAAATGTTGGTCCAGATTAATTTTTTTTTTTTTTGGACTGGCACTGCTACACGACTTCCACATGTCAGAGAAACAAACTTGGAAATTTTTCCAGAGTAAACAAAAATTATTCTTCGCATATAGTATTAAAATCACGAATTGCGATATCCTTTTCATATTTTCTTTTCGAAGTCAAAGGTTTATTCATAGACATAGTAAAAATAAAAAAAATTGAACTACCAGTGGCCTCAAAATTTAAGAAAATTTTTAAAAAGCTTAACGTTTTGCTTTGCTGCATATAATCTTCTAAGCCATGGAAACATAGTGTCGCTCACACATATCGCGTCAACGGACAATGCGCCGTAGTCTTACTGGTTAGTCTTAGGTCAGGTCTTGTCAAGTGACCGTACTGTCTGACGCATCGTTATTCAAGCATCAGATAGAGCTGTTCTCCATGGCAATTTGTTTAATAGGGTATGAACAGAGTTTTTAATGATTTTGACAAAGTTCTTGATGACGACTTTATCATTTTCCAGATTCTTTTAAAAATGTTCAAGTATTCGCTTGCCATTTTTAGGACTTCGCCATGCCACTCTGTGCACGCGTGTAGCGGTTTGGTCTTCCCTGTTCTATATCAATGTATGCTGAAAACTCTAGATTTTCAATGTCGTGATTAAGGGAGAATATATTTACTAAGCTGTCATGAATCACAAAGGCTTTCTCTGCGAAACTGGTGATCAACTGTGATCATCAGAAGCGGAGCAAAATGAGTAGGTATTCTAAGGAATTTGACTTTACGCCAAAGTGAATTCTTTTCTGGGTTGAGGGCTGATATCCTTATCCCATTGGAACGTTAATTGCTCTGTTTGGCGATCTTGGCACGTTTTGAAAAAACCTTCAACCCCTCTAAGTAAAGATTCCCCGTATGGTATTCAGCTTTGCTTCCTAATTTTTTATTTTATTTTAGGAGGAGAAATCGAGAAGATTTTCAGCCACCTAAGGAGCTATAGTTTTAGTTGGATCACTTTTGGCGTACCAGATCACTTCTCAATTTTTTTTTTATCGATTGTTTCAATTTTAATTACATTTAGCTTGAATATATTCAATTTAATAATTTATCTTTTGCTTTACTTTTAATTACATGTAGCTGATATAATATTCAATTTAATAATTTATTATTTCCTTTACTTTTAATATCGGAAAAGTTTTCTATTGTTCATTAGCACCTTGGGTGGCTGAATCTGTTCTTTTCATAACTTTACATACAACTTTGTTTCCTCGTGTATTTAAAATTTGGTTTTGAGGCGGCAGCATATGCCTCGTAAAAAGTTTGATAGAATCTAGAAATTTTCGAATCGATGTCATCATTGCTTATTATTTTATCTAAGGTAAAAATTTTATTCTTATGAATATAATTAAAATTATCTAATTTGTTTAATTTTAATAAGAGCAAAGTCTAAATTTAAATTTAGAATTATCGATAGACGATCTGAACCCTACGGACATAGAACTCAAATATCATAAGGAAGCGGGGGAAATTTGAAAACAGCTAGATCAATAACGTTAGCTTCCGCTCTACCTTGGAGGTTAGGATGCACACTAGTGTTAGCAAATCACTTCTGTCATACTGCGCAGAGCGCTCTTTTAATTCTAGCCGAAGTAGTTCGATGTAGCGTTGTTCCACTCAGGATGAGAAACATTTAGATCACCAGCAATGATAAAGTTACTGGCTAAATACAGAAGCAATGATAAAGCAATCACCAGCAATGATTTTAATTTTAATTATTTTAATTTAGTAGTAACTTTATCAGCAATGATAAAGTTACTACTAAACATTCTGAAATCCTCCGCGGGGAATTTGTGTCGGCCTCTACTTTTTTTGGCATACGCAGAAGTTACCCTGACAGGAATAAGGGAGGTTGTTCTATAGAATTTCAAAATAGCAGTTCACATCCATATCTCTTCCCACTTCACTAAGAGGAACTCTGCTATGGATCAAATAACTTATACAATAAATTGCCATACCTCCATGTGTAGCGAGATGATTGTAACGATGCTGTCGGCTTTATAAACACAATAGTTGGTAATCTGGGGTTCAATCATCTATTGGAGCCTAGTTTCTTAAAAGAAAACATTAAAGCTCTACTCATGGACAAAGTCCCTGACATTATGAAGCAAAAAATTTGAGTTCCAGAATACAATATTAAGATTATGCACAAATCGACGATCAAATTTTAAATATAGCTTTAAAAAGGCCTCCAATAGGCTTCGAAAATAATGTCCTGTAGGCATTCGCTAAAGCTGTGCGGAGGGCGACTAATGATTGAAGTCTCGAAGAATGTCTGGATTGACACTCATGTCTCTGATGATGACGAGGAGATCCGATAAAAGTTTAGCGTCTAAGAAAAGCGTTGGAGAAATTTGAAGGTAAGTGGGGGCGCGTGGACTCTCCTGTGATTTATTCTGAACTGAGCTTGCTTCAGAAGCTTATTGCAATTTTTGCAGTGCAATGAGAAATTTTTTTTTACAGTAACTGTTGCATTTTTATTAAAAACAACTCTCTCTATTGAAAAAAAAAATGCTAATTTCGCTACCATTTTAACATCTTTTTTGCAATCTCGATTATTCTTTTTAAAAAAAACACGTAACTTTTCATATTTTGGAAAAATACAATTAATATCTCTCGATTTAAATTGAAATAAATATTTCAAAATAGAAAAAAGAACTATAAAAATGCATTATAAATTAATATGACCTTAGAAGAATGTTTAACAACATTAGCACCGTTTCCCATTATCATTTTTTAATATCATGTATATCGACAATAAATCATTAATCTACTGCAAATGATTTATGTACGAGTATTACTCACCTAATCACACATATTTTCTTATGTTTTTGATTGATTAGTTTTATGGGATATATAAAGGCTATTAAGCCCTTTTTCTATGATATTCATTATCATTCCCTTTGAAATATGTAAATGTACTTTTACAAATTAATTTTTTTATTCTATTTTCTTATAAATTTTTATGTAGAAATTAGTTCTTATCTCAAAGACTTCATTTCCACCAAAATATGTTTTGTAATTTTAAACTACAGTTAAATGACGAAGTCTACATCTAACCTGGCACTTAACACTTCGCAGTTTCTTCATGCCAGCGTGAGGACGTTAACCATCCATAGATTTAATATACAGCGACTCCTATAAACGATGCGTCTTTAGTGATTGTCATTTTGTTTGTTAAATGTTTTCCAGTTGTCTGTGTTTGATTCACGATCCGCTAACCATAGCCAATACATTTCGCAATTTTGAAGCATTGCCACATAACGAAATCCACTCCTATACATCCATACCACGACTCGACAGATTTCACATGCATCAACTTTTCTAAACAACTGATTTGTAATGGAAATAGTTTAAACACTTGATATGATAAACGCATCCGCAATCTCGAATTCATCTGGCTGC
This sequence comes from Nephila pilipes, assembly GCA_019974015.1. Classification (NCBI taxonomy): domain Eukaryota; kingdom Metazoa; phylum Arthropoda; class Arachnida; order Araneae; family Nephilidae; genus Nephila; species Nephila pilipes. The sequence continues at coordinate 317,481 of BMAW01127836.1, read as the reverse complement.
ATTAATCTTGCTCCACTTAAATTACTTAAATAGTCAAATAAAATCTCAAACTCAAATGTAAATTTATTAAAATTATTTCACTATTGCTCGTTAATCTTCATGTAAAATTTTCATTCACACTTATTTTTTCTCAACTCCTGGGCAAGTGTATTAATCAATGTTCTGTCTCATCTTCAGACAATAGCAATTTCTGGGGGTTAAGGCCCGAGAGGGTTATGCATCCCAATAACTAGAATTCCGCATCTGCAGACAAATTATTATCATGTAATATTTCATTTGTCATGTGTAGATGGCGCTAGTTTTGCTCATCGCGGACGGAGATGTGCTCATGAGCGAAAATACTCACATGTGCGCAAGTTAAGTTAGCGGGACCTTCGAGTGTTGTGAAAAGGAATTAATTCATCCTTAGGAGTATTAAGCTGCAATTTAGACGTGTTTACATCAATATGAATTACGAAGACGATATAAAAAAACGAAGGCAAGAGAATCGAGAAATTTTGCAATCCTTAGGAATATTGAATTTGGTAATGTTCGCTTTTTTCATGTCTAAGGAAGCAGTCATTTTGCTCATATTAATACTTTTGTATAACTGCCTTTTCTTTTTTAAAGAAAACCATTTCATAAAATTTGCCCTTAATCCATTCATGTATAATTTATTTCAGAAAATTCATGTTTTCTTATTATATCTATGATTTCTAAAATGTGTAGTCAAACGGCAGCCCTCTATTGTGTAATATGCTTCTTATGGTCAACCTTTTACACGCCAACCTTTTTTCAATGGAACATCAACTTTAAAATTATGTGAAAAATGCAATTTTGTTTGCATTGCTATATAAAAATTATGTAGAAAATAAATACGAATTGACGTTTTGGCACCGTTACAAATGAGTGTCTAGGGAGTAAAATTCATTATTTCGGCTTTTCTCTTATTTTTCGTCGATTGAAATTCAAAAAAGGTTTTCATAATTGATTTAATTAAAAGTTATCCCTGAGAGTGTTGATAGAACGTAAGTTACAGTAATAAATGAGTATTTTTCTTTCCACTATTAGGGAAAAAATTTGAATGTTCCAGAAAAGGAACATAGGTTACTAAAGGCATATTTTTAACATGATAAAGCTTTTGATTGCGATGTGTAGAAACATTGGTGAAAGTATTTTGATTCTGAAAATTGCTGTATTGTCGACGAAGTATGATTATGGTATTTTTTTTTACTTTTGATTCTCCTATATCCCTCAGTCATTGCTTCTTCCTTCTCTCGCACACATATTCTCTGATGAATTAGTAGAACAATGTTTCTCAGCAACATCTTATAAAAATGTATAATGAAAGAATGAGAAAAGCCATTTTGTTACATAGACTACTTGGATCGTATCAACAAATTTTTAGAAGTAAAACAGGTTACTAGAATCTATATAGCAATAAGCTAAATATGGCTACTGCTGAATGTATTTTGCATTTACATTTGCACTAAACTGCAGCAACAGAACTCTTGCATCTCAATTTCTAAACTAAACTAAATCTTTGTGGGTTAAAGTCGGGAATTGGCGACGAAATTTGGCAACTTCCTAGATAGGTCACCAAACATGCGTGACTTAAGCATTGAGTATGCTTAGGGGTACCCTAACCTAAATCACCACACTTAAATCATTATCTCTCTCAAAAGTCACCAATCGCCTCGGGGACATCCTGAGATTATCATTTTTTTTATAAACGTGTTTGATAGTCAAGCATCTGTTACATTGCCTGGGTGGAAAATCAGTTTCATCGTTATCTAGCTGAGCTGAAGGTTTGAAAACAATGAGTATCACGAGTTTTTACAGTAAATGTGATCAGCAATCAAGCATCTTTTACAAAATCAATTGCACAGATTGAATATCAGTTTCATCATTACCTAGCCGAAAGTTTTGTGATCATCGCTGTTAAAGGTCAATAATTTTTTCCCCTGTTCTTTTTCTAGTGGTTTTTAAAAATTTTTTATTCAGTTCATTTTTGCAATAGTTCTGATGCAACGTCAAAGTTTCTTAAACTCTTGTTAGATGGGTCCTAATGTATGGCATGGAAAATTGGTCTCTAACCATAAGTGGGGAATACAAATTTTGAGAGGGATTCTCAGAAATATTTTCGGTGTTAAAGAAAATGGCGTTTGGCAAAGACATTTTAATTCTATAATTTATAGAATTTTTAATGAGACGAATATCATAAATGTATTAAAGTGAAATAAATGAATTACTGGATTTTTCTCCCATATTGTTAGATTGGATGAGAAAAATCCAGTTAAGAATTTTTTTTTCAAAGTCCTTTACTTGTTGGAAAAGACCCAGACTGTTGGCTTGATTCTGCTGAAATATATTTCAATGTGATTAAAAAGAACTGGCAGACTAAGGCGAAAGGCAAGCCATCTTTGAGGAGTCTTCAAAAGAATGCTTTGGTCTACCCTTGGCTGTTGATTCTAATATGATGATCTGATATGAAGTAGTATTTAGTAATGATTTTTTTAATTTCAAAAATTCAAGCAATCATCTTAAATTAATGGTTGATTGAGATAACTCATCATTTTTCATGAAATATATGAAGGAAATGTTAACTAATCTATTTTCTTAAACTGTAAAGTGCTAAATCTTATTTTGTGGATGTTTTTTTATACATTTTTCATGTTTAATGGTGTGCTTTTTTTCATTTTTTTCAAATTAAGGTAATTTTTACACAGCTTTTAATAATTTCTTTAATTGGCGTAATAGTTCTACAATATATTTTTTTATCTGGAGCTTGTTTTATCCTCATCCTTGATGATGGTAATCCTACTAAAAAATTTGATGATTTTTAGACTTGCTGTAACCTTCATTCCATAGCTGTCTCAGAAATGTTGTGATTGACAAGCATTCATTTTGAAAAAATTTTTACAAATATAAATTTGGTTAATGAAGTGTGGAGCTATTTGGTGTTATTTAGCTTATTAGAATTAAATTTTGAGAAATTTTATTGCTAGTAATTATTATGTTTGATATTACTTTTCAATTATGTTTTATTTTCTAAATATTTATTTTTGTATTTCTTTTATTTTTAAGTATATTTTTTTATTTTTCAGGGTCAGGAACATCATGTTAATAAAAAGTCTGTCACTAGAAAAACTCAGATTAAAAATTCTGAAAAGAAAATTTTGCGACAAAGTCTTAAAACCAACTTGGTTCCTTCCAGAAGATCTAGTCGACTACTTGGAAAGGTAAATTGAGTTTGATCAAAGTAATTTTCAGAAAATATGCAGAATTAAAAATTTACAATATAGTTGCATAATCTTTTCTGGTAAAATAGCAATCTTCTTGAACTCAGGGTACATGAAAAAATATCTTTTAAATAAAATAATTAATAATTATTTTTGTAAACCAGAGGATTGCCAAGATTATAGTTTTCCGTTGGCACCTGACATTAACATATATTACTTTACTTACACTCTTATATTTTTAGTGTAATTTTTTTTTCAAATATTTTTCAATTTAGGAGATTCCTAGTATTGTACTTTTGGGTACCTCTCCATTATAATGGCCTCCACTAAGTTGTGATTACATCTCAGTTGCCTCAAGCTGGGGAAGCATAAAGTTAGAAATAAAAGTAACATATCATTAAATGTAATACTTATGTTTCATAAGAATATTTAATACTTTTCCATTTCACCAGCAAAAGCGATAAAGTCATCAAAAATGATACAACAGATGCCAATCAGAATATGTGTATACTGTGTGTTTTAGCCAATAAAGTCTGCTTGGCGAGATTTGGGACGGCAAAATGGAAAAGTACCATATATTTTTATCTATGGGGACATCATGCTTTACTTTAAAGGCTATATTTCCAAAATTGCTTTTAATGATTGATCCAAAAAAAATTTTATTTATATATTTTTTCAACATAAATTCCATAAGATGATTTGAGATGATACTAAGTCTTCCCTTGTTGGTTTTATCACGCCACTTTGTAGAACCCTACATTTTTTCAACATTTTGAGTATGAACACCTGTTGTGAGCCATAAATATAAACAAAATTATATTTATAGTTTACTTTAAAGTGATGAAACCAAGAGTGTTGTAGCATCTGGATTAGAATGAGAAAACACTTGCCATTTTCCCAGCACATTCACCCAAAAATGCGGGTCGCTTTAGCCTAGTGGTCAAGGTTGTGGATTCGCGGCTGGCGGTTTTTGTTCAGTCGCGGGTTTGATCCTTGGCCGCCAAAGACCCGGCCTGTAGCCGGGGCTGATGCACGTTAAATCTGTTCGTGGCCCAAAGTCCTCCCATTGGCATGGTGTGGATGTTAGAGAGGGAGGTGCCAGCTCAGGTGTCGTCCTCGTCACTTGACCGTGGTTCAAAATTACGAGGTCTGTCACCAATAGCCCTCGTGTTGCTTCTAGTGCAACATTAATAAAAACTAAACTAAAAAAAAAAAATCTGTTGTGTGAATACTCTGCCGATGTTATTCTTATGCAGGAGGAATAAACTTTTTCAGTTTCAAGGCTTCTATTGGGATCTTCCATTTATTATCAAGTATTTACATTTAATGCAGGAAATACACTTCTTTCCTATAATTGTTCCAATCAAATGTTGCTTTTTCAGGCATATTGAGTTGTGTGTCACATTGCTTAATGGATGTTAACTCCTTCATCTAGCAGTACATAAATCTCATAGCAGTTTGGAAAGGTTTTCTGGAACCACTGAACCTGGTCTATCTTTTTACAACTTTTTGTTGCATCTCCTAATCGACTTGTCATTAACTTACAGCTTCATAGCATGGCCATTTTCACATAATTGTTTGTCCAGTAAAAGACCTTGTTCTTGAACAAATGATATGATATCCATTTGTTATTTGGTAGATTAAAGATTAATTACTGCATATTTAAAAAAATTATTTAAAAACCAGTGAGAGATATAATCAAAAATAAGCAATATGTTGAAATATAATCACATGCTGTTTATTTAACTCATACAAGTGAACTTGCAACTACCTTTGGGAAACATTGATCACTTGGCAATTCATTGTCAGAGCCATAATTGTAATTTGGCAGGGACCACAAGAACAGAAAAGTACTGTATTTTTTTTTTTTTTTTTTTACTGCTGCTTCTCACTCTGATGTCAATCTGGTCTAGATAATAGCTAGACTAGATCCACTACATGTTTAATATTGGATCATTAATATTTCGAAAGTTCATCGACATGAGGACAAGTGGTTAGGTCTATTTTCATCAATTTCAGGAGTGCAAGAAGATGTGAATGGCTGTTTCGTCACAGAATGCTGGAGGTGGAAAAAAGTCAAACGATTTTTTTTTTTTTAATTCATATAAAGACTTGTATGGAATAAGGAGATCATTACTCATAAAATGGAACACAGTCTCAAAATTGTTCACCCTATTGTACCACTTTATTGTTTGCCTATAATTTACTTTTACTCCTCCTTTGAAAACATGAAAATAATTGGGTTATTGCTGTGAGTATTTGAAATTATTGCAATATTTCTTAGTCCTTTTAAAACATGCTGAACTGAACTAGCCCATTAGCATCTTTTCTGGTTTGGAAGGTAATGGAAAATTTAATTCTTCTGGTATGGGATAGTGATGAATGAGTTTGTTTCATTAATGGGTATCTTTTTGTTTATAAAAAGTGTTAAAGAGCTTAATATGTGTAGCATATTTATTTTATAATGCATTTAAAAATGCTTGTTTTTGCCTACAATGCAGCATATTAAGAATTTTAAAAAATTTAACCAAATATCAAAAGTTTGAGTGTGTGTATATATACAGTGATGGCCAAAATTGTGGACACTTTTAGATATTTTTATGTTTTTTAATTTTGTATGCTTATAACAAAATGTTTCACAAAATGCGAAGCTCTGTACATCATTTGAAAGAGGAATTTGATACTGAATTCAATACAAAAAACAACATTCAAATGTTTTCAATGTAAAAAAAATTATATATACTTTAATCTAAGAAATATATGCAGTTTGAAGTGGTTTGTAATGTCTAACTTTCGTGGCCAATCACTGTTTTTGTTCTAGGAACCAAAAAAATGTCCATAATGGCATGGGAACAAGTCATTATTACGCTTTGTTATGTAAAAGGAAGACTGTTTCTTATGTAATCTAATTACAAGAAGGAATTGAAAATTTTTTAATATTTAGTCAAGAAGCAATGACATTGAATGAAAGAGTAGGTTGGACACTAGAAAGAGATACAAGATTATTGTGTTATGAGAAAGTGGTCTTTTCTATGCTGAAATTGTGAGACAGGTGGATGGTTAGGTGACTACATCTAGAGTCCGAAAGTTTTGTTTACAATATCAGGAGACAAATTCCATAAAAAACAAAACAGGAAAAGGCCAAAAAAGGTGCACCATATTTGAATAAAAGGACTATGTCTCCCAGATAGAAGAATGTCATCAAAGGCCATCAGAAGTTATCTGAATGATGCTAATATGGCATTTTCGGAGTTTATGACTACAGAAGATAGTATTCCAATATATATAACTAGCTGATACTCGTCCACTTCGCTGGACAGACGATAATATAATATTTTGGAACCTATACGTAAGATATCAAGTAAATTTTCAATTTTTAAAACTTTAATGATATTCTAAATTTAAAATTTTAAGAAATTGATTGTTTGTAATAATGGTTAACCTTGACATTCAAATATATGAGAAAAATAAAAAAAATTTAGTAAAAAATCACCCCATATATATATATAATATGGATAAAATTCTTTCCACCGTATACATATTACACCCAGAATTGCCAAAGATGCAACCTTTTGGCAGAAGATTCATCATATGCTTAACTTTCAAATGAAATACCCTCGTAATGGCATCGTGTCTATCATAAGATTTTTGTCCTTGCTTCAAGACATTTTGATTTCTGACCATTTAGGATCCTAAAAATAAGTCGTGCTAGTCAGGACGTCCAAAATATCTTATGTAAGCCATAGCCTCTTCAGTTCGTTCATGCATGTAGCGAGGTGCTCCTGTAAACGAAGATTGTCTTGCGTGTGTGCTACTCTGTAAAAAGTCACCATTTTAGTATTTTTCAAAATCCTGCTATGTTTTGGAGCTAAACTACACTTTCACCAACCGTGCGATTCCAAACTCATTTATTTCTATCGCTAAATATGTACGTTTCCTATTTTCGACATGTACAAAATTTCACATAAAGAGCCCCTTCGCCAAAATCTTGCTAATCCTCCATCAGCGCTTGAATATAAAATTATTTGGTATTTTTCCATTCCGCACCCGCAAATCTCACCAAGTAAACTTAATTGGTGACAATACACAGTATACATATAAAAAAAATATATTCTGTTTGGCTTCGGTCATTCCATTTTTGGTGATAAAGTCACCAAAATAACATAACCGACGGATAAGAGTAGATTAACGGATGAAAATTACATTTTGGATAAGACTTCCATAAAATCCGTTCTTAGTGAGCATCTACATCGCAAAAGGAGTAACTATGCCAAATTTCAAGTCAATCGGTTGAATAGTCTTTGAGATCTTGTGATGAGTCAGTCAGTGGTATTTCGCTTATATATATATAGATAGATATATAAACACCAAAACTATTTTTCAGTGTATAAAATTTCAGAACAATCTGGGTGCAAATGAACTTTGAACTTCTTACATATATAAATTGTGTTACTTTTGCAATATTGACATTTTTGGAGTGCATTATTACAGTCTGCACATAATATGGGCAATGTTATCAAACTTTTAATGATCTGATGGAACTCCTTTGGAAAGATGTCCGTAAGTTAGACTCGCAATATCTTTGGCAGCATCAGTAACATTTAGTGCTTCTCTGCTAAACTTTAATAAGGATAGGGCTAATTGCAATTGAAACGGAATTTAAGAATCTTTGAATACTTTTCCAATGCTATAAATTTTCCAGCTATTTACAGTTACATTGTCAGTAATGCTAATAAACAATGCTTACCACCACTTCTTACCTTTTATTCCAATACAGTAGTACACAATTCAATTTTTGCAAATTTCCACTTCTATATATTTGTTATACATCCAGCTGAGGAAAGAAAGATTTTTTTAATGATGTTTTCTGCACTAGTACTTGCATGCATTAGGGGTAGAATTTTCATGCACGTTTGTCATCACAACAACTCCGCAATAGTGATTCCATCATGACACAAAAACTTAAAAGTTGGGATTGAAGATACAGATGCAAGGGCCTCTTTCTTTCTAACATTGCTTTTTTTTAATATATATTTATTCAAACATTTTGCAGTACTGTTTTGTTTTACTATTCCTGTAGCACAAAATTCATTCCTTTTGAATTTCTAAATGGGAAGTTTCAAAAAAAGTTGTCAAAGAATATGCTGCTGTGGATTTTTGACCTTTGATTAGAGCTCTAGAACAACCCTCATTCTTAATACAAAACTTAAATTTTTTTTTCCCTTTTCCACCATATGGAATAAATTTAAATATCCAGTACCGGAGCAAAGCCAGCATAGCTTGAAGATGAATCTTTCTGCTTCAAACAGAAACATTTTTTTTTTTTTTTTTTGCTAGACCATTTTTTTCATAAATCCTGAAATTTCTCATTCTGAAGTTAATTTACCCAAAATCCCCCTTTTTTTTTATCACTACAAACTTTACAAATCAATAAAATTAACAAAGAAGAACGTTAACAACAATAATGCTAATAATAAACTAATTATTACCTTTCAAAATTTTAGTCTGCTATAGACTTGTAATTTTGTATGATAGCTGCGTATAGCCAAAGGTGAATATATGCATTGATCATATTTAGGTGTAAGTATGGGGGGTTAAACATTAAGCATTTAGTGAATAATATGTATCTGTTACTCTTATGTGAAATCAAATAAATATTGTACCAACATAAAAAAATTAGCTTTTTTAGTACACATAAATGATTAAAATTTTCAATTTCATAACATTTTTTTTAACTTAAAGAAAACTACTTATAACTGCTACTTGTAAATTACTTATAGTAATGACTTAACTCTTAAATAAATATGTTGTAAGACTTGAAGTGCTAAATATTGCCTGTGACCTCAGAAAAAAATTGTTTGTAAAGTTGCGATTATGCACGTTTGGCCTCTATAATGGATTAAGACATGTTCCTCTAAAAACATTTTTTTTTTAAAAAAAAAAGTTATAAAATAACTTTCAAACATGCAATGTATCAAAAGATCAATTATAAGGATATTTGAATAAAGATATTGAAATATATCTGTAATTAAATTGGAACTACTGTACTCATTCTGTATAATATTTGACTAAGGAACCTCAAACATTTCTTGAAGAAGATTTTATTCCTGAAACTATACCAGCTAAACCTGTCACAGAAAAAATTAAGCGGGAAAATGTCTTTGGTGCAATACCTGGAGTTGCTGTTGGTACAGAATTTGCCACTCGAATAGAAGCATCACACGCTGGAATACACAGGTTGTTGTTTTTTTAATTATTGAAAGTTTTCTTTTACTTTTTGTTAAAAATAATTCAATTTATTATATGAAAACTTTATTGAAAAATTGAATATAGTATAAAAAGTTTGATTTATATATTTTTCTCCCAATTATATCTATAAATTTTTAGATTAGGTTTGAATAAATTGAGGTATTAAAGTTATGTGATGATCACGATTTTTTAAAGAGTTTGCCATAAAGACTGGTGATTTATTAAAGCATGATTATTTATAGTTAGAATTGCAGGTGGAGTAAATGAACTCACTCTTATGGATTTTGTTTCAAGTCCATAAGCTCCAAAAGGTGTTAAGTAATTAAATATTTGATCTTACCATCAATTATTTTGAGAAGTACCTTCATATTTAATATTATAGAGTTGCTGGGGATACATCTTATAGGTATATGATGAAAATTTTTTATTGGTACAAGAATTGTCTTGTGTGTTCATTTGTAAGACTAACCAAAGCAGATTGTAACTGGCTGGAGATTCTTAAACAGTAAAGATATTCCATGATGTCAGGATATATCACAAATGCCTTGATGAGTTAAATCATTCTATTCATCTATTTTAAAAAATTGTGCAGAGTAAATCTTAAGATAACTGGCTAGTAATGTATTATAAGTAATCAGCTCACAGCTCTCTTTTACCAACGAATATCTTTAATTGAAGTTAATTTCAATGTGTGAATCTATTAGAAAGATGCAAACCCTTTCAAATACTCAAAAAGAAGGGCTATTTTATCCCTTGTTATTTGATGATCCAGTGCCAAGATTTAAGATATTGAATGGTGCTTTTGTTGTTGATCATGGTCTATATATTTTCCTAACACTCTATCAGATTTTAAAGCCTGTAAATCATGATCAATAATCTGCATTTCAAAATTTAAAAGTAGTGTTGGTTTCAGTTGTCTTTATGAAGATACTGCTACCTGCTTTACCAAAGTTTAGTTTGTTCCCAGTGATTAAGATAATCATGGCATAAGCAGGAATATGGCGAAAAAAACATTGAAAGCTGTTTTGGATTTTATTATTTAGATTTTCAATTAAAGGGACCTGAAAGAGCTTTAGAAATCTTAATTCCATGGTTTTTTATATATATTTCTGTTACTTTTAAATAATATCACAAATTTCGTTACAAGAGCTAATACCAAATGTGTGTTATGTCCCCCCCCCCTCCTTTAGATGTGAAAATATAATTGATCAGTTTTGTCTCAATATCTGTTAATGAAATATTTTTTTAAAAAAATGTTCTTGTGCAGACCCACTGTTGCTGGTATTCATGGTAACCCTGCTTTAGGATGTTATTCCCTTGCATTATCTGGTGGATATGAAGATGATGTAGACCTTGGTGACAAGTTTGTGTATACTGGAGAAGGGGGAAGAGACCTGAAGGGAACCAAAACAAATCCAAAGGTAAGTTTTATTAATTTATTTTCAATGTGTTATATTGAAAATGTTTCTAAATATATGGTTGTGTTATAGCAATAATTAGGGCTGAATCTTCGATGCAAAGAATTTTTATAAATTATAATTATCTTAACTGGCTGTGAGCTCTTAAAACCAATAGGAATTGATATTTGATCTATAGAAATTTGCATTAAACATAACTGAAATTCTGATGATATCCAGCTCAAAATTGCCAAAAATAAATCTATTTTGAAACTTTTCAAGTTATGGGGCTTAAATATGATTTAAAACTGTACAAAATATATTTAGCAAAAATATGTAGCAGGACATGACAGGAGTAAAAACTCCTAATAATTGCCCTGGTGAAGATTCCATTCTAGTTCAATTGTCAAGAGTACAGACCTGCTAATATGCATTCTTGATATCTAAATCAGTCCCCTAAATTCCATTCCATAAATTCCCCATGCCTTCATTAAAAATGTATATAATTATTAAACATAAATACTCAAATTACTAAATCTAAATGTTTACATGTAAAATAATTCAATATAAAGAAAATTTTATTTAGAGTCATAATAAATATTTTTCAACTACAATATCAATATCTTTTCACATATATCAATTCTTTGTCATTTTATGAGTTGTGTGTTTATAAGAAGGTATAATTTTCCAAGATATTTTGTAATTAAATAAAAGTAATATTCTATAAGAAAATATTAACAACTTTTTAAAAATTTATTAATAATGCTTTAAATTTAACAAATATGTATTTAATAACAATATTTAAAAAAAAGAATTCACCTTGATTGAATCAATTAAAATGTATAATAAAATACTAAAAATTTTAAATTATTAAAACATATAGCCCACTGTGATGAATCTGAAATAATTGAATAAGCAGAAATAATCCATCTCTGGGCCAATATGATTTGTTTCCTGTACATAGGAACTCTTCTAATTACTAAAGATATTTACAGATTAATGTGTTATAACATATAGAAAAAAAAACATGGGAGGATTTCCCACGCAATGGTGCACATCCACATCTCCAGCAGCCTAAAATGAGTCATACATCTGGCTTTTTATTCCTCCACCAGAGAGAAATCATTCAAGTACTCTGTCTGGTGTTGCCATCTAGCAGTTGTTACATTAATAAATATAGCCACTGGTTACAAACCGTAATTATATTAAATTTTAATCATTGTGTTTCACAGACGGGCGTTTTTTCACAATTGGATGTTTGAGTTTTTTTTTCTTGTCATAGATGTTATTCTAAGTGTTCATTATATATGAAATCAAATATTGAATTTAAATTATATTATTTATATAATAAATTATATTTATTTAAATTATATTACAAATATGTCCTTATCTTTTTCTTAACAGTAAAATTGATTTTGTGAAAATTATTTGAAGCAAAAAAAAAATTCTGTTTATTGAAAGGATTACTTAATGCTTATGTGTTTCTAATTTCTTTGACACGTATTGAGGTGCAGTGGAATCATTTGTCACATTTTTTTCATATAAATTTTAAGTAGCATTATTTGCAAATTGTGATTGCTATAGTTTGTATTAATCATTGAAATACTTAATTATCTATAACTTTTGATTCATTAAGAAGCTCTCATAAACCATTTTAAAAAATGTTTTTGCATTAATATGTGGTAAGTAGAAATGTCAAATACTAAATTTTTCATATACAATTATATTTTTGTTGAATTATAATATCTTAACATTAAATTCTTAAAAATAGTTGTGTACTTACTAAATGCATCTTTCTCTTATGTCTTTATTGCATGCTTTTCTTGAAACATTTACTGTCAATTATTTTTAAACATTTAAAAAAAACAAAAAATTATTTACAACAATGGCATATAAATTGGAAGGACACTTATATGAACATTTTTATATGAAGGATTTTGATGAGTGAATAGCTCTATTTCTTTTTACAGCTATAGTATAAGCAAAGAAAAGGTCTTATAATTGTGAACTTGCTAAACTTATGGTTAGACTCTGCTTGTTTATTATTTATTTGCTTTTGCAGAATTTAAGAACTGCTCCACAGTCCAAAGACCAAATTTTAGAAAGAGGGAATTTGGCATTATCTAAGAATGTTGAAAATAATCTTCCAGTTCGTGTTCTTCGAGGCTACAAACTTAAAAGTAAATTTGCTCCTTTGGAAGGATATCGATATGATGGTAATCAATTTTTTAAAAAATATTCACTTGTAATAAGTAGTTTCTTATTCTCTTGTTACAAAATATTATACAAAATGCTTATGCAGTGCTAAAATACCATAATGCGTTTTATTATTTACAATGCTTATAAGTGTAGTACTTTTTATTTATTCATTTCATAATTTTCATTTGTGCTTTTTGTGATATTAATTTTGAGGTAGATTTTTTAGAATTCTGTGCCATAACAAAATTCCAGAATCTTCTTTGATTGATCTATAAAAAAACGGTTTTAGATGTTAAAGTTATGCAAATATCAGGTACCCTGATCACATTTTCTTGGGACCTTTATTGTTGTTGTTATCATTTGTAATTTCAATTTATAAATAACAAATGAATGTACATTTTGTAAAAACTTGTTAAATGTGTATTTATAATTAGGTGACAAAATTACATATTGTATTAAATTTTGTACTAAATACTTTTTTTCTAATTAAACTATATTAGAATTATTTTTAAAACAAAACTTCTAACATGAAAAAACTTATTTTGGAATTCTTATATAAAAATATTGGAATAAATGCAAAAAGCACTCATACAGTGTTTCTGACTCCAAATTGGAATAACAATAAGTTTTCTTAACTGATACCATAACTATATTGTCCTCCATGTTTTAAATAAATTGGTCTTATTTGTCTCCTGTAGTTTTTGTTTATTATGTTATTCACTTGCCTTTTCTCTCAAAAATAATTTTTTATTCTTGTTTATACATCTCTTATAATAGATAAATGTTATAAATAATTACTATATTGTTCTTAATAGTATCCCTGATACATTTTTTTTTTTATTTTACTGCTAGTAACTATAAATATAATTTTTTATTTTAAAATTCTCTGTCATTTAATCTTCATTTAAAATTCTTGTTGGATGTTTTGGATTTTCAAATGTATAAATTGTACAATTATTTTAAATTGTATAATAATCAAGGCTCATGCACATAAATTATTGGACTATGAAATAATTAAAATAAAAAGTGAACATATTTAGAGAAAAAAATATAATTTTCTCTCACCTTATTTTATTCTATTGCTTATTTTGAATTAACAATTGAAACTTTAATTAGTTGAATTATCAAAGGAAGGGGTTAAAATTAAGTTCAAGATTTATGAATGTTGGAATTTTATGAGAACTTTAAATATATATATTAAGACATATCAAATAGCTATCTTGTTTCAATATTTTGAATCAAGTAAATCTTGTTTCAATCCTTTAACGCTTTGTTTTGTCACCCTTCATGTAATGTTCCTTCTGTTTTCTGGCTTTCTTGTTTTTCTTTATACTTGAAAAGTAATGTCTTCCATTACAATATTGGATTATATGAAACCTATACTACTTGGATGATTCATATAAATTACTATTTGTCTTTTATTAAAGGTGAAGTAATTGTAAAATTAACTATACACTGTTATAGACTCTGAGTGAATTTTAATTTCTTTAAAAAAAAAAGTAGCAAATTTAACAGTGTAAATGAAATTAAGTATGTTAATATGTGTTGCTTTTAATAATGTTAATATCTGAACTAATGTTAATATATCTTAATATAATTTAAATATAAAATAACTTGCATTAAATATTTGTGAAATATTCCAAAATATAATACTTTTCTGGGGTGAAAGTTTGCTTTGATTTTCATTCAATTTCAATTCAATCAACAGGAACATAGATGAATCAGTATTGTACAGAAATATTTTCAAAGAAGCATGTATTAATACTTGTATATCATTACTGTTGATGTTTGCTTAGTTTATATGTGTGTGTGATATATTGGCATTTTCTGAAGATAAAATTTCTGAATTTCTTAATGTTCAAAAATATTTTTTGTAATGGCTGTAGATGTAATTTCATAATGGAAACTAAAAAATTGATATTAATATACCTTAATTTAAAAATATTTTGGTTATTATAAATGATGTGCTTTTCCATATGCAAAACTATTTGCTGAAATCAAGTTTTTTTTTTTTTTTTTTTTTTTAATACATTTTTTCTCATCTAATCAAAGTATGAAATGTACATATTAAAAAAAAATTATTTTATCTTAAATAATAAGCCATGTTTGCTCTCGCAAGTATAGTAACTATTTTCAACTGTAATGCTTCATTACTTTTGAGTGTAATCAGTTCAGCGAGAGGATACTGAAGTATTTATCTAAAAGTATGTATGTTACTTTTCCAATGGTTTTCTGCCTATTGTAATATTTTCTTATTTAAAGGCTGGAGAATGCTTTTTTTAATTTTAGAATGGATACATGTATATTTTTATGGTTTTCAAGGCTACTTTAAATTTATATTATATTATATAGGTCTCTACAATGTAGTTCGTTTTTACTTAACCCAAGGACTATCAGGATTTAAAGTTTATAAATTTCAATTGGAAAGAATACAGGATCAAGAACCTTCTCCTTGGGCAGATGATTTTGTAATGTATGTCCTTTTTACATACACTTTATTGATTATTATATTTAAAGAATTATTTGTAAATGCAGAGTGCAACAACAGGAAGATAAAAACTTTTCTTGATTGTACTGCTCAGCAAGAGTTGTATATATAGAAAATACTTAGAACAAATACGGACTTGCAAATGGATTTTGTCCGTCAACCATGGTCAAATGCAACCTGCTGATAGAATTTGAATAGGATGCAGTAAGTGAATGAATGTAGATTTTGCGTCATTGCTGGAAAACATGAGTAACACTACAATATATAAGCAGTTTAAGTTACTTAATGATTATTAAATGAATAATTTTATTAGGTTTACCATATTTTTGGATCCAACCCAGGGCATATTTTTAAAATTACTTCAATGTTTCAGTAAGTTAAGACATTTAACTTTATTTATTATGTTGTATTTTTCGCTAGACATGAAATTTAAAAAATGATTTGTTTTTATTACATCATAAAATGAGTTTACAACAGGAAAGTTCTGCATTAATTTCAACGTTAAGCATATATTTAACAGTAGATACTGGAAGTCTACTTTTTCTGCATACCAAATGTTTCTTATAGTTGAAAAAAACTCAACTGGGGTAAGTGGCCTAGGCAAAAGTATTGCAAATTCAATTAGTTTAAATTTCAATTAGTTTAGAAATAATGCAACATGAAATATCAGTCTTTTGAAATGTCTTTAAAATTGCTTTCTACTCCTCTTCAATAGTTAGCACAATGGGCCGCGGTAGCCTAGTGGTCAAGGTCGTGGACTAGCGGCCTGCGTTTTTCGTTCAGTCGCAGGTTTGATCCTTGGCCGCCAAAGACCAGCCGGGGCTGATGCACGTTAAATCTGTTGGGGGCCCAAATCCTCCCGTTGGAGTGGTGTGGATGTTAGGAGAGGGGGTGCCAGCTCAGGTGTCGTCCTTGTCACTTGTCTGTGGTTCAAAATTATGAGGTCCGTCGCCAATAGCCCTTGTGTTGCTTCTAGTGCGACGTTAATAAAAACTAAACTAAATTTCATTAGTTAGCACATTTTCAGAACTTGAACCACAAACTACTCTTTGGTTTTGAAATACCTGATTCAACAATGTATATTTATCTATTATATCATCAATGTTTATGGAATCTTTATAATTTATTAACAACTTGTGCACTTTTTCTAAATTAGAGCAGCCAGTTTCAGTTCATAAAGTTATCGAATGAAACTTGCTAATTTTATCAAAATTGGTTCTCCACAACTCTGAGATACTAGAATTATAAAATTGAGAAGAATTTTTGTTCCTGAACATCATTTTCTTTTAGAGTTCCTAATAATTATTTGGCAGAAGATGGTATAAATTTGAGTTTTTCTTCCTTGAAATTTGCAAAGTAATTCAGAATATGTCTGAAATATTTCAGTAAGAGAACATTTAAAAATGCATAGGTCTAAAATTTAAAAAATATTTCTTACCAGCTATAACATTTTCAAATCCCGGACAGTACTAATAATCAGGTCTGTATGGGCTAATCCCAGAAATATAGTAAGCCTACTTTTAATCACAAAACAATAATTTTTTTATTACATCTATAAAACAACAAAAGCTGTTGCATGTTTGTAAATGCAGTTCCTTTCAACAAAAAATAATCTAGATATTTTTCCAAACTTAACCTTTTTTTTTAAAGTGTGCATGATAATTATAAATCTTCTAGTTTGTATATTTAAAACCCAAAGTTCTGATGAAATTAGAAAATAAAAATAATTTTGCTAGGTAGCAAATGCCGAATTTTCAACTGTTCTGAATAGCTTTGGGGGAACATCAGTTGTGAAAATTACAAGCTTCATGGTCAATTAAGACTAGTTGTGCTATGAGATCCAATTAACATTGAAAGTAAATTCACTGAACAAAAAAAGCTGTTGCATGTTACATTCAAATGAATCTCAAGTCCTAATATAGTGTGGAAATTACAAGAATACAGTTTTTCTGAAGTTATCCTCATTCACACAATTCTGTAATATGAATTTTTCTTGTGTAGCTGTAGGGCAACAAATTTCTAAGAAAATATTGAAATTATTTGATGGTGATTTTATATAACATAAGTATTGATTTACATATATTTTGAACTGGAATTTTAAATCATTTTTTATAAGAATGTTAAATCAAGTATCCTAAAAGTTGGTTATTGTATTTATTATCTTACTTTGATAAAAGGAATAGTGTTCTTCTGTATTTGACTTTATATTTTTTTAAATAGGAAAGAAAATTCAGACAATGCTGATTATTTACCTGAAGAAATCAACAAATCATAAAGAAAAGATCAGCTGCTGTAATGTTGACAAAAAATTTTTAGACTATTATTATACATATAAAAACTTAACTTTTAATGTCACCAAAGATTTTACATTTAAGAATACCAATATATTTTTACTTATTGTAAAAAAGCTATTTTTGTACATATTTCTTTGATTTTATGAAAAATATTTTTTAATCACTTTAATAAGCGATCCCTATTTTTTAATGATATAATCATTAACAATAGCTGCAATCAAGATATTTATTTCAAAAGATAAAAACCTATTTGTTTACATACTGTATATTCTCTTGGTTATAAAATTAAATTACTAAAGGAATCATTTTGATCACTTTCTCCCTATACTTATTCTATTGCATGTAAAATTGGTTACATGAATTTGACTAATCATTTGTCTCTATTGATCATTAATTTCAAATTTCTTCTCAGGTGGGACTATTCCAGTTGTTTTAAAAAGTTCTTAATTTCCACTTTTAGATAATAAAAATTGACTCTTAAAATAGTGTAATCCTTGAGTGTCCATACTAATTTAATTGCTGAATTATTTGTTTTTATGTGTAATAAAGGAAATTGATTTGTTGTGAAAAAAAATGACTATCAAAATTTTGTGCAAATATTCTCTTTAGTTCAAATTGAAAATCTTATCTTTCCTGGAAATGTAAATTAAAATCTCCATGTGTGTTGTAAATATTTGTTTGCTTGATTTTCGTAAAATGTATATTTGAAATATTTTTTCATTAGTAAGTGACCACTGTAAATTTTCTTTTCAGAATGTTAGGTGTTCATTCATTATATCATGCATGCATTATATTCTAAACTCTGTTTAACATTTTAGAATTGTTACTAACAAGGCTAAGAAATATTACTGTGTAATCTTGCAACAGATTAAAGCTACTTTTTATACTTTTTCTCCTTTTGTTTTCTTTGAATCACCTGAAAAAAAAGCACCCATTTTGACAATCAGAAGTATTTTTTATTTTTAACAATTCTACATCTTGTATTGCTAGTGAATTTTTGCAACTTATATGTAAATTGAATTCTAATACAATGTCCTTGCATATTCCTTGTTCTTATATTTATAAATATTTTGTCTGGAAAAAAATAAATGACAAAAACTGGCATATCTTAACTTTTATAAACTTTACAAAATAGATATGTGTATATATATTTCAGAGAATAATATCGAAAAAATTAAATTGTGCAATCATTTTTGTGATAAGATATCTGTAGAGAAAGTGTATCAAGATTGAGATTTCAGAATATTTTTATAATTTTTTAAAAAAATTTCCTTGTAAAAATATTTCTTATAAATGCATTTCACTAATCTTTATAACTTGTACTACATGCTTGTATCGTTTACTATATTCATATGCATTTTACTGCTCTTCTAGAGGTTGAAATGTACTTATGCAAAACCATGATAGAAATAGTGTTGAAGTATGTCTTATACTTGGTTTTGTCTCTGAAGCATTGATGCTCCTTTACCTTTAGCATTAAACGTATCACTCGAATTTTCAAAAATATTCCAAATGACACTCAAAGTTTTTTAAAAATCAATTTTTGAGAGCAAAACATGTTAATGTAAACTTTTACTATAAAATATAAATTCATAACCTGTACCAAAAAGTATAAAAATTAGTTATACTATATAAATTTCTAAATATTTTTTTTAGTTTTATAACAAAAATAGTGCTAACACTATAATGTCTTTCTCACATACATTTTTTTTTGTAATCAGGAACTTAATAAATCATTCAGTCTTGATTTGATTAAATGAATTTTAAGCACAATTTAAAGAAAAATCATCTATACGAAATTTAAATTGCATTTCATAACTTTTTCAAAAATTTAATTACTTGACAATTTCTTTTCTGAAAGGTAACAAATTCAAAAAAATATTATTGTCATCTAATTATTCCTTGATTAGCCAATTTTGTTATTTAACATGGTATGTTACATTATGTATAATTATATTAAAGAATAGAAAAGAGCTCAATATTCAGTAATCGGAAACAGCATGACTATGTGGAACTGTGCAGCAGAATAATACAGCAGAAATTTGTTAAAGCAGTACATAGCATTATATTTCGCATAATAATCTGGAAACGTGATATACAGTCAACCCTCCTATAACGCTGTACTCTCAGAACGCGGTTTCCATATAACGCAGAGCTGAAATTACGACAGCCCTCCTATAACGCGGTACTCTTACACTGCGGTTTCAGTTCAACGACGTCCCATCAGTTCTTTCCGTGCACCCAATGAATGGGTTTAATTGGATATGTTTATATAAACATTTAAGCTTATCTCTTAGCCGTTTACGGCGTCGGTTTCAGTGGTCTCGGAGCTCTTTCACAGTACGTCTCGTTGGTGACCAATTCTTTCTAAAATTTTGTCTGCATCGTCCATTCGTTTAGCTTTTTGCTACTTAAGTTGTGGTTTATAATTGGACCACATTACACAATACTGTAAGTAATATTCTTCATTTGTTCTAATATAATAATAAAGTAATTATTAACCCTAGATATGTATCATGTCAAACACAAAAGAAACAAGGAAATGATTAAAAAGAAAGTTTAACAGGTCAATTGAAAAGTCCCCGGCCTGACGCATATATGGCGCTACTAGAATTAAATCCATATGATTTTTAGTTAGCCCTAACCCTCAAAAGATGCATGTATAAACTTGACAGCTGTCGGATCATTAGTTTGTGAATTATAGCATTTTGAGTGAAGCAACTTTTGTTATTGTGAAAAAAATGGATAAAAAGGAAATTCGCGTATTGATAAAATATTGCTTTTTGAAGGGGAAAAAATACAGTTGAAGCAAAAACTTGGCTTGATGCCGAGTTTCCGGACACTGCCCCAGGAAAATCAACCATCAAGGATTCGTATGCTAAGTTTAGACGTGGTGAAATGAGCACCGAAGACGGTGGACGCCCAAAAGAGGTTGTTACCGACGAAAACATTAAAAAAATCCACAAAATGATTTTGAATGACCGTAAATTGAATGAAAGAGCAGACACTCTAAAGATATCAACTGAACGTGTACATATCATTCATGAATATTTGGGTATGAGAAAGCTCTGTGCAAAGTGGGTGCCGCACGAGCTCACTTTTGATCAAAAACAACGATGATTCGGAGCAGTGTTTGAAGATGATCAAGCGTAATAAACCCGAGTTTTTGCGTCGATATGTGACAATGGATGAAACATGGTTCCATCATTTCATTTCACACCGAAGTCCAATCGACAGTCATCCGAGTGGATTGCACACGATGAACCCGCTGCAAAGCGTGGGAAAACTCAACAGTCGGCTGGCAAGGTTATGGCGTCTGTATTTTGGGATGCGCATGGAATAATTTTCATCGACTACCTAGAAAAAGGAAGGACCATCAACAGCGACTATTACATAGTGTTATTGGACCGTTTGAAGGACGAAATCGCCGAAAAACGGCCGCATTTGAAGAAAAAGAAAGCGTTGCTTCACCAAGACAATGCACCGTGTCACGTCAGTGAAAACGATGGCAAAAATCCATGAATCGGGCTTCGAATTGCTTCCTCATCCACCGTATTCTCCAGATCTGGCCCCCAGCGACTATTTCCTGTTCTCAGATCTCAAAAGAATGCTCGCTGGGAAGAAATTTTAGTCGAATGAAGAGGTGATCGCCGATACTGAGGCCTATTTTGAAGCAAAGGACAAATCGTACTACAAAAATGGTATCGAAAAGTTGGAGGGTCGCTATAATCAGTGTATCACCCTTGAAGGGAATTATGTTGAATAAAAAAAAACTAATTTTGCCAAAAAAATGTGTTTTACTATGGTAGGCCGAGGACTTTTCAATTGACCTGCTATATCGCTTGAAGATAAAATCCGAATTTTAAATCGTTTAGAAGGCGGGGGGAAAATATCGTCTGTTGCAAAATTAACAAATCTGAATGAATCTACAATTCGAACCTTAAAGAAAAATGCAGATAATATAAGGAAAACTGTGGCAGATGGCTGTCCGTTAGGTGCGAAACGTGTTACTCGCACACGAAATTCTAATATGGTTAAAATGGATACGGGCGTTAATGATCTGGTTGGAAGACTGTATAGCCAAAAAGATTCCTATCAGTGGAAATCTTATCAAGAGAAAGCACTTAAAATCTACGAACATTTAAGGAATATTGGGCCTTCTTATGCAGGGCTAGAAAATCATTCGTTTGTCGCGAGTAGGGTTTCTGATTTCCCGGGGTTTTCCATTTCTGGGAATGTACGGGAAATCTCGGTAATGTAATTGTTGTTCCCGGGAATACATCAAAATTTCTAAAAATTTAAAAAGTTATTTTTAAATAAAATCAATAATAATTATATAAAATAAAAATACATATAAATTCCAAAATTAATGCTTATTTATATAATGAGCTAAAAATACAAAAAATATGTAATAAATTAACTATTCATTTTTAAAATAGGATTTCAGAAAGCATAAGCAATTTATACTTTTATCACTCAGCCTTGTTCTAAGCTTTGTGACGAACAATCCGGCAGCAGAAAATGCTCTCTCGGCTTCAACTGAAGTTGAAGGAATTGTTTTTAAAGCCTCGTATAGTTTTATAATGTTTGGTGATGGGTTTTCAGTCGAGTCGAACAACTACATCTCTTGTTTCATGATTTTGTTGAGACTAGTACTTTTTTTGGTCGAACAATTTAAAACTTCCGTTTTAAAGTAAATTGCTTGCTCTAATTTTTCGTCAAACGCCATAGGTTTTTCTTTCAAAATCACCATACTCTCTTCTTCCGAGTGCGAAGAGTTGGATATTGAGTCCTCTTCTTCGCAGAAAAGCCTTGTCCCTATCATTTGGGCCTAAGCCAAACCAAACAATTTTTGCCAGGCAATCGCGAAATATCGACAGTAACTGCAGCTGCTTCATATTTTCTCCCAACATTAGGGTATTTCATTAATCCTATTAAATTAACGTTTCATCACTCACTAATTCTTTGAATTAGAGAATGTTTCATATTTTCCGCAAATTCTGAATTTTGTTCGTTCAATTCTCCAATAACGAAAGAAAATACACTTATTGCAGTTAGCAAAGTTGCATTTCGACTGCATAATTTTTCTAAGCTAATTTTTGCTGGCTTTAAGCCAGTTACAATTGTAGTCACAGTTTCAAACTCTACATTGGCCATCATTTGTTCTTCTTTAATGTCAATTAATGCTTTTAAAATTGCTGACTTAATTTCTAAAAATCTTTCAAGCATTGCCAACAAATCATTCCACCGTGTTTTGGTATCCAAACAAAGCATCTTTTCACAACTAAACTCTTCTTCATCAACTTTTACTTCGTTCCCGGGAACGAAGTATAATTCCAGGGAATGCATCGAGGTATGAAAAATAGGATACGGCCTATTCAGTAGTATGGGTATCATCAATAGTTCTAGAGTGATAATTTAAAAGAAAATTAGGAGAACTTGCAGGTTTCAGCATTCTTGAAAGATATCGAACATTGCATCTCATTGGGGACAGTATTATTAATTCGCAAAGAAAATTAAGTAGATTAAATTCTATTTGAAGACACTAGTTCTTGATTTTTCCCCCCTACAATATAAATTTAAAACATACATTAGATATAATTATTGATAAAACTAACATAAAATTTAATCTACTTTTTGTTCTGATCAATTCATGAAAATTTCATTAAATTCTAGTACTTGGTAAAAGATTTTATACATTAAAAAAAACCAAAGGGTATAAAATCTTAGCATTATAACACATATAGGTGAAGAATGAATTACAAAATTCAATATAACACATACAAATGACAATGTTTTTTTTATTGAATATTTCAAAAATGAAAACAATTTCTCATAAAATTTAACTAATATAAATCGTCTATAAATAATCATTAAGTTAAGCTCATTGATAAAGAGCATGAGCATTTTTTTAATGATTTATGTGTAAGAATCATTTTTTTTATATGTGAACTTAAATTACAAAAATATCCATTTTAAAAATTTAATCAACATTTGGCAATTTATATATTTCCAAGTTTTAACTGTTTTGAGTTTGTTTTCAAATTTAAAACACAAATCTGTTCCGAATGTGTAATGTATATGAAAGTCTGATGAAATGTTTTTATGTCAGCAGAAATGTTTTATAAAAATCATTTTTTGAACTAATTAATTTTAATATTATTGTACAAGAAATCCTTTTAGAAATTTTTCCATTGAAAAAATACACCCAAAATTCAATGTTAATACCATCATATAAAATTCAAATATGCATTATCCCAAATAATTTTAACAAGCTATTCTACAAGCACAGAGTAAAATTTTCAAAGGAGAATCTGATTAAAATGAAAGTATACTTTAGAACTGAATAATATTTATTACTTTATATTCTATATTGTTTTATCGGATTCACATTACACTTAATTCTAATAATAGTTCCTTTTACTTTTCCAGTCAAATTTTTTTTAGGTTTTATACAAAAACCGACCATACGTGTATTAAAATCTCCCAAACAAATTATCGATTGTTTCCAAGTGCTGCCTTAATTTCTTTATATATTTTAAAGATTTTTAATTGATAATAGAACTTTTTTTGAAGTCAAAAGGATTATTACAATAATTTTAATGCTGTCAAAAATATGTTTATTCAATAAATACTAATATGTTATAAATCAGTTTCAGGTAATCCTTACAGCAAAATAATATTCAAAGAATTTCTGGAAATAATGGCATTTTTTTAATGTAATATTTTTTCTGTTCCCTTTTTCTGGATTAAATATCTTTTTCTAGAAAATTCATTATATGCAGTAACTTTGATCAAGAGCTTAATTTAATGCTTTCAAAATACCTACAAAATGAGATAATGTCAGTCCTGGTTTTTAAATAATTCTTTTAAATTTATTACAAAAAAAATACAATTACTTCAAGTATATTATTTTTTCTTATGATACATGAATTCAACAATTACTTTCTCCAAAAATAAACTTACCAATAGAAAAAAAATGCACTACATGCTTACACTTTTTAAAATCAACAAATTACATATAAACAAAAACTTACTTTTGAATGTCTTTCAGATTATTGAATACCCTGTGTAACAATAGCATATTGCAAGTTAACTCACTTTATTATTAAATTAATATTCAAAAGAAAAAATATATATAATTTTATTCTTACTCCAGTTGGAGACTTGTTTGCAATTTGAATAAACTATTCAATATGAATCGGGTTTGTAGAATTTACATGCATTTTTCATAAATTGGATACATTGTGTAAACAAAAATATGCATGTGTGACATCCATTCCCCTCCCTCACCACACAGATCTTTCACAAATTATCAAAATATGATATACATAATGAAGTTCAAGAAACTGGTATGTAATGAAATGTAATAGTATATTTAGTTACTTAAATTATAGACATTAAGCAGAAATTCTTAACAACAAGACCTAACCTAAGAACAACAATAAAAAATAACCAAGTTTAAATATAAGATATAAATTAGAAATAATTGGATTACTTCCAATTTATGAAAATACTGTTTTGGTACAAATGCATTAATAAAGTTTTATTTTGCTTGCATTAATTTTTTTATTATTCTATAATAAAACAAAAACGTATTAATAGCAGATTGTTATACTTGTAAAAGTTTACTTAAAAATACTGCACAACTTTTCTCTTAAATTACTTATGTTGTGGTTAAACAGAGGTAGCATTTTGTATGTTATGCATCATATCATTGGAATAATAAATAGGAGAGAGTTTATGATGCTTTATTTCTCTCACTTTAAATTTCATTCTGATCTCCTAACTTTGTAATAATATACTTAAATGTTTTCACATTAAAAATCATATTATGCTGCCTTTTTCAAAAGAAAATTATGTATTCAATAACTCCTTTAGATCTCAAAAACATGGACACATAACTCTTATATTATCAGTATGTTCAATTTCTACGTGAAATATTTTTCAGCATGAATTTCAAGAAATTTCATATAAGTATTTGAAAGAAAAAAAAATCATATACTTAAAATCAGAAAAAACAATTTAATCTAAAATACATATTGTGTAAGCCCCTGACAATAGATTAAACTTTGCAAAACTAGTGTAACTGGATTTCTGCCAGCAAGATTAAAATTACACACATATATATTTAAATCCTAAATCAGTGCTCCTGATTATATTTTTCATAAAGTTTACAACTTAAAAAAAACTCAATGAATTACTTTTTCATTGAATATTTTCTGTTATTTTATTACACAGAGTTAGAAAGCAAAAAATGAAGTCTTGAGATCACAAAAGAATAATAGGGTCTTAAGTGTATTTATTACAGACAATAATTACATTTATCAGACTTTCATTGATAGATAACATTTTTAATATTATAAATAAAATTCAAATTTTCAAAGTTTGGAGAAGTAACCTTTTTAGTACAAATATATTTAAGAAAATAATACATCATTTAATAATTGTTTAGCTTTTTATATAATTTCCGTTTCCCATCCAAGTACGAACACATACAACAAATTTGTAATTATAATAGTGTAGCAAAATGCATATTTAAATATTGTCAATCATAACCACTGAGCAAAGACAATTTTACAAAATATTTTTAAAACTTGAATATCCTAATATATCTTTTAGAGTCAATACCAAATGAGTATACTTAATAAATAATAAAATAACATCTCATTCAAAAATATAAACAATAAAATAAAGAATTATAGAAAATACAATTCAAACATATACATAATCTTTATCTTAAATAATTTATTTTATCTTTTCATAAGTTTTATATAAAAAAAACTATTTTAAAATAATTCAAATGTAAAAAAAATATCAACAGTACAAGTATATAAATATCCCATCACATAACTAACAAAATAACATTAAATTTCTTCTCATATTTAAAAATTCCCTTTTAATTACAAGTACTAATAAAATGAAATCATAAATGTTATTATAAATCAAAACAGAAATCAATATGATTATTTTAAGATATTCATAGTAAACTAT
Organism: Nephila pilipes; assembly: GCA_019974015.1. NCBI lineage: Eukaryota > Metazoa > Arthropoda > Arachnida > Araneae > Nephilidae > Nephila > Nephila pilipes. The sequence continues at coordinate 290,639 of BMAW01127836.1, read as the reverse complement.
CTGATTTCAGATACAACATTAAGAGTTGTTAAAAATGTTTATAAGTAACATTTTAGAATTCTCTATAAAAGTATGAGTTTATGATTGTTTATTTAAAAAACATGGAATTTACAAGTAACACTTAGTTCAAAAATTTTCCTTATATTTAATAGCATAATTATATATACAAATAAAAAATTCAAACTAATTTTACAATTTCTTTTGTTCCAGTTTTCAAATTAAAATAAAACTAGAAAACTTCACTGCTTGATAACTACTCAATTGCTAATAAATTATATTTTAATTGTAATACTAGATATAATTAAATGACATAACCACCCTCATTCTTTTTAAGTATCAAACTTTAGCTGCCAATTCATACGAAAAGGCAAAAAAAAAAAAAAAAAAAAACCTAAAGTATTGCTTGAAAAATTGTTTTGTAGTTGTGTATTATTAAAATCAGAGAGAAGTAACATTACTATATAAACTGTTATAAAAAAAACAAAGTTTTAAATTGTCAAATATCTCCAAATAATATAAACCAGTAATTTATAATTTTAAAACATCTTATAAGTGTACAACTTCAAGTAAATAATGTTCCAATTTTTTGCAAAAAAATGAAAACAATCCATTCATTTTAAAAATTAAACCTTTCTTATTTACAAATTGCATTTTCTTTTTATTATTATTACTATGCAAACATTGTCAAAATTTTCAAACATGAAAGTTCAAATACTTTTTTTTACCCTTTTTTTCCTCTTACATCATATTCTATTAACTCTTTTCATGTTCTGCAATGTATTAAAAGAAGATAATGGAATGCAATCTATAACTTGAAAATATATCAACAAACATTTGAAATATGAATTACAAATTTAATAACATTTTTTAACAAGTATAGGACTAAACAAATTTTCTAAGATGCTACTATCAACATTACTTGAGGAAGAAAAAAAAATCTATTCACAATGAAATGTTATGAAAAACACTGCAATAAAACCTCATGGAAAAATTCATTTCAATATAAACATAACAAATATAATTCAGTAAAAACTAATAGTATTAAATACATATTTCAAAGATGTCATTAATGTTTTATTGAAATATAAAATTCTAATTTTAATTAAATATAATAGAAAATATACATATTTCTTTCATAAAAGTATTGTTTAAACTAGAGGAAATCCTAATTTTATTAATTCAATTCCAGAAAAAAAAAAAAATTTCAAATATTTTAAATTTTGAAAACAATTAATTCTTTTATCTGCTCCTTTGTCATTTTTGAGAAATACATGTACATATAAATTAGTCTTAATGTCTCAGATAAATAAGTACTATAAGTCCTACCTTTCACAAATCTGGAAAATTATTTTCTTTGAAACATTTTGGCAACATTAGAAATATATATATAAGCTCGTTTTGTTACAAAAGCAACAATTAATACGATTATTATTTGAAATTCTATGAGTACAAAATAACAAGTATTCATTCATTTGATGGAATGCATCAAATAAAAAAAATATAAAATTTTCAAATTCATTCACATTTCATTTAAGATGAAGTAAGACATGCGATATATTACATTCATATTTTTATTTTTTTAAAGAACTTTCTTTTCCTCATAAAATATGAATGGTTAACATAATTATTTTTAAAATTTAATGTATAATTCCATTCTAATTCAGAGAACTTATCTAAAAAAATTCTTTGGATTATCTTCTTAAAATTTTTTTTTAATGGCATTCAATATTTTTATACTAGAATAATAACTGAAAAATATTAGTTGAGCAATTAACTATTTTTTTTTTCAAAATATGAAAAAAATGAAAAGAAAATCTGAAGAAAAAATGAGTACCATTTAACATGCAATATAATCACAACATCTTGTGATGGCAGATAGTAAATTTTATAATTTCCAAAGATATTAAAAAGGTATAAGATTCAGAATATATGACAAACAAAATCATCACAAATATATGAAAAAAAATGAATATTTAATAAAAACAATTGTAACACAATGCAAAAATAAACTGGAAAATAGTCTGCCTAATACAAATTCAGAACAAAATTTATATTCTAATTCAACTCATCTATATAACGATTTAACACAAGTACACATACAATGCGATTTTAAAGGCCTAAGTTTCTCATTGAAGGAATGTGAGTATAAAGCCTCAAATCTGAAATGTACATAAAATATGCTTTTCATGATTTTCCAATCAACTTCTATAAATACAATCAAAATTTCATATAGCAAATTCTTATAATGAATTTCTGGTTACAAGAATACATTTTAAATATTAAAGCTTTTAAAGGGCATTTAAATATACAAATTTCATTTTAGAAAAATTCCAGTTCATAAACTTTTAAAATGTATGTAAAAAAAGGATGAATAATATAATTATTGTATAAATAGTCAGCTACTTAGTTGTGTTATGCAATAAAATGAATGATTTACAAATATGGTACTAATTACATAACATAAGTTTCAAAATACTTATATTATTCAGTGAGAAAAAAGCACCACACTTCAATTAAATTAAGTTTTACTAAATAAAATGATAACATACATTACATATCAGTACAAATTCAGAAACTGTCTCTCTGAATTGAATACACTACCTAAATGTCTAATATACAGATATTTATATTCTCATTTAAATATATATTTCAGTAATTTAGGTTACTTTTTTTAAAAAAACAAATTACATACATCACAGAAATTTGTTATAAATTTCAAGTAAAAAAAGTATCCAAAATGATATATAGTTTTAAGCCTTCCACAAAAAATTTTGTGTGTTACATACATTACATAGTCATAATTTAGATTATTATATGGGTTTTAAAGATGGAATTTTCTTTAATTTAAAGAGAGTAACAGGAAATTTTTATTTTAAAATTATAATAAATCTTGAACAAATATTTTTCTGACATATAAATAAGTAATTTAGTTTTAAAATAGTAAAATGTGAGTGATAAATATGATACAGAAAGGTTAAAATAATTATTTTTTGAAAATGTATGCATAAAGTATCCTTTTTAAAACCAAAATTCAATTCATGAAATTGACAGTCAATGATTAACATATTGTAACTGAGGTTCCCATTTCTTCTTTCTCTTAAAAGAAATATATTTTTTAATCATTTGCATTTTAAATATATTTACTAGATGTATTTGATATTAATAAATAATTCATGAAGTAACAACTTTTTAGAAGTTTCATATAAAATAAAATTGTTTTAAGTTTAATTTTTTAAAAGTGTTTATAGTTTCATATAGAGAATAACTAATTGCTACTAAATAATTATTAAATAACCCAATAGTATTCTAATTTGATTTTCATGAACTGTTAAAATAAAAAGTATTTCAACTAACCAAGGTAATAATAGAATGTCATCGCCTTTTTAAGTAAAATAAAAATCATCATAAGACATTTAGCATCAAATGGGAACCTCATTTTTTTTAATTTAGTGATCAGAACACTATATTACATATATACAATGTATAACTATGTTAAAGAGTAGAAAACAGCTCAATATTGATTAATCCCAAACAGCCTGACCATGTGGAACTGTGGTAGCTTGGGCAAGAGTACAATCATTAGGGAGGAGAAATTTACCAAGAAATGTACTGTGTCATACTTGGTATAAAAACTTGCAAGGAAAAACCTGGAAACAGGAAAAGACTATGAAATAAAAATAAAAAAAAATCCCTCTTACTGAATCATTAGTAATAGTGATGTTTATTTTTTTTTTTATGAATTATAAATCTGCAATTTGATATTATTCTTAAAGGACTTTTTTTTTAAAACAAGACAAAAAAATGTTTTTGTCATATTCTCTTAGTTAAAAATATTTTTAAAAACGAAGTTACCATAAAAAATTAAATATTAAAAGTATCTAAATGTGTTACAGCATTTATATTTAAGGGAGGATTATTAGTTAACACTGCCCATTGAACATATTTGATTTCAAAATGAAACATGGAAAAAACTGAATTGATTCAACCAAAAATTAAGATAATAATTTATTTTTATTTATGAATGATAATGCTAAAATGTTCACAATAACTACATAAAATTATTTTTCTGATAATTATATAGAAGATTCAATTTGTGGTAAACATTAAATATGTTTATAGTGATAGTAATGAAAAAATATTCAAGTTGTTTCAAGTCAAAAAAATTTCATTAATGTTCAAAATATCACCAGCAATTTTGACACCTTTAACACTGTAAATTTAATTACAATAGTGTATATTTAGTTTCAGGATTATTTCCTGTGAAAAAAATCCTTAGTTCACAGGAAAAGATTTTTGAAAACTTTTTTGAAAGCATTCACATATTGTTTATTATAGCATAACTAACATAAATATTACAAATCATGAAATACAAAAGGTGGAGAGAACACTAACAGTATTACATTGCATAGTTTTTGCTTAGCTGAAAGGAGTTGAATACTAATTTCCTGCTTCTGCAAAACTACTTGTCAACAACTGTCACTAGATGTGGATTGCATCACTTTTTTTTCTCTTTTTTCAGAAAGAACAGAGAAAATAATTACTTTATAAAAGTGCAATCTTTGTTCTAAAGAGAACTATTAACAATGAAATTTTATGTGGATAATACATGTTATCTCCAATGTTTAACACCTGCCTGTAAAGGGCATCTTGTAAGGGGACAAGTATACAATGTCACTCACACAACCCCCTCAATGTCAGTGAGTAAGCAAGCGCAAGCTGACACTCAAGAGTAAGGACAGTAAATAAAGAATTGTTTTTGTACAACCAAGTCTCTTTTTGTTTCAGGGGACAACAATAATGTTATAAGCAAAAGATTAGTAGTTGGAAGTTATAAAAACAAAGAGTAAAGGAAAATTTTTATTAAGGATAAATGCAAGAAAGGTAAGTGAAATTAAGTTATAAGTGAACTGCGAAAAAAGTAATTTAGTGAAAAAGTGATGAGTAAAGAAAGTTAAAAATATATATAAAAAAAGTTAATACACATGACATGACTTCATTATACCTATAATTGGTTTACTTTTGCAAAACATTTATGTATTCTAAAAAAATTAATTATTTTTATTTTTCTCTAAACTAATTTGCAAAACAATTTTTTTTAATAAATTATAATAAATTCTTATTTTATTTCTGTAGAAAGTTTTAAAATTATTGTAATCATTATTGACAAATAATGAATCAAAAACCTAAATTTTCATTAATTTTTTTCAATTCCTTTCTAGCATACAGCACATTTGTGGCCACTATATTTTATCAAAAAAATACTCAATACATTCATTATAGGCTGTTATTTGTAGAGTTGACACAATCAGTTTTCAAATTACACATTTTAAAGTCAGAGCTAAGGGAGAAAAACAGGAAAAAATAATGCTATGAGAATTTTTTTCAAAAAAAAAGAAGAAGAAAAAGATCATACAAAACAATTGGCACAACTGTCAGAAATTTCCTGGTGGCAGTGAATTGTACACCATTATCAATCTGTTCCCAGTGAGTGAGGTAGCGTACTTTTCCCTGGTCACCAGATTCCCAAGGAGTACCCTTTACAAGATGCAGCATGACAAACATTGCCTGAAGAAAAATATATTCAAGTTTAAAAAAAATTACATATTAATGAAACATGACTTTCCTAACATCAATATCAATTAAAAATGAATTAGTACAGCAGTTAAATCTAACATTTTATTTATCTTAACCTATTCATGTTAAGATATGTAAATCCCTTAGTCCATGAAAAATATAAGTAACAATTACAGAAAAGTTTGTGAATTTTTTCGAATAAGTCTCAGAAATTAGGCACATTTTTTTTTTTTTTTTTTTCAAATGGTTTCTCATTGATATCTTGTAATTGCACAACCAAATTAGAATTTGCTAATAATAATACAAAAAATAATTTCAATTATCAATTTTTTTAAATTTTCTGAAACAAAAGGACTCAGCAATTTAGATACAATTTTTATTTTAAGGAATTTTAAAACTATTGTAATGCTGTGATCTTTATCATGATTTAAGATACTCTTAAAGATAATCTTACACACCATTCTTTCTCATTTTGATTTAGTATAGAGAACCTTCACAAATTATAGTTTTTAACCCTTTAATGGTTAGACAAATCAACAGTTTTCCCTTTCTTATTATGTACAGAACTACAATCAAACAGTCGCTGAAGGTGTCAGTTGATTTCCCCTGAGTTGCTTCTGAAAATGTCACCATTTTTCTGAAAGTGTAATACAGACAGCTTGTTCGCTATTAAAAGATAGTCCTTAAAGAATTAATTGCAATTAATGTAACATTTCCAACAATTGTAGCTGGACCTTTTAAGTAATTAAATAAATGATAAATTAGAAATATTAGTTTGTAAAATATTAAATTAAAATATCTAAATTACACAAGAAAAATAACTAGATCAACAACAATTATATTGGTAACATTTTCCCTCATTATGCAAAAAATTCCATGTTACCATATTGCCATCTATATGCTATCTAACTAAATAAATTTTGTAGGGTATTTTTGTAACATAAACAATGCAAAGTAATATATGTGGATGAACTCAGCTTGTGCATGATCATTGGAGAAAGTTTCCCAAAGCAAATAGGGCTCAGCTGCAACTATTTGGGTCAAAAAACTTCGGACAAGCCAAACTCGTCTATATACAATATAGTGTGCTATTCGAATGTGAGCTGGGCTCATTCATTATCATCAAAGGGTTAATAAAATATGTATATATGATTTGATTTTAAATAAAAGCTAAACAAATAAATATAAATGTATTGCAAATGTTAATGTAATTGTACTGCAGAAAGACTTACAGCATTATGAGCAACATTTGTGAGAGTCCAAACCCAAGCAACACTGAGGAAAGGAAAACTGAGAATAACTAAGTGTAAGAGTAGAATACCAATTAGGTATGACAGCCACATGCCCCGGCTGTTCAACCATAAGCTGTTTGGATTCACTTCACTGGGAGTGCCTCCCAGCATCATCCTTTGGCTTCACTCTCTGTAAAATAAAAAAATACTTTACAAAATAGCACATACAGAAATGCATATTATAATGAGAAATTATTTCATACTTTTTAGTGAAAATAATGTTTGACCCACACCCATAGCATGATTTTAAAAATGAACAATTATGCAATTTTTGAAATCGTTTAAACTCTGCAAAACACTAAATGTTTTAAAAACTTCATAATCATATTCAGAATTCAGATTCCTTTCCTTCCAAAAGTAATAAAAATAGATATAAGACCTGTTAATTGCTTTTATGTCATTTTCTCGCAAATCAAACTATATTAACATTAAAACAAATACATATTCCCATAACATAAAACCATCTGTTAAATAAACCTACTTACAATGAACAAAAGTTTTAAAAATGTTCTCTAGTCCTCTACAAGAATGAAAGGCATGATAGGATTTTAGACTGAGTATGAATTGTAACAATTACACTGGCTAGATGTTTTGATTGTATTGTCCAATATCTCATAAAATTCAACCTAAAGCTTTTCAAAATAAATTTAATACAATTCAAAATAAAAATAAAAATTATGGTTCTTTTCCATTTTGCCAGTGCAGGCAATAAAATCCCCATATATGATATAACTGACACCAAATGAAATAAATTTTTTAGATGTATATTGTGTGTTGTTACTCAATAAAGTCAGCTTGGAGAGATTTGGGCCTGTGAAATGGAAAAGTAGCAAAATAACATATAGTAATTTATTAAAAGAAACAACTTCTCAGTAATATAAATAAAAAGTACTTAACATTTTTAATAAAACACTGCAGCCAGCCTAAAAACGGAAAATTAGAGGTCCACAAATTGCTAAATGAAAGTATTTGTACTAAAAGTATTTGAGCAAGTACTAAAAGTATTTGTTTTAAAAAGTTTTACAAACCTATTTTGACTATGGATCCATGATATAGTTTAATAATTATCATTTTCATAAATTTAGATAATCTATTTTTATATATAATCCAAGGCCTCCAAGTTTCTAGCTATTATCAAACACATTACATAAATCTCTCTTTCTTAAAGATTACCTTTCTTCTAGTTACACCATTCATATGAAAAGAAATCAGAAAAAAAAAATGCAAATCGAATTAAGATGCCCCAGTTATTTTTAGAATCATCAAAAGTTTCAAATTTATTCCAGATGCAAATCTGATTGGCCACAAAAGCCGAACGAAATCTGAACATGTGTGATTATCTGCAAACCGATGATGAGCATTTAACTAGCTAAGGAGAAGTAAAAATTTAGGGCTGCCATGTATAACAATTAGGCTTAAACAGAAGAGCAAGGGTTGCCACATTTTTTTCATTGTCAAGGGTGCGAGTTAAGCTGCATTCCACCATACTTTTCAGCATTATTTTTTACCATTCACAATATTTATCAGTAAATATCCATTCTAAATTTAAAAAGAGCAATTTTTACTCTAGTATAAAATTTAAAAAGATACATTTAAGCGATGAAAAAATTCAACTGCCTATTGACCCTTTGATGGTTATGAACGAGCCCAGATCACATACAAATGGCGTATCATAATGCATACAGACAACTTCAGCTCGTCAAAAGGATTCAGACCAAAACTGTTACAACTGAACTAACCTTGCATAACAAAATCTTTTCCCTATGCATGCTTAACAGCTGAGTTTGTTTGCTTATATTATCAAGCATTGTTCGAGTTATAAATTATACCTATCCAGTTAATTTTATGGCATGCAAATGGTAGGACAGGTACCATAAAATTGTTTACACAAAGAGGAAAAATGTCTAATCTAATTTCTGATCTTATGATTTTTTGTGTAATTTGGCAGGAATTTGTGACTGAAATCACTCAAACACAACAGCTAGATATTCTGAAGGTAAATTGCAAAATGAATGTGCAAAATTCCAAGTTTTTAAAGCGCATCACACACAAAAAATTTTTAGATGAGTATAATAATTAAAATATTTCATAGAACTTAAAATTACTTGAAATCATTTAAATAATTAAAAAATTTACAAAACCAATATTTAAAAAATTACATTAATGTGCAACAAATATTTTTTTAAAAACTATCTTTTAAAAGCAAGCAAGCTACCTGCATCACCATACGAGATGTGTAACATTTTCAAAAGCAGCAAGAGGGAAAATGGTTGCCACTTTCAGTGACTGTTTGATTGCAATACTAAGTATAACAAGAAGGCTGAAATGGTTCTTTCTCTTAACTGTCAAAGGATTGATGGTCAATTAACATATTCATAAACATGTGTTCATTATAAGTGTTTTTAGGATGCTATATTTGCCTTAAGAAACCCCTTATTCAGCCCTAGCCTGCCTTCTGAAGCCAAATATTATTTCATACAGGTATTTCCCTCAGCCATACTTGCTAAAGTATCAAATTACCTATGAGGAAAATTGGTTCTTCTCAAAAAGTTTTAAAAACATATATCTTCTGTTATTTTACTAATAGAATCATATTCTATGCATTGTCTAATTCATAATTTTAAAATTACAATCTAAACATAGCACTTTTTCATTCTCCATGTAAATAAATATTCATCATTCTTTACCCAGATATATCTTACATTTGAAATTGGTTATCATGGATAACATCTATAAAGAACTGTTGTTGAAAATAATTCCAGAGAAATACAAATAAAATTAATAAATGAGATTTATTCACTTATGTAATGAAATTTCCTTTATTTACCTTAATTTGATCTTTCCCTAATTCTTTAGAATAAATATATAATCAAATCTCATAAATCAAACTGAACAAATAGGTTAATAAAACATGTTACACAAGAAATCAACAAAGATCCAGAATCATGCCCATCATCCAGAGAAAGTAATTTAATTTTTTTTTTAATTCAGAGAAATAAATGCACGGTAAATAAATACCTTTAACAATAGATTTATTATCTGAATTGCATGCAATGCATTTTTAAGTAGTATCTCATAGGTATTTTTATTTTTATGCAAACACAAATTGAAATTACATACAATTTAATTTCTCTAGTATTTAAACATAATTTTAATCATCATATGAAAAAGAATTGAAAATTTTTACTTCAATTTAAATAATATTTTTATAATTTATTACAAAAATCATTTAAAGAAGGAAATAAAAATAATTGAAAGCAAAATGAATTTTAAAGTAAATGTTTTAATTTCCAACAGCACTTTTTTTTACTTCATCTAAGGAAGTTTAAGGCACCAAATTTAAAATATTACCCAATAAATGCAATTTAAAACAATTTTAAAAACCTTTTTTCACTCGAATAAAAACCTTCCAAATTTCTTATCATTCAGTAGCTCATAGATAGCATGAAAATTATATAGTTTTAGCTTTAAATTCTGAAAATAATCATTCAATAAATGCCTAATTATCAAACATCACAAAAGAACAGCAGAATTTTAATTTTCAAACTTTTTCATTTCTACACACAGACTTTTAACCTTGTATTAGACACAACATTTCCCCATGAGGTTCAGTAATAAAAAGTTATACAACCAATCAACCCATGTAAAGCCATTACATTAATATAAATGTTTTACTTAAAATTCAAAAAAGTATTTTTCCTCTATGCTGAAAAAAAAAAGGTACAGATTCCACTGTAATGTATATATCTTATCTGCTAGAAACTAGGAGTTCTGGAAACCATTCCAAGAGCAGAATTTGAATTAAATTCAAATTGTTCCTTCATTTCCCCCTTGTGTAGTGTTTTTTTTTTTTTTTTGGCCAAATAATGTAATGATTATTGAAAGTTACTGTCAGCTAAATTATTTTAAAAATTTACTTTCATTTCAATAAATGTATTCTGTATCAGATGCTTTTTGATATATTTTTTAAAATTTAGGTGGAAAAATTATAACAAAATGATGGTTTTATCATTTATAACTAAAAATACTTGAGTCACCAAAGGAACATAGTCATATATGGTCAAAGGAATATGATAAATAATTGACATAGGTCCATTTTACATTTTGACTTCAGTATACTAGTTTGCTTTGTACTTAGAGCTGTTGAGAAATTTTTGAGGATTTAAATAGAAAAACAATGAAAAAGGAAAGTTTCAAATTCTATTACAGTAAGGCTATTTTAAGTAAAAATTGGGTTCATAATAGGACATTTTTTTTCACTCATACCATCACATTTTAATAAATTTACAGAATAGCTATGGGGCGGGAGAAAAAGAAAACAAAAATTCAGCAGTATGCTTCCTTGCAAGTCTTTATACTAGATTCTACAATAAATTATAAATTGTGATAAATAATTGACATTTTTATTTAATAATTATTCATTTTTTTTTAAATTTCTAGGTGAGACAAAAATTGTGTATTTAATAAAGACAAAGAAAACTTTAAAAATAACATAATCAGAATTTAGAACATTTTTCTTAGTTGTAAAAACAAACAAACAAAAAAAAAAAAAAATCAAACAATTACCATAAAAGGTAAAAAATGAAAGAAGAGGGAGTAAACTTCAAATGATACTATATAGAGATCAGGATAATTCAATTAAATCTTAAATAATTTATTTTCAGCTTTTTATATCTTTTAGTAAAACTGATGACAATATTTTTTAAAAATTCAAAATAGTAGATACCAGCAGTTTTTCAAAACACTTTTGAAAAAAATTTCTTAAAAGAGTCATAAAGGATTGCAAAAATTCCAACCAAAAGATAATAAACTGATTGTAGTACAAGTAACATATTGATTGAAATTTATAATATAACCAAATCTCATTGCACTAAAGAAACTCTTAAACCTTTTACTAGAAATTGAAGTTGCACTGTTAAAATAAATACAAAAACTTTTTGTTATAATAATTCGAATTATAATTCTTCTATAAAAGCAATTTTTTTACATTCAAATTAACATACACACATACATTTTATTAGAACAGTTTTCATATGAAAAGTTTCTTATAAACGGTGTTTATACAATTATGCTGATGTCATGCAAAAAATTTACCACATGGCAGTTAAAAAGCTAAACCGTTTCAATTCTTTAAATACTGTAAATTTGAAAGATCATTAGTTTTACTTACATTGATAAATATTTCTTAAGCTGAAGTTTCTTCTATCGTAGATATTTCCCTGTATAGGTGTAATAGAAAATTTCATTTACATACGTAGATAAGCAATATTTTTGTCACTTATTTAAACAAATAATACTTAAAATTACATCCTAACAAACATATATATGATTTGTAGTTCCATCTCTAGAAAATTGTAAGAGAATCCAAAGATAATAAACACTTATGCTAAGACGCTTGAGAAATAAGTATCAAAGCCTTTATTTACTTCAATCATCAAATGAGGTTCATAAGGATACCAGAAAAAATATATATTATTATCATTCACTCCTTTCACTTCATCAGCAGAACCATGAAGAAAGCGAATACATGCAGACAGTAAAAGTTGGATTAATGCGCATGTTCATAAAATGAAAGCTACATTTCTTGATATTATGTTATAGTTTTCGTCAGCAGGAATTCTTTCTAAAATTAAACGAGTAAGCCCAAAATTTACGCAAGCTTTTAATTCTTAAAATGAAATGCAAAAAAAATCTCTATAATTAAAAACTAATTATATTCCAAATGAGCAATGCGCGCTTGCGCAGTTGAACAATAATTACTTTTTGTGTACGTTTGCATCACTTCCTTCAATTCAGAAGTTTATTTCACTTCTCGACTTTGATCGCCGGAAGTGACCCCCCCCCTTTTTTTTTTTAATTTTGCACTATCCTAGAGATTTTTTTGCTATTTCTATCTCATAAATTTGAATAAATATAATCTTTCGGGGAAACTTCCTCAATCTTTCCTTAAAATACAAATATTTTAAATCAATTGACACTGATTGTTCCTTCTTGCAAAATCAGTAATAATTAAAAGAAAATACATTGTGATAAAATCAAATTATTCCAAATTTTATTTTTTAAAAACATTTAGTTAAGTATTACAATTTATTACTAATATAAAATAAATTAATCTTTCTTTACAGCGTTGGACCGTAAAGGTTAGAAATGACCTCTAAACTCCAACATAAACAGAAAGCATGCTTATTCGTACTTAGTTGAGCTAGTTTTGTAATTGTAAATTTTAATAATGGCGTGCAATAAATTTTTAAATCATTCTAAAATAACTCTCTCTTATAATATGACGTATAAATATTTGCAAAATAATCCGAAATCTTTTCTAAAATCAATCATTAAAGAGGTACGTTTTAATTTATAAACCTGCCGGTGTATTGACACTGGAATAAACATAAATCAGTGAATTGTTTAATCATATATCTTATTATTATTGTAACACATACATTAATACAATGTTACAATTCGTTAACATAATTTTAATTGATGCACTTGTATGTTTTTGCTTTTGACATTTTAAAATCAACTTGTTTAGGAATGAAGGTTGGAATGAATATTGATTCATCAAAATGCATTCGATCTTCTGTATTGACAAATAGTGTAAAATGCGTGATAAATTCAATATATCTTTGTCCTAACTTGCTATATGTTAAATATAATGAAATTTGTGTTAATGTGGAGCTTGTTAAATAAATCCAAGAATAACAAAATATAATAGAGTTTTTCTTTGAAATTGTATTTTGAGACAGATTTGAATCCGCTGTCTTCAGGGCCTAAAATTTAGGATCTGATCTCTCTTTTTAGATAAAAAATAATATTCATCTGGATCAGTTGCTTTTTATCCTATCTTGGGTAGTTTTGATATGTGGTGAGCAGCTATCATACATTTTCCTCCCAGAGAGGGAGGCAATTATGGGTTATGATTGTGAGTTTGTGGTAAATGTTGTTTCAATGGAGTCAATCCCTTGTTTGGTCCTGGTATCACATTTTTAGTAGTTTATTTTGGTGCGCCTTGGCGTCTTTTGGGATAAAATGTCAACTTAGAAAAGAGATCACCAAATTAGTGATATGTAACACATCAATCAATAACTCCCGAGACTAACATTGAAAACAAAAATTTTTTTGCAAAATTTTTTTTTATTCATCAACATAACACCTTTTGTTAATCACCTTTTAGGGTGATACAATCGTTCCAACGCTTTTCCAAATCTTTTTTTTTTTTTTTTCCCGCAAGAAATCTTTTTTGTTGCGAGTAAATAGCGATAAACAGCTTTCTGAATCATCGGCTCGTTGCTGTTTTTGTTCCATCGAAAGCAATCGCGGCACCCACTTGGAAAAAACCTTTTTCAGTAAATACACTTCCATATGATATCTGTGTCGTCTCAGCAATCTCACGGAGCTTCACTTTACGATCTTTCATTATAATTTTTGTCACTTCACTCACATTTTCCGGTGTAACGGCTTCCACAGGTCTACCCGAGCGTTCCGCGTCATTTGTGTCGGTACGACCACGTTTAAACTCGGCAAACCACCGACACATCGTTGCTTTTGATGGACAAGAGTCCGGGTAACATTTTTCAATCCATTGTTTCGCTTGCACGGTGTTTTTACCCATTAAAAAACAATGTTTTATCAGAACACGAAACTCGGTTTTTTCCATTTTTTAAACAAACTACAAAACGACTTTACTCCAACCTCGATAACTCAGCTGTTTCTGGTCCGACCGACTTAAAATTTTGACACGTTTCAAGCAAAGGTTAGTACTCTAGAAAGACCTGGTTTACTACGAGCGCCATCTCTGGGTTAGTCTCGGGAGTTATTGATTGATGTGTTAATGAAGGGTTACATCAACATAAATTGCCAAATTTAAATGCTTGTAATACCTAAAATTCATCTATTGCCTAGAGGTACCCAATTATTTGCTTAAACTGTTTATTTTTAATAATTTTTGCTATCTTTTTTAAATTGTGAAAAATGATTAAAATTTATTTTAGCCCCACCACTTAGCATGATTTACAAAATTACCATATTGGGAGTTTTTATAAAGTAACTACATTTCCACAGAGTATGAAATGAAAAAATAAGAAAAAATTATCTATTTTTTTTCAGTGGATCCTTAGTATAAAGCTCATATATGTAATGAAATCCTGGATGAAGTATGTGAAAACATTAGCATCAATTTTTTTCTTATCATCTGTTGTTCAACCACAGCTGGATATTGATATCACTCAAATTAATTTCTGTGCATGTATTTTAGAATTATATCCTTTAACCCCTTCTTGCTTAGAATTGCACTTCATACTTTTTTTGTGGCCATATATCACTTCATTGCAAATTGCTTCTTTGAAAGTAAATTCATCTCTATTTGCATGCCTCATTGTATTATTTTTTCGTGTTTTTTAATATTGCTATGAAATGGCAAAAGTAGTCTTACTTTCTCTTTCTGGATTCTCTGTGAGATTTCCCACTATGAATGGAAAATGTGATCGTTTCGTATTTTCTGTAATTTCATATGCAAGTAGCATTTATGATGGGTTCTGAGAGTCAGTCTAATGTCAGTGAATTTAATCCTCTCAGTCAGAAGGGAATAATTCTGGTTTATCAAGTGTTGACATTTATACAAAGTTTTGTGAATCAGTAGAGATATGAGCTCAGTGAGGATGGGGATAGAAAAAAAACTGTGCTCTTCTCATTTCAATTTTTCATAAAACACTTGGACAGTGGTAAGTTTTAGTAATGATAGTTTTATTCAGTATTTGAAATATTTTTACAACAATTCTACAATACAGCTGATTGTGGATGAAACTAATATGTACGCTGATCAATATCTTCATTCCAAGAAATCTAAAAATCATTCAAAGCAGCAGAAATGACTTCCAATTTATAAAGGAGAGTTAAAAAATTTATTCTTTATTTGGATCTTAGATAGCTTAGGAAAAAAAATTAACAAAGGTATTGATCAAATAAAAAATTATTTACATCTTTCTTCAAGAAACCAATGTCTTGCAGATAATATAACAATTTGAAACTATATATTTTTCAAACAATAAAAATTATGTCCTGATTCTTACCAATGCAAAACTGAATAAAATTTGACCTATTAATTCAAAAATAAATGAGTTGAGGAAAAATGTATTTGCCTTAAAACAAAACTTATGTATTGATGAAAGTCTTCTCTAATATAAAGGCAGGCTTGCTTTGAAACAATACTTACCTTTGAAAAGGGCCAGTTTTGGTATAAAGATTTATATGTGTTATGCAAGGCAAAAAGTTGTGGTAGTCCTCTTTAAACTGCCTGCCACTTCCTCATCATGCCATAAAGCAGCGAGAACCACTTGTACATTCTTTCCTTGAAACAAGGCAGCACTTTAGAACAATTAATTTCTACATGTGTGTAAATTGTATGTATCTTGCATGTGCACCTGCAGTGTTAGTGTTTATACCCATGCAGCTATCTAACGAACACAGCAGCAACAGCTGAAGAGGAAAAGTTCTTCCCTTGTCTATACATTTGCTATCCTGTTGACTCCATCTACTGTCTTTCTCCTTTCCTGCACCTGCATAGACTCCCTTCTTTCCATTGACAGCCCAAACATACTAAGCTCATACTGGTTGAGTAGATGAGGTCTCACTTAAAGATTTGCTGTTTTCTGGATGATTGAATGTCTTGTAATCATCCAAGAGGATACTCAACAGTTATACTTTGTCACTATTTGCTTGTCTAGCAACATAACTTTGTGATACATCATCTTCAATTATCATGAATTCTGTATGAATTATCTTCATTATTGTTCTATTGGTATGAGTGATATTCTTATGCACAATAATATATTAAGTTATAAATTATGTTTTAAAATTGTCATGGATCATTTGCAACCCCTGATCTGAGTCAATTGAAATGTGGTATGTACATGTGCATCTAATTATCCTTTCAATGTAGATACATTTGTTTGTCAATTTTCACAATTGAAGGAATACTTATCATTGAAGAGTTTTTGAAGCCAGAGTTTTCTAAATTTTTTTCTAATGCTAATAAAGCCTTAATTACATATAGAATATAGTGAAACGTTATATTCTATTATTATTATTCTCCAGATTTGACTGGTGCACTTGTCAAGTACAAATCTTATACTAATTAGAAAAGTTCCAAGTTATATGAAAACTAAAAAATTCAAAAAAGATTACACTATAGAATTTCATTGTGTGAAAGATCATTTTGAAATGAAAATATTAAAAAAAAAAAGTGTTTCACTGATTTCAATATGGGGAAAAGTTACCAAAAAAAATTTTTTTTTTATTTATTTATTTGATCAATGCATTTGAAATTATTATGTTCAGTTTCGATTAAATTTGGTAAATGAAAGGGTTATAAAGTACAAATCAGAATCAATGTCCAGCAAAAGTGATAGGTCATTATTTGAAATGCCTCTTTGACTTAACTTAAAGACATTTTGTAAAATTTACTCCACCACACACACAGCTGAAGAAAAAAACAAGAAGAAAATTAGATGTCTGTTGCAGGAAATGAGACAGAAAAAGAAAAGAAACAAGGTACTATATTGTGAGCACTGGGAAGTGGGACTTTGCTTTGGGCCATATTTTGAAAATTTTCACATGCAGCATGACATACGTTAGAACTAGCTATAAATTATTGTTCTATATTGGTGGCCGCAGAGGTTCAATTAATGATAAAATTAAATGCAAAATTTGTATAACATTTATGAGCAAAATGTCTAAGCAAGAGCCACGTTTTTAAAACTTAACGATCTCAACACTGTGGTAACAAACATTTTCTGTTGCTAATCGCAAAATAAACTTTTTATATAAATAAAATTCACCACAGGTTACCATAATTTCAGGTAGATAAGCTGCAACTTATGCATGTTTAAATTTAATATCTGTGGCATGTGTGAGAGAATTTTATTTTTCCTCTGTCTTTGGAAACTCAGGATATTGATAATAGTTTTATTCAAAACATTTTTATTTATTCTTCTATTCCCAAAATGAAATAACTTAGAAGTATAAATTCTTGCTCACGATATAATTTCAGTTTTGTACACTTTTCCATTTCTCTGTTGCATGATTTGTAAAGTATGGTTGCTAAGATAACCATTAACTCTTTGGTGGTTAGGAGAAAAAACATCTTTCACTGTCTCTCTCTTATAATGTGCAGTGTAACAAACAAATGGTCGCAGGAAGTGGCAGCTATCTCTCCTCTAGTTACTTCTGAAAATGTTATCTTTTTTTGAGTTAACTCACTAGCTTTTACAAGATAATCTTTAAATAATTATTTATGGGATATTGTTGTAATATTTACAAAAATATTAACTAGCACTTTTAAATAATTCAGTAAGTGATATTTATCTAAAACTCTGATACAATTTAAAATATAGAATTATTCGACTTATATATCAAAATTTATTCATCATCAGATTTATTTAACTTTCGAACCATTTCAGTAACAAACGTTCACCAAATTACTCAAGAAAAGTAACTAGATTGGTAACATTTTCCCTCATTACATAAAAAATTTCATGCTGCTCCTATTGCCATCCATATGCTATCAAATTAGCTAAATTTTGCCAGTGGGCATTATTTGTAACACAAATAATGCAATGTATGTGTACGAACTCGGATTGTCAAAGTGCATTGAGGAAAGTTTCGCTCTGCGAGAAGGGCTCAGTTGTAACCATTTGGCTCAAAATATTTCAGACGAGTGGAACTCTTATGCGAGCATTATAATGCTGTATTCAAATGTGAATTGGGCTCCTTCATAACCATCAAAGAGTTAAGCTATGATTAATAACTGTTTTACTAGAGACAGCAATATTATTGAGTTAATACAAAACTCTTACTGCATCAATTGTAAGGATTGTGGACATCTTACTACCCATCATAAATGTTCTGGATTTCCAAAGCTATTTAAAGGATTTAAGGTTGAGAAAAAAATCTTTCGTTCCATGAAGCTGCAAATCCTGATTCTTCCTGCTTCGAGAAGTAACACTAGGTAACTTGAAAAACAAGCAGAAGAAAATCAACCCTGCAAAATAATTGTAGACTGTTCCTTAGAGAACAAAAAAGTATTATCATATGCCAGATATGGTCCTTATGGAACACTCAAACTTCTTACAAGCTTAATGGCTATCATCAATAAAAATCTCAGGATTACTTAAAAATATAAAAAAGATAAAATCAGCAGAGAATGGTGATGCCTAAAGACATGCAATAATTGTTGCTTTTTTAGATGAAGAAATATTTGTGCTAAACAGCTCATTGAAGCTAAAGAAAAATTGTGCTAAAGGTTTTGGATTTTTTAAAAAACTTTGTAATTGTTTCATCCAGAAATCTATAGATACAAATGCCGCAGTATTCATGCAGATTGAAATTTGATCCTCTTTCAGAAAACAGAAGGGTGGGAATATTGATAAGGATATTTTATACAAAGTTTTAACTGTACACTGAGTGAATTTTCATCCCCATCCCCTTTGGTCTTGCTTAAGATTTCCGCTCCACGAAACATACCTCTGGTTCATGATATGGTCATATTAGTGACTATTAATTTTCAAGATTATGTTTATTCCTCATTTTAAAAAGTTTATACTAAAATACTTTTATAGAATTTTTGTTGAGTTTCATTTTAAATATTTACTCATGTGGATAATGGGTACTTCAGCTAGTATAAGTAGAAATAAAATTTGGATTGAAATAATCTTTATGACTTTCTTCCATTCCTTACACATTTTTTAAATCATTGTTTGAGATAATTTTTTTAAGAAGCTTCATATTAAACTTTCTGATTATAATAATGTAAGATTTCATACCTTACATTTCAAAAAAGGATGATGAAAATTTTAATGTTTCATTATCAGAAACAGTAATTGTTTAGAACTTCTATTATTATATATCTGGAATAATTAAAGGATCAGATTATGCTAATAATTTGATTTGTATCTTGTTTTATAAATTCTGGTCCTATTTTTCAATGTATCCTTTGTGTGTGTAGAGGTGAAGGTTTTTTAAAAGGAACTTTTAATTGCTCAAATAAATGAACTGTGAAGAGAGAATGTAAAAAAAAAAATGTGTATGAATGAACTGTGTATTAATATTTATATGAACTGTGTGGTAACTAATGCTTAAGGTCACTTGCTGTAAAGAAGACAAAAATTATCTCATTGCCAGGAAAGTTATGATGATTTTTTTTGAGGTTGGAAGGGTTTTATGCTCATGAACTTCTTAGAAAAAGGGAGAAGGATCACTAGATAATACTACAATGAGTTACCCCATTTCTAAGGGTACTTTTTGAAATGTCCACTTATGTGTAAATTGATGGAATATGTGCTCAATACAGAGGTTTATAAAGAGTTTGCCACTCTTTATAACAATCTTAAAGTTTAAATATATCAAATTTTAAAATTGTGTAAAAAGTTATACGTAAATATAAAGAATAGCAAAGATTCTGTAATGAAATATGTTTATTATTGAAACTCCACAATTAACATATTTTATTTTTAAAAAAATGATTGCCATTCTTACTATAAAAAAATGCATTAAGAATAGAATATATAAAAGTTAGTATTCCTAATATTTTTGTTTATAAGATTTTTTATGTATTTTAGGCTCCATCACATCATCATGTAGCACGATGCCAGTATTCCACTGTACTGGTCTCTCAAAAGTCATGTTACAAAACATGTTATTTATACACAGCTGCTAAATATACAGGTCCTGTGTCTTTTATGTCGACAAATATTGACAACAATCAATATCATGTAAGAATTCTATGAATTATAATTTATTTTTATTACTAATATTTTTTCAAATAATTTTTAAAAGTTAATCTTATATTTTCATATGGACTTTCAGGAGAATATTTTTATAGTTTTTTTTAATATTTGTAAAAGTGTATCTGAAATAATCAAAGTTTATAATGAACAGTTTGCAGTTGTGACTTCAGTAATAATTTCAGATATGGAAGTAATGTTTTTTATTATTAAAATTTTATTAATGTATACATTAAGATAAATCTTGAAATGATTCATGAAAGCATAATCAATATCTTAGATTATTTTTTGAAATTATGAAAAAGGTTAATATTGTTTTTAAAGTACCTCCCCTTCCTCTTCCTTAAATGTTTTTTTTTTATTTATTTATTTAAATTTTAATTTATGAAAAAAGGCATTTATGTAAAATGTGTATTTTCAATCAGTTTTGTTTATATTATATATGAATTTGATGATATTTCAGTTTTTAATTCATTTATTTTATCTGTTTTATAAATAGGTTGTTGTCACCAATCCTTCGCTATCAAGTCTGAATAGTGCAAACTTATCATCTAATACTGTGCAGTTTAATGATGCCTCCAATTCAGTTATAGGAAGTAGTTCATCTTCTATAGTTGCTGAAATGCCCAGTACTACTGCGTCAACAGATCTTGCAGTATCCTTATCAAATAACCTTCAAAATACTCCCTTGTTTGTGGAACCTTCATTGGCCAGTTTAGATCTTGCACATTCTACACCTCCTGGCTTAGTGCAGATGTTGTTGGAATATTTACACATTTCCTGGAGTATGCCATGGTGGATGGCTATTGTTGCAAGTAAGGTTTGTTTCCTTCTTGTTGAAGATGAATAATTATTCAAAATGCTTCTGATTTATATAAAACTGGCACTTTAACATGTTCCCTTAAGTATCAGTGATATTTATTTTTTTAGAGTTGTACTGTTTTAAATTTATTGTATTGATATGTATGAAAAAGTCCAAAGTAGATACTTTTGATTTTTATTCTACCCAATTGATTGTTTTGCTTCTTGTGATTGTATGTATTTTAAATTAAAATATGCAAATATTTTATATAAACTAAATAATAAAACATCTCATCTAATTCCTGAGAGATTGTGTTATAATATTTTATGATAGATTTTTATATAATTCTGCATCAATTAACAAATAGATTTTATATTCAATTATGTGTATATATTTATTTATTTTTTTGTAATTACTGTAAAGTAAATTTAATAACATATTTTTTTTTTTACTCTTTTTATTATATTTTTAAAAAGGAATTGATAATTAGTAAACCATGCAAAATGAAATAGTATGAAATTAAGATACATGATGCAAATGAGAATTGGTTCATTAATTTAAGGGACTCATACTTCTATTTATTTTTGAAAATTAAAAAAATAATAAAATAAACATCGAATAATAATGGTCTTTACAAATAATGACAATACAGGCTGTTTCCAAACTCGTGTGCAAAAATTTAAAGCCATGATAGAAACATCTAAACAAGCAATTTTCACCATAAAGTGAATAGGCAGAGAGCAAGTAGTGAACCACTTGATGGTGCTGTAATGGAAAGCATAAAATGCAAGTTTTCTTATGCATCATAATTTCTACTGTGAATTTCAATAGTCATGCCTCCTAAAATGGGTGTTTTCTATCACCCCTTTTATACAGATTGTTTCCATGAGTTTGGAAACAATCTGTATAAAATTCAAACATGTATAGCCTTCTTAATAACTACAAATTAACAAATGAAAATCGGCCTTTACACCTATTCAGAACTTTGAAAATATGGAGTTCTCCTTTTCTTTCTTTATGCAGGTGTAATATCATTATTACTTTTGATTGGTATGAAATCAGTGACATTGAAGTAAGATAGTGTTTTGTTTGTGTGCAATTACTATATTAATATAATGATTTAATGTATAAAAAATATAATGCAAAATAAAACAATTCTTTTCATTTAAAAGCCATATAAATTAAGTATAATGCTAAGTGAGGGATAGGGTGTATTATGTTCATTCATGTTGTTTTTTATTTTGATTTACTCATTGTGCACACTGACCATATTTAATTTACTTTAATCTAGATTATCACATTTACATTCTTTAAATATTTTGCCATTTAAATTTATTATTATCCAAAATGTATACTATTAAATAGTAATTCTTAATTGTAGCATTCATTTCATTGTATCTACTTAGATAATACATTTTATAACATATTCTAATCAGGATTGAAAGTTCTAATGTAATGCTAAAATGCTGTGCATCTTAGTTAAATAAAATTCTCACTAGAAATCAAATGCCATGGCCATCAATCTTATGTTACCCCAATTCCTAGCTTAGCTATATACTAATAGCTAAAATAAATTTCTGTAGATACCTTACATGAATAGAATAGATTTTCTTATGAGATAATTCTAAAGGTATTCAAATCTCAAATGAGGGAAACGTATCATGTTTACTTATTCTGTAAATGGAAATTTCTATTGCTTCAAGACAATACCATTAGTTATTTAACAATATTTGTGTTCCATTTCAGGTTGCAGTGACTTGTGAATAATTTTATTGTCATTTTGATCTCTCTCTCTCTCTCTCTTTTCTTGATTTTCAACAATTTGTAACACTTTTTTTCCTTGGGTATTTCTGATTGAGTTCCTTTGGTTATCTTTAGCTTTTTGGCTTATAATAATTCAAGATATTTTTCCTTGAATAGATCTTGAACAGAATTTTTAACTACTTTGTGTAATATACATAGTGCAAGTTCTTCTCTAACAAAGGATGTCTCAGAACTTTGTTTTGTCAAGGAACCCAATACATGCAAATTTTATTTTCTTCAGCATGTTCTAAGAGTATCTCATGATTTAGAAGTAACATTCCGTTACTTTTGAAGCAATGCAGGTCTGTTATAAAGCATTTAAAGCAGTCTGGCTATTATTAAATATTTTTATATCCTTCTGGGCCTTCTCTCACAACAGTTCCTTTAGTTTGCTAAAACTGTTGAAATTTCTTCCTAAAAGGCAATGTCATGTTTTCTCATAAAAATGCCAATTTTGATTCTTCAAATTGGATTGAAAGTTCCTGCACCAGTACCAGGTGATGCCTTTAAGTTTCAATAACCACATTCCTTCACCTTCAGTGCTATTGGTGTTAATGAATTACCATTATTTATATGTAGAGATATCTATGATATATGCTCTGTAAAAGGCATATTTTTTAGTGTGCTGTCAGTTTTCAGGAATAGGTAAGGGTGTATATTGGTCTGTTTACTTTTTAATATTAATAGAAGATGAACTAGGATGGTATTCACTTGCACTTGTAGAGATACCCCCTCATGAGAATATATATTTTTATAATAGTTAAAAGTATCTGTGGTAGTCACATAAGCCATTTTTATGGTTTTATTAATTGCCTCATGATGCATTCTAGACCACCAGTCAATAGCCCCAGAAGTGAGATAATTATTGTATAAATTTTAAAAAAAACTGTTGGAGGAGATAATGCCCATGATCACTCAACAGAATGTGTCTACATAATCTTTTTTTTTTCTCTCCATGCAATATTATATATGTTGTTTCCAAGTCAACATTTTATCTGATATTATTCCTGGATAGTTGACCTTATTCAGTATACCAATAACCCTATCTTGTTAAGTTAGAGTGCTTACAATAATTTCAGTTGCATTTTGTAAATTGTGTTAACCATATATGAATTCCTAGCACTAATTCTTTTTCAATTACCCATTTTTGAAAGTAAACTCTATCTTAAGCACTAATGCTATTGACCTTTACTCTTAAAAAACTAATGCAAATACCTGAATATTTCTACATTGTAGAAAACTCTTAACTGTAAAACTGTGGTGTCAACCTCTCCTTTGTCAAGGGCATCCAGGACTATTTATGTTTTCAACCATATTGAAAACATTTTTAATGGTCAGGAAAGTTGCAAGAGTATTTCTTTTCAATTGATGACTTTGTCTTCAGTTGGGCTGCTAAATCATAGATACATTAGTGATGAGATCTCTTTGAAGAAACACTTTTCTAAATATCAATACGCTTATCAATCATGCAAGTAAATCATAATTGTTTTAATCTAAAAATTATGCCATTTTTTTAAAAGTAAAATGAGATTGTAGGTCAAAATGCCCTAATTTTTTTGGAGATTTTCCTGATATGTTTATAAATACAAAATTAGTTATTTGCCAAATGTTAGGAATATAGCCAAACACAGTACAATTTTCGAAAGTTTTGTGCTATAGTGAAGTTGTATCTATCTTTTGTAAGAGAATATAATTTATTCTGTCTCCCCTAGATGATTTGATGGATTTAAATGAATTTTCCTAAATTATAGAATTCATTAATTGAATGTATGAATTATTATTTTTTAAAGTTTTGTGGAATTTAAAGATTTAAGATTGTTTAAAAATTATTATTAAAGTAAGTAAATTCAGATATAATCCTGAAATTATTACCATTTTAAAAAATATGTTCTGGGCATTTTAATTTATATCAGTGGATTTTGTTCCCATGCTTTAATCCAGAATGTTCTTCTTTCTCTTTGATGCATGTTGACAAAGAATAATAATATAAGGATGCATATTATAATTTTTAAAATTGTATATTGTATGTAATATATATTAAATAGTTAAATTCCCCAAATTATTTCTACTTGATTTTTATATACAAAAAAATCCCATAAAGATATCTAAAAAAAAAAAAGTATGATCAAAAATTCAAATTAATATCAGTTATGTGAATATCATATTCTTGATCTAAAAATCAAATACATAAAAGATTTTTTTTTTACTCTCATGTCTGCAATGTTTACACTAGTATTTGTTCTATGCCATGTTTGTTGGTTGGATATGTTGATATTAATTAAGTTATATTTTTTATAATTCTCCAAAGTTCCAACTTCTCTTCTTATTACTTAAAAAAATATATTTGTTCGCAATTATATTTTTTTGGATATTTTGAGTTTAATGTATAATTTTTTTAACTGCAGTTATTCATGTATAATGCATAAAATTGATATCTTTTGGTTTTAGGTACTTTAGCAGCAAGAATTATTTTATTACCTGTATTAATAAAAACACAAAGAAATACTATCAATCTTAGTAATAACATGCCTCAACTGCAGTTCCTCCAGGCGAAATTTGGAGAAGCTCGTAAAGCAGGCAATAGCATGGAAGGTGAAATATTCTTATATTTAAAATGATTAATTAATTATTAAGATGGAATTAATTTTAATTTAAAATAATCAATACCAAAGCATTTTTCTTCATTTTTCAGCTTTTCAAAGTTTTTGTAATTTTTTTTTACATTTATTTATTTTATTTACATCTACTATGAAAGAATAAATCAAGTTAGGGAGCATTTTCAAGCTATGACATTATTTACTGCTAAAAATGCTTTATTATAGCAAGAATGTTGGGAAAAAACAGGTTTAAAGACTTTTAAGGATTTTTCTTCAATTGTCTGTATTTACTAATGATTTTCAGAATTTCGACTGTACCAAAACTTCATAATAATTCAGAATTTTTTTAATACAAAGAATCACATATTACTGACACAAATTATGAAGAAAAAATGATGGTTTAGTGTTATTAATATGAATAATAGGTATATACTAAATATGGCTCAAGGATATGTAAACCAATCTCTAAATGCTAAATGTCTGTTATTAATATGGGCATCATTGAATGATGAATCATGTCTCGAGTTAAAAAGTATCAAAGGGTTGGGAAAAAGATGGTGTTCACTATTTCTTAACAGTAGTCACTGCTTCAGTATTACAAAATAAAAGAAAAAGCAATTTGTGCACTGACTATTATCCAATTATTGATTTTTCTGAAATCTTTTAATTTATTCACGGAAAAAAAATAAAAATTGGGAGTTAAAAATATTATGGCAATACAGTCGTGCATTCAACAATGTAAATTTGAGCATTTATCATGCTGTTAAAAACTAAGTAAGTAACCCATCAATCACAATTTAATTTTTTTTTTTTTTTTTTTTAAGAGAAGAGCTTATTTTAGTAAAGAGAGTGTTAAACCTCATGACTATTTTATTGCTATATATGAAAGAAAGATTTTAATATATTTAAAGAATACTATGCTATAAAAAAAATAATCAATTTCAAAGGATTAGTTGTTGCATTGATAATGTGGGAAATGTTTCAAAATTGAGCTGGGTTCTCCCAATACAAATAAAATATATATCCTATAAAAATGATGTAGTCATTTTGTTCACTACTATTTTGTATACAAATGTGAAATTGAATTCATAAAATATTTGAATAAAGTTTCTGATCTATTTGAAATTAAAAAAAATTTTAGTTTGTCACACATAAATTTTTTATAGTTATCACAACTTAACAACATATTCAGTTTATGATTTCAAATGTAACTCGAATGTCTTTTAATGTCACAATCTTTTTTATTTAAAATATGTCATTGTCATATGTCAAAATTAATAGGGATTAACTGCATTATTTTAGAAACTGCATTAAATATTTTTAAACACCAAATGTGCATTTCCTATTCTTTGAAACTGATTCATTCTTCCAAAAATATTTTTATTTGCAGTTGTTTTTTAATATTCGTAAAGGCTTTATTGATGAGAATTGTCATTAGTTTGCAATATCTTATCACTTAGCAAAGTCTAAAAATTTATGAAGTTTCATCATGTTTTCAAGCTGAATTGATCTATAATGCTCCCAATTCATAACGAAATTGCCTATTGTCAGTTTTATGAAAACTAACAATTGACAGTTTTGTTATGAATTGGATTTACACTTATTTATCTAAAGAATCGGGTTGATTAAATTGGTGAAACGCTTTAAAATTTCCAATATATAACATTTCCCAGAACATTCCTCTGTAAGATTTAATTTATTTATATAAAAAGAACTTTGTGGCTTGTTTTGAATCAAGAGTATGCCTGTAATATTTATATATATATATGAGATTTTTTTTTTTTTTTTCAGTTATACAAATTAAACCTGAAAATATTTGTCTGCCTCTTTTTTAGCATCAAGATATGCTGTAGAGATTTCTGACTACATGAAGCAACATAACATTAGTCCTCTGAAAACTTCTCTTTTGCCTTTGATGCAGGTATATATTTTTCTTAAGTTTATTTTCTTTAAATGTTTGTGATCATTTTACCAATGTTTTTTTTTTTTTTTTTAACATTATTCTTCGATGTATTACATTAAATAAATGTTTTGGTTTGCCTCATTTTGGTTAGTATTGTAAAAATTGTTTTAATTCAGAATAAATTTTTACAATGCTTTAAGTCCATCAGCTATTGTTATGCACATTAATATTTTTCTTTACTTCTGTAATACAATAAAGTGGTTAATCAAAAAATGCTATGTTCATAGTGAATTGGTGCCTAAGCTAATTGTCAAAAGAACCCTAAAATGTTTTCGCATATTTGTTTTCATCCTGTTTAATTTTTCAATGTAACATAAATAAATGTATGAAACACTACTTTAGAGAATCATCAACTAGTTTTCATAATACAACTACATAGTATGCAAGCTCATATGCAAAAATATGGTGCTTTGAAGTGGCTTTTAATCATATCATTCCTGTTTCTGAAACTCCACCATAAAGTAGAGCATTTATTGTGATTTCAAAATGCATTCTAAATTACTAAACCAATTTTTTTTAAAAAAAATATTAATTTTAAATTGAAAATTACACTGAAATAATTTGTTTGCATTTTTATACTTTAATTTTCTCTTATAAGATGAAAAATATGTAATATATATTTATGGTCTTAAAGAAAGTGTAAATCAAAAGAAGCTATCTGAATCAATTGAAAATATTGTTCTGAAGCGGAATTTATAAAGAAAATCTATATATGCTTTCTCATCACGTACTCTAAACAGGAAGTGTATAACAAAGCATTTCTCAGATACAATTATAGTTCAGTTTTCATTCTGTACTTTTTAATAAAGAGAAAGAAATATTTTAAAAATATTCTTATTGTTTTTTATAATTATTTTAGGCTCCTGTCTTCATATCTTTCTTCTTGGGCTTAAGAGCAATGGCCAAAGCTCCTGTGGAAAGTATGCAGTGGGGTGGACTTGGTTGGACTATTGACTTGACTGTACCAGACCCATATTACATTCTCCCTATCCTATCATGTTCAACATTATATATTGTTCTTAAAGTTAGTTTATCCATATCATTATTATTTAATTGACTTTACTTTCTCTCTCTGTGCATAAGTTAACCATTGTAATAAAACAACTTAATTTTTATCAATCATTTTATGCTACAAGTAAAGAATAATTATTTGTATCATACTAAAAGAAAAACTGCAGCATGATATATAATTATGTTTTATGTTTTTGCATAATTTTTATGGTTAGTAAATTATGTAAAAACTTAGATATATTTATTGTTAATTAAAAAAAAAATTGTAGTTTATGTAATTTCTTTTTAAAAGTATAAAATATTGTGCTTTTTTTTTAACTGGTAAAATTAATGTAATCAAAGTGGAATTGATCAAAACTTCATGTATTCATCAAGATTTATCTGATTAAAATGTAGTTTTTGCCCTGTTATTGAAATACCATATATACTGTTGCGAAAATTTCTGGGTGTGGGGGAGGGAAATTAGTCCAACACAGAGGATAACAGCAAATGACACTTTATTCTCAAGTTTTGGACAAGACAACACAGGTAACAGAACTTGGACAGTAATAACTGCACAAACAGGAACACAGCACTTGTACAGAATAGTGACACTGATACAAGAACAAAGCCACACATGTAATGACAATCACAGTTGTAAGAGCAACGTTCACCTCACTTCAGTCAAACCTCCACTGTAATATTCTGCACTTCCAAGGCAGCTTGCTGGGAGGTGTCTTCTCATGTTCATAACATGATATATATATATATGTAATGATTTAACTTAATTCCTATTAATTTCTCACCATAATAATTTAATTTCCTAAATTTGCCCATTCTATCCTTTAAAAGATAATGTTCATTCTTATTTTCTGATATGATTCCTTTTTCTTTTTAATTTATTCAATCATGCACGCTTAAAATCTGCAAAGTCAGCATTCTTCCCATGGTACAGATTTGTAGGGATGATCCCTACTAGATTTTAAGTCTACACTTATATTCCCTTGAAGTCCCTCCATCCAGAACATGTGGTCTCTGATGTTTAAAGTGAATTTTCCCTCATATAAAAAGCAAAACACAGCGAAAAATTCTCTCTTCTTACTCCACTTTTCCTCTCTTGCTCAGACACCCCTCTTTGATGATCATCTGAGATTCTTATGGTGTCTACTGCAATCAAATAAAAGTATTTCAGCCATGTAAAAAAATTGCATTCCCATGTCTGTTGACATTTCTGTACCATGTAAATGAACACAGTTAAATTTTTACATGTACATTCCGATCCAGCGTTGCTTGTGAAAAATGTAACCAGAGGTTTTCTGCTACTGTGTCAGAATCTTGTCATTGGTGATCAAAATGTAATTGAATTGAAAATTGTCAAATTAATCATTTTGAAGTCTTATACTTGTTTCAATATTACTTTTGATTTACAAAATGCCACCATCTTTGTTGTTTATGTATTTTTGTTACAGGGTCAAGAATTTGTTAGCAAGCACAATACCACACACACAACATACAAATTTATCTTTTTACTTAGTATTTCATATTTTGATTATTTCATTGAACCTGTTTTTGTATTCTATGAGGATGAACGGATTTCTTTGCATAAAATTATTCATCTATAATTCTGATTTTTGACATTCGTGATGTGTATATATATATATATATACACTTTATTTCAAATTCACTAAATAAAACATAGTTAAAGTGAATATTCTTGTAAAGCTTATTATTGTTTATATATGACTAAAATACTTAGCTGATCACAAATCCTCATTTCTCCAGTTTTATGTTCTGAATTATAAATTATGTTTTGTAGATTATTATAAATAAATTTTTGCATCAGCTATTTTGAGATACCATAGGTAATTTCTTTCTCTGTTGATCATGATATAAAGGGGAAAGGCTTATTATTTGGATTCTTTTAAGCTGAATTGTAAAGAATCGGGGTAAACATTTTAAAAGACAAGAAAGGAGAAAAAGTAATTAACTTATACATATTTATCCTACTATTGTATTCTTTATATTGAATAATTATTGGCTATTATAATTATTTTCCTAGATGAGCAGGAAAAAATACCAGATTCATATTTACCATACTTAATTTTTTGTATTATATAATTATTGGCTATTATTGTATTTTATTCCTATTATTACTTCTTTGTGTTGTCATTTTGGCTTTAAAAAATGTTGACATAATAACTGGAGCTTCATTGTAACATTATTTGTGATTGGTGATGTTTGAGTTGGTGCTACACATTCATTGCCCGATTGCAGTACAGACCTATCATGCCGAATAATAAGAATTTTCTGCATATGCAGTGGAAAAGAGCTCACAGAATCCTTGCACAGTGTAAGTTTAAAGAGTGAGGTATGAATTGAGATAACAACCTTGATTCAAATTTATAAGGCTCATCGTCAAAAGCTCTTATGTAGCTTTGAACACAACAATAATCTTATTCACCTCTTGCAAAGATGTTAGTGTTCATACCCAAGTTCCTCCACAGATTTATTGAGTAGATTAATAAAAATCTAGAGGTTAAGAACTAACATCTCACAATATATGCTATATAAATAATCTCATCAGCTTAGGGGCCAATTGAGGGGGTGGGGGTTCCTTTTTATACTAAGATTTTGTTGAAATTGTTTTAAGTAATTTTATTAAAATGGATATAGTTTTAATTGTTTCTAGCTTTAAAGAATTGTTTCTTTACTTGTTTTAATGATTTCATCATCTATAATATTTTCATATATATATATTCATTTTTATTAGATTGGTGCTGAATCAGGAGTGAAATTAGAAAATATGAAATTAGCTAGATATGTTTTCCAAGCATTGCCTGTTGTTGCTCTTCCTTTTTGCATCCACTTCCCATCCGTAAGTCTAACTTTTTTCAATAAGTCTTTTAAATGTGTGGAATTTAATTTTATCATTTTGTATAAAGAATGATTTCCTGATGACATAAGTTGTATAAACAAAGGAATGGAGTTTGAATATTGATTATTTACTATGTAGAAAATTAAGAGTTATTTCATTTTAACTTAAACCTTTGAAACCTTGTATAATGTGGTGTCACTTTGAACAAAATAAAATATTTGATTAGTTATCATCCTTATCACTTGACTATAATTCAAAATGATTTAGTTCAAAGTAGCCCACTGTGTTACTTTGGATGTATTTAAATTTTTGTATTCTTTCACTTAAATTGTAAGCTCTCCTCTCATCCTTAAAAAAAAATGTCTTTTTTTATATTTCCCTCATTTTAAGGAAATTGCATTATTGTGTTTTTCTAATGAATCATTCAGCTAATTAACTGTACTTAACAAATGTGTTCTTAATTAATCAAGTTAGACTATATTACCAAAACAAGTATATAGTGAAATATTTGACAACCTTTATATACTTTTTCATTTGTAATTATAATTTTTTTTCTACACAAATTATAATTACAAATGAAAAAGTATATACAAATGAAAAGTATGTAATTACAAATGAAAAGTAATACTTTTAAAAATACAGATTTTTCCCCCTTAAATCTTTTCAGGAAATAGTACTGTTTATAATAATAAATTGTATTATTTTAAGGAATTTAATTTATTTGACGTTAGCTCTTATAGTGCAAAAAATAAAAATTATTTATTTTCAGTTATAATCTTTGTTTTTATATGATCTAAATTATATGCTTAGTTATTAATGGTTTTATTTCAATCATGCATAATAAAAATGTTTTAATTAAATTTGATGAATTCTGTGATGAAAAATATTTGTATTCAGGTTTACATTAACATTACTGTTGCATTTTACTATATTCAGGTACAGTAAAATGCAACAGTAATGTTAATGTAAACAATTACAGTAAAATGTACAAAAGTTCCAACTACGCTTTTAAATACAAACTAAGTTATGCTGATTTGTAAATTGAATTTATAAGATTATGATAAATATTTGACCTTCTTTGTAGTTTATTTATTTAGGATTTATTAGGTATTGTAAAATTGTCTTCTTTTTCAGGCTGTGCTCTATTATTGGGTTACTACCAATTTCTGTACATTAGCCATTGTATCAGTTTTGAAGATAAAACCTGTTAGGAAATATCTGAATCTTCCTTCCCAAAAGCCTATTGATACAAAATTTCAACTACCTAAAAAAGGATTTGTTGGTGGTGTTAGAGAAGGTTTGAAGAAATACATTTATTAGTATTTGCTCTATTTCACTATCCTAATAATGTACTTTTAACTTACAATATTGTTGCAAATTCTCAAAATATTAATTGTATTTAAAATTTATTTATTATATTAAGTAACTTTATTAATTTAGTTTTTATATAATCTGTCAGAAAATTTATGAGTTTAAACATATTTCACTAAAAACAACACATTATAAAAGAATTCCATAACAGGAGTTTACTGCATGCTTGTAAGCTGTATTTAAGATTGCTGCTCATAAAGATAGATGTATGTTGCAACATGATGCACATTAATTAATTAATCAAGTTTATTGACATAAATGCGTAAAAGAAATTGTTATTAGATATTTATAAATACCCAAGGAAACACATTTGGGTAAGCATTGAACAATCCAAGGTCAAAGGTATGTTAATAAATGCAGATTCTTGTTGGTAGAACATCACATTATAATATACTGTTTTATCTTCTATCTTTAGTGTAAAAGCCAATGTAAGACCTAATCATTGAACAAATGAATGCTTTCTTTTTCTCATTTTAGTTGGTATATTTCTATCTCATTTCTCTCTCTCTTTTAGCTATTGAAGATCAAAAAGTTTTAGCTGCTATTTCAGACCGAAGAAGAATGGACGAGATGCGCTTCAGAAAAGCAGGAACTGGGCCTGTTCCAAGAACTTACTCGTATGACCCCACCAAAACTAGACCAGCTAATGCTGCTGCAACTGCTAGCCAGCATTCTGTTTCAGCTCAACAACGCAAAACTTGAATTTAGTTGTAAATAAATATATTATGTGTATTGTAGAATACAGTGTTTTTAACACCTAGATGATCGCATAAAATATTCTTAGAATCATTTGTTGAAATCAAGAATTACATTTATATTTGTATGAAGATTTATGTCATAAAATACAAATGAAGAAATATGTTTCTTAATGTCCGTTTGTAATTCTGAAAAAGATTATGAATGGGAAAAATACCTTATATTCTGGTTTATAATGCGCACTTATAAATTCAAATTACATTTTTTAATATTTAGGCATATTATTTTCCATATAACGAACACTCTTTATTTTTTGAAGTCATTCATTTGAAGTATTTTCCTATCCTTTTGAATAAGGGTATATTGAATTGACAAGTGATAAAGGGAATAATATGTATGGGGAGGGGAGGCTTGAGAGTATAAATATTTCTGCAAACAGGATGGGTTATATTCAATGCAGAAATACATAAAAGTTAGTCTAGATTTTTGAGGAAAGGGGGACACAATTTGGGGTAAGGACAAGCACTTTCAATCCAAATCCACTGAATTAAATGTTTCCTCTTTCTGTAATAATTTGAAGTAAACATTGATGACTTTAGTAAATTGTACTTGCTTTAGTCAAAATATAGTTGATCTAGTGATCATCCTTTTAGAAGTAAGTGTGTGTCTTGCCAAACCAAACAATCACAGTGCTGCTTTCAAATGCAAAGTAATTAATTTTGCTTAAAACCAGAAATCGTGCTGCAACAAGAATATTTGGTGTTGGCAGAAGTTCCATACACAACTGGAAGAAAATTAAAATCATGTTAATTAATATGCATGGTATAATTACTATGGTGCGATAGGAACAAAAATTGTTCTCATAAAAACTAGTTACAAAAAATCTCACTTGCCTGCAGCACTTTCCTGCTAAGCACATAGTACAAAATTAAAACCTTTTTTTTTATAAAGATTGTGGTTGAATGTTATTTGCAAAATCATGTTTTCATTCATGTTCATTAGAAAAGGTAGATGGATGAAAATAGTGTAAAATTGTGGATAAGGATTACCTAGCAAAAGCATCCTGGTGCCTTAAAGAATCCAGAAAGTCATTTAGTTTGCGATATGTAAGCTTTCGTCTAATGAATAATATGAAGAAATTAAAGTATGACACACACACAGACATGGCAGTTATTCCAGGCAGATTAATGCCATTAGTTCAGCCTTTAGATTGATGTCTTGATAAACCATTCAAAGGAGATTTTAAACAACAGTGGAATACATGGATGTGAGGTGAAAAAACATTTACAAAGGGAGGTCAGATATATCTTACCCTATCTAGAAATAATGTGCAGATGGATAATGAAAGCACATAATAATGAAATTAATGCTAACATATATAATTTTAAAGTCATTTAAAAAGTGAAGTGCGAGTACATCTAACAATCCAGATGGTATGGAAGATGAGCATTTATTTGTGAATCAGAGTAACAGTGATGGTGAAAATGAAACAATTCAATGATGTGCCTGAAGATATAACAGAAGACAGAATATGATAAACTTTTCATGTTATCCAACATCATTTGACCGTGGTTCAAAATTACGAGGTCCGTCACCTCGTGTTACTTCTAGTGCGACGTTAATAAAAAATTAAACTAAAACATGTTATCCAAAAATGAAAATTTTTAAGTTCATATGTCATTTCTGTTAAATAAATAGCATGTAGATACAAGTAGAATTTAAAATTTTTATGTTAATTTTTTCCATATTTTTAAGTATATCATTTTTTTTTTATCTATCATATAATGCTCATCCGTAAATTTCGATCTTATTTTTTGTATTAAAAGTGCGCATAATACACTCTTATGTAGTAAAATGAGTATTTGATTATCTTTTTCAAATTTTGAATTTATTTTATTTGTTCTAAAATTTGCTCACATTTTTTTAGTATATCTTAATTTCTTTATTCTAAGTGTTTTTCTTTATTGAATCTGCTATATTTCCTGAGGAATAGATTACAGGTCATCATCTATAGCTTGATAGGAAGGTATTTTGATTATCTCTTAATATAGTGGTTAATTATTTGTTTTCAAATGTCTTAATTTATGTAATATATGCATCGATTTATAAAATCAAATAATTTGTATTAAAATTAGATATTTTATGTTATGGTTCACTGAAAAAATAGATTTACACATAGTTGCCTTACACAAACAAAGTTACTTTAATATTTCTTCCCTCTAAATATTTATTATACATAGAGAAGATTTATAAACAATAACAGATGAGAAGTCGACAGTACATG
Source organism: Nephila pilipes (assembly GCA_019974015.1). NCBI lineage: Eukaryota > Metazoa > Arthropoda > Arachnida > Araneae > Nephilidae > Nephila > Nephila pilipes. The sequence goes on along the minus strand of BMAW01127836.1, from coordinate 254,617 downwards.
AATTCAATTTTCAAACCATTCAATATCATTTTTTGGATTGTTCAAGGCTTTTGGTTGTTTCTTTCTCAAGGACTAACAATCAGTGTCTACTAGTGATCAACAATCTTCACATATTTTAAATAAGAATAAAGGGCAATGCCCTAATCGTTAGTAAATTGGGAATGAATTGTTTAAAGCATTAATGTGGCTGCGAAAACGCGGCTGGCAGTTTTCGTCGAGTCGCGGGCTCGAGCCTTGATGCCACTAAAGACCCACCTAGACTGATGCATGTTAAATCTGTCGGGACCCAAAGTCCTCCCATAGCGTGGTGTGGAAGTTAGGAGAGGTGGTGCCAGCTCAGGTGTCGTCCTCGTCACTTGACCGTGGTTCGAAGCTACAGGGTCCATCGCCTATAGCCCTCGTGTAACTTCTAATGCAATGTTTTAATAAAACCAAAATTATTTTAAATAAATTCGTTTTAACCAAATAATTGGAATTTTCCGAATTTTTGTCTTCGTATCTAGAAATTGCTGATTCAGCACTTTAAATGTATTCTTCAAAATATTTCTCACACTTTGGTTTCGGCGATATTCATTCAGCATAATCCCTGGTTTTCCCGAGTGGCCGCGGCAGCCTAATGGTCATGGTTGCGGGATCGCAGTTGGCATTTTTGTCGAACCGTGGGTTCGATCCCTAATGCCACTCAACACCTGCCAGTTGGTGCATGTTAAGTCCGAGAAGTCATCTCGATGTATTGGTGTGGCAGTTAGGAGAAGGAGATGATGTCATCCTCGACTCTTAATCGAGATTCAAAATTAGGAGGTCCGCCTTCAATAGTCTTCGTGTTGCTTCTCAATGCGACGATAAACAATCTTATCACTCTGGTTATTCCGAGTGCGATATAAAACTGTTTTAAAATCTACACTAATTTTATGTCGTTACTAACAATCTATATCACACGCAATTTAGAGACTGATTTGAATTCATCTAGGCACAAACAACCAAATTTGTTTGAATCAACAACCAAATTTTGTATTTTTCATTCTATACTTATGTCCGACGGTACTTTATTTGAATCTTCTTTTTCATTTTAAATCTTTGTTTACAAATGCCAACTCGAGTGTCCTCATCACTTGACCTAGGTTCAAAATTACTTATTCGTTTATATCGACATGACGGGTATTATCTCTTTCCATAATATTGATGTTGAAATGTATTTTTTACCTGTTGGATTTTCAGAGTCATTTAAGTAAATATTTTTTGTGTTGGTTTTTTTAACGTCGCTTTGGAAGCAACAGGAGCAAGCACTATTGGCGACGGACCTCGTAATTTTGAACCTCGGTCAAGTAACGAGGACGACACCTGAGCTGGCATCTCCCTCTCCTAACTTCCACACCGCGCCAACGGGAGGACTTTGAGCCTCGATAGATATAACGTGCATCAGTCCCGTATACACGACAGGTCTTCAGTGGCATCAAGACTCGGACCTACGATGCGACGAAACCCGGCGACCGTGATCAGTAGGGTACCGCGGCCAACATTTTAGGAGCATGAAATAATTCTGGGGCAGCTTTATGTTAAATCAATGTCATTTATTTCTTGGGAGTAATGTAATTGTTTTAAACACACGGTAATTTTTCTAATTGGATATTATTGTAATTAGGTTTTTGAAAGTTTCTCAACTCTCCCCCTCTCAAAGTGAATATATTAAGAGAGAGAACTATTTCCAAAAGGGAATTGAATATATTGCGAAAGCTATTATTACATAGATCTTCTGTTTACCTAATAAACTCTTTACAACGCCCTTTTATGCCGCTGACCAATTCTTATGAGGTGCATTCGAACTCCATTATTCACCAAAGCTCCTTGAACCCTGATAATATCACTGGTGTCTGGCAGCCCTGGTTCTTTTATTTTCGTCGCAATTTAATTTAATTATGTAAGTTTATTTTTAATTAACAAAATTATGTATTTCCAAAATTAAGATGGGTGGTACATTAATTTTAAAATTATGTGGAAACTCGTATCGTAGACCGTTGCTAAGTGTGAAATGCATCATTTTACTAACAAAAATATAATAGATATTTAAAAATATATTTCGAAACAAAAGTTATTTGGATTGAAATTGCGTTTTAAACGTTTAATTCAATATTAGTGTTTAAAACATTTTTTTTAAAATCATATATATACATATAATTTTTAAGAAACTATCGGTCGAAATATGTTTACTTTATGAGATAACATAATGGTCAGCAACGTAGACAAAAAACCCTGATGTCACCTATACTTTACGTATATTTTATACAGAATCTCTGATAAGAAGCTGCTGCATCCTCAAATATGTAACTATGTGATACTCCTCGCACACTTTTTTTTGTCACAAATCAAGCATCAGCACTGCTAGAAATGAAAACTGAGAGATGACCTTACTCCGTCCTTATACCGAGTGCAAATATTCGAGCAAGCATTTTGCACAGATAAGATGTCTCATCAAAAATTATTTTTGTTTCAGTTCATTTAAAATAGAGATTTCTCTTTCGTAGTAGCAGAAGAGAATTTATCTCAAGATATGGCTGTCTTTAGTTTGGTATGGTATTTTGTTCTTTCGTTCTTGGGATTGACCGTTCATCACGAAAACTCTGATGCAAATGGTAAGAATATTCTTCATTTAACCCTTAACGATCGAAAGGCTCGCCGAGAAAATAAGCGAGTTTATAAAAGTTTCATCATATTTCTAAGAAATAACCGAGATATATGGCTAAAATGTATTCTGCACATTAATTTATCCTTATGTACAGGCCTGTCCAACTCAAAAGACATAGTGGGCCGCTTTGGGAACATTTTATGAAGGCGAGCCACATTATATATATACATGTGCTTGCGCAAGTGATGAATTCGATGCCGATTCAAAGTCTCGCATTAATAGCTACTAGAACTTCCACCTTTCGAGTCGTGGGAAACGACAAATCCTCCCGAACCTTAGAGAAATCAAGAACAGTCTGCTATAAATTAAGGGAAATTACATTTTATTGAATTAAATATATTTACACGAAATATAATTTTAAAAAACTGTCCTGCAGTTACAACATAACGCTGGTGCTAAATTATTAGTGATCAAAAGATACCGAGCAGTCAGTCTGTCTGGAATAATACGCTTCTGCGTCAAATATATTAGACTGGCTGTTGCTGTTCCGCGTGTTGCATTCCCTCCCTTCGTCTAGTAATGAACACCTGTGCCCTTCAGTAAGTTTGCTGGTTCATTATACATTGTGTATTATATCGCCCAATCACACCAAATGGCCCGGGCGTTTTTTAAAACGAGCTATGAAATTGTTTCTGAACAAGATTAAAGAAAAATCGTGATAAAAGTTGAGTCGGGTGGTGAGATATTTTCATGGTAGTAGAGTATGTGTGTGATACGAACGACTCATGGTGGAATGTTCTTTGGTACTTTTATGTACAATAAAAGTTTAAATCCTTATTCAAATGACCCAACTACGCTGGTTGGCCAGGCCTGCTTATGAATATAGTGTTGTGAATTACAGCTATTAATGTCGATTCGTTTTGTTTGTAGATTGTCTTCGAAAAGCCAAGAAAATAGTTGGGGAAAATGTTTAACTCTGGATGATGACTATGTAGTGAAGTCTTAAGAATAACAAATTTAAGTTTCTATCTCGATTATTTTTAGTAATAATTAAAACTTAGCGATAGCCCGAGATAATTGAAAGCTTACGATTCTGAGAATTACTTCATTCTTCGGTTTCCTAAAACCAAACAAATTAACTTTAATAGCTGTAAATTGCAATATTATGTACATAAGGATGAATTAAGTAATTACTAAAAAGTCTTCATAAAGTTTTAATTACTACACCTGGGTGTCGTGAAGTTTTAACTATTATTCTAGAAAAATGTTATAATTTTAATTATTTATTACTAAAAACAATCGAGATAGAAACTTAATTTTATTTATTATTCTTGAGAGTTTTCTTCGTGTTACCTTCCGGAGTAATATATTTCTCCCGGCATTTCTTGACCGTCGTTGTAGACCTCGGCTGATTGTGAACTCTTTATCTTCTCCATGCTACGGGTTACTTCAGTCTATGACTTCTAGAAACCAAACAAATTAACTTTAATAGCTGTAATTTACAATGGTGAGGATCAATTAATATGCAGAGTACATTTTATCCAAATATCTCTGTTATTAGTGATCATTAAAACTTTATGATACCTCCCTCATTTGTGTTACCTCTTACACATAACACATCGATCAATAACTCCCGAGTCTAAAATTGAAAACAACATTTTTTTTGCAAATTTTTTTTTTATTCATCAACATAACACCTTTTGTTAATCACCTTTTAGGGTGATACAATCGTTCCAACGCTTTTCCAAATCTTTTTTTTTTTCCCGCAAGAAATCTTTTTTGTTGCGAGTAAATAGCGATAAACAGCTTTCTGAATCATCGACTCGTTGCTGTTTTTGTTCCATCGAAAGCAATCGCGGCACCCACTTGGAAAAAACCTTTTTCATTTCACTTCAAAAAACCTTTCTCCTGGTCCGATCGACTTAAAATTTTGACACGTTTCAAGCAAAGGTTAGTACTCTAGAAAGACCTGGTTACTGGTTTACTACGAGCGCCATCTCTGGGTTAGTCTCGGGAGTTATTGATCGATGTGTTAGAGAGAAATTAATCATTTATATTATATACAATAAGTATTTACACGTGAGATTTTAGTCACCACGATTAAACATCAATGTTGCCAAACAGCCTTTTTGGGACTGGAGGTTTGTGAAGCTAAAATTTATATGAAGAAAAACATGAGACAATTTTAAATCAATTCAAATTTGTAAAGAAGTAGGTCATTCGATACAGAAGAGATTTTTCTCACGAGCAGGACATCATATAGACAATGTAATACGTTTGAAAAGGAAAACCACCAACATCCCAGGCCCCCCCCCCTTTCGCCCCCCCCAACCCCAACCCCGGGGGGGGGTCGAGTATACTCCTATAGAAAAATTATTAGAGAATGCTTACGAACATCAATGTACGAGGTATGGCTATTAAACAGCGAGACTGATGCTGTAAAACATTTTATTTTGATGTCAGACATTTTTACTTATTATCACCTTCAGTATACCCCCTCCTCTATCCCAACGACTCTCCGTGCGAAACTTCCATTGTTCGAAACAATGCTGCAAATCTTCTTCAGGATACGTGCCGCTTTCTCTTTCCAATTTCAACGGATTCATAATTCTTGTTTCTTTAAATTTAGATTTCACCTTAGGAAACAAATGGAATTTGCATAGCGCAAAATCTGGCAAATAGGGTGGAGGGTCTAACAATGGTGGGTTGTTGTATTTGGCCTCTTGGAAAACAATGTGGAATGAGCCGGTGCATTGTCTTGGTGGAAAGAATTAGTGTATAGATGATTCTTTGACAATTCCTACAGTCTCAGTAATATCACGGATTCTTAACCGACGGTCAGATCAAACCAGATTGCCGATTTTTTCCCGGCGACCCGGATGTGGATCATCGTCGTCGTCTTCTTGGCCATCTTGAAAACGCTTAAACCACTCAATAAACATTCATTGTCATACACTTCTTTCAATGTTATATGTTGTTTCAATGTCATTAGTGATTTTTTTTAAGTTTCAGGTGAAATTTCATAACAATTCGTTGCTCATTTATCATTTTTCCTGAGAAACAAAAAAAAAGTAACTCTAATGCGAACGAAGGCTATCACTATACGGATTTGTTTACAAAAGTGAGAAGCACTGCATTCGAAAGAGATGGCTTCATGCAAAACAGCTGGCGTTTGGCGCATGCGTACTTCTTCAATAGCAGCGTCAGTCTCGTTATTTTATTGCCACACCTCGTATTGTTCAATATTTCCTGGGAACACTTCTCTACACTTAGTAGACTGTTTTGATACATTTCGTACTACGAAACATTATAAAAATGAATTGAGTAATGAAGGGTTTTTTTTATAACTTCAATTTTTTTTTCCTTGTATTGCTTATCAACTTTTATTTCTTTAATGCAGTTCACGCATCTTTAAAAAGAATTTTTTTATTATAATGCATGTTCTCTCACAATTTAACCAAGCCCCTCCCTTTCGATCTGTTCGTAATACATTGTCGTAATCGATTCCGAGCATTAAGGGGTAGCTTATATTCTTCATATCGATCACCACAAAAAACAAACATGAGTGCCATACATCATTTTTGCTTCAATAAAAAAAATTTATTTGATACTGACCGATATGGATGAATTAAGAGTTTTTACAGTTATGTGCATGATAAAATTTACATCAAATCGTCTGTTATCAAATCATGAAAAATAACACCGGGGTAAAACAAGTTTTTGAACATGGGTTTTCTTTCAAACGTCACACTTAGCGTTTTTTTATACTTTAAATTTTAAGAGCAAAAGGGAACATTGCGTCAAATTGAATTTATTCAATGATCAGTTTTAGTAATTTTTTTTTATTATGACGTTTATTAAATTAAAATATTAGCTCAGTTAAGCATAACGTTAATCAATTATGCTACGTGTAATTAAAGCAAACGATATAAATTATGTTAACAAATTGAATACATTTAAGCGAAATGTAATTAAAATTAAAGAAAATGATAAATTATTCATTTGAATATTATATCAGCTACATGTAATTAAAGCTAAAGCAAACGATAAATTATTAAACGATGGATTTGGCGCCTTAGCGAGAAACTTGGCGTAAAATTTAATTCTTTAAATAATTAGTTTCAATTATTTTTTTATTAATTATAATTAAATTGTCGTTAAAAACAATTGTGTATAGAAAATGTCAGCTCAATTGAGGGCTTTAAAATGAGAGAAAAAAGTTTTTAAAGTTATAACCAGACATACAATGTCAGTAAACGAAACCCATTAATAATTAGTGTTATCCAAGTTTTTTGAAAAGTTTTTTTATTAAATTATCGTATTGTCATCCAAAACTATCGTGTATAGAAAATTTCAGCTCAATTGAGCTCTTTAAGACGTGAAAAAAAAGCTTTTAAAGTTTTATCCAAAACAAAGTTAAAATTTGAGTTAAAGAAAACCCATAAAAAAAAAAAAAAAGAGTGATGACTCATTTGAAAAAGGTAATGTGTTCGAAATAAAGAAAATCCAGCTCATAAAATAAGTGATTCGTTTTTTTCGTGAATAAAATTCGTTCATATTTCGCCAAAATTCTGCTCGTATTTATTAATGATTCTTGAAGTTAACAAAAGTTATTGTTCCAAACCTTTCGAAAATCACTTGTACAATTAACCGTTACAGCACAAGCACAACGAAATAAATGGTTTGTACTCACTAGAGTCGGCTATCTGCAAGCGTAGTGATTGACTCGAACATTCAACCTTGCTTTGGATTGGTTAAAATGAAATGTGCGTTAATTGCGTAATAATATTTAAATGTAAATGAACTCAGATTATAAAAATAAAACCATTTTGATTTTCAACTACTTTGCGAGGTTCCGCGATTGAAACTCGCATTCTTCTTGGTGCGCTAAAAGTGCACAGAAGAGTTTAAATTTACTTAAGTAAATTTAGACTCTTCCCCCCCCCCTTTGATTTAAACAAATTTCTTCTTCTTTTTTTACACGTTTAAACGTATAATGAGTATACATAAATTTTATAAAAAATAGACGCAAAGAAATACATATACAAACTTAAAATAAACTTGTAGTGTATATATATATATATACACAATGCGGCAAAAAAAAAAACTCGTTTAAGTTAGTACTTTATAGAATAGAAGCTAACTTATTTCTTTTTAATTTGTGTGCACTTATTTTTGTCTACCACTTTAATTATAAAATATTTTATGACGTATCTCTCAGCTTGCATATTATTTTTTTAGCGTTTTTACAATGTCAATTAAAAGATCTGCTATCTTAAGAGTTGTTTAAGCAAGGAAAACGATAGTGTTAAACCGTTCGTTTGCTTAATGTGCTACGGCAAATAGTATCTGATACAATCTGCCGTTTCAAAGAGCTTGGTATTGATGCTCGACGTCCAGGAAATGGACGAAAACGTACGGTGAACGCTTCCAAGAATCGTAGGGCCCTCAACGAAAGAAAAAAAAAAGAATTCAAAGAAATCCGAGGTTTTCCATGAGAAAAATAGCTCGTGGCATTTATATAAGTGACCGACCGGTGCGGCGAAGAGCAAATCATGGTTTGGATAGAAATCTTACAAGTTCCAAAAAGTTCAGCCTCTCATTGAAGAAAACAAACTCGTGCAGCTCCAAAAATGCCGAAAACTTTTGAGACGAGCTGCAAATCAGTGGTGGGAGAGATTGCTTTTCACTGATGAGAAGCCGTTTACCCTCCAAAAATTTCATAACTTCCAGAATGATAGGATCTGGTCTGCAGACACTCCAAGCACCTCGGCAATGGTTGAACATCGTCAGTATCCAAAGCCGGTCATGGTCTGGGACGGAATTTGCTCAAGCAGCAAAACACCTTTGATTTTTGTGGATGAGAGAGTTAAAATAAATCAAAAAGTGTACCAGCGGGACATTCTAGAAGCTGTTGTACTTTTGTGGAACAAAAACCACTTCGATAATGTAAACTGGACGTTTCAAAATGACTCCACACCAACTCACAAGGCCAAAAAGACACAAGAGTGGTACAAGGCGCATTTTCTGGACATGATATCATCTGTAGAATGATCACCCTACTCGCCAGATTTCAATCCCGTGGATTACAGTTTATGGTCCATTTTAGAATTTAGGATCTGCACTAAACCACACAAAAGTTTGGACTCTCTAACTCTCTCAGCTCTGACTCATGAACTGAAAAATGAAAATTAACGAATACAAGATTGCCTGCCTCATGTTTACGAGGAGGCCTAAAGCTCCAGAAAATTTGGCATCAGTCATCATTTTTGGCCAGCCCGTCCCTGGGTACGGAAATAAGGATCTTTCCTACGTCATCGTGTGTGACGTAACGACAACTCAACGACTACCACATTAGAACGTTAATTGCTCTGTTTGGCGATTTTGGCACGTTTCGAAAAAACCCTTTAACCCCTCTAAGTAAAGATTCCCTGAAAATACAAGTGCCTGAGGTTAATTTTAACGACAAATTAACTTTTCCCCACATCATATCGAGCTTGTTTGCCATAATTTGCAAACTACTCATTTTCAGCGTTACAAGCTATTTGCTCGATAAAGTAGATTGGCGACTAAGCACAAAGTCTTACTTTATCAATCAACTGTCCGACCTGTCATGACATATGCTTCCCAGATATGGGAAGCGTGCACCATGACACATCTCAGGAAATTACACATTTCAAAAAACACCTACCTCAGAAAATTAATCAACGCTCCCTGGTTTGTTAGGGGTGAAATCCTCTATCGGAATTTTAAAAAATGAACCTATTTACTCCTTCTTTAAAAGGTAATCAATTAATTTTTTTCATAAATTACCCCTAAATCCAAACGCATTACTAAACTCGCAACCCAACTGCAACCAAAATCGACGTTCTTCTTTAAAACGCCTACATTTTCTCCTCGAACATTCGTTTGAAAATTTCCAACAGCAAAGAAAACGCGAGCTTCTCTAGTTCAGTACTACCTCTGAATTCTCAACACTTTCACTGTAGACCAGTGTAGCGCGGTGCGCTAACCACCCAATCTCTTTTTACCACCAAGCGCAGTTCGCCGACGTCAGTATCGGGAAGGGGACCGCTTGAGAACACCCGAAGCAGATCACTGCATTACTTTTTTACAATCCGTGAAAATTTACTTCTGGATATCGAAGCTTGTACTAACAAATTTCCAAATAATATTACCTACCAGTCAAAATTTTTATTACTTTGACTTCACTTCAGCGAATCCACATCCTTGATAGCCAATTTTGCTTGCGTTTTTTGCGGTATTCTGTGAATACACGAAAACAATATCCTACATAAAATTTTATTTTATTTTATGGTCGAAAGAATAGAAGGTATCTTGAAATTTTCTAAATTTATTTCTTCAGAGAATTCAGTTTCAGAACGCTCCGTCTATTCCTATGCCTTCCCACTTTCCTCCGAGCTCGTTCAGAGCGAGATATCTGCAGTGAACATGAAAGGTTGTCTCCGGGGTAATCCGGCCAGCTCTGGGAGGGAGGGATGGTACTCCCGCGTTGGCTTTTTCTTATGCTTTTATGCATCTACGAATAAAAAGGATAGTTCTTTTTCACCTTCAATACACTATATCTTAGTTCTTTTAATAATTATGTAAACTCCCTAATTTTTTTCTTAAATTCAATAGTTCTGATATGGAGATATTTCCTTATTGTAGAAAAGATATTCCATAACACTACACAACTTCGTCATTACCAATGCCATCTATTGTCAAAAATAGGTGTGTGTAAGTATATATAAACGTTCAATTCAAATATAATCTGGAAGTTGTTGCTTCCCTTACTTTCAAGAGAGGGCAGTGACCGCCTGATAGAGAATCGCGAAATTAGCAATTGACAAATGCAGTTCGATTTCTGCTTTCTTTGGAGATGTCAAACAGCAAAATAAGTTCTGTTGCACGATTAATCAAATCAGAGTGTCAAATTTCTCACACAGTAGAGCGTGGAAAATTTAGAAAATTGAGTTATCCGTGCAGAGACATTCGGCAGTCGTTCGATATTATGAGATACCTCTGAGCATCTCTAACGCAATGTTAATTTAAACAAATCTGTAATAAATATCCCAACTGTTCTGTACTCGCATCTTTTCAGCCTTCGTCTCGACACGAATAAGCCTCGCCACCGAGTATCCGACGGTGGGAGAGCCCCTTCAAATAGATTGCTACGTGAGAGGTCCCTCGGGAGTTCAGGTCACTTGGTATAAAGATGATCAGACGCTGAACAGCAATAATCACATAAAGATCATGTCCAACCACACTGTGTTCATCGCCAAAGCCCAAGTCGAAGACAGCGGCAACTACAAATGCAGTGCCAAATATGGAAATAGCCAATCCTCCTCCTCCATTTACATTTCTCTCGACAGTAAGTTTGATTTACATTCTTATAAAATGTTTTAGATACTGATTGCTCAACTGAGAAAATAAAAAAAGAGTGAAGTAGAGTAAATTTGTATTGTTATTCCCAAATGTCTCATAATCATTCCTTAGAAAAGGAAGATGAGATAATATAATTGATAATAAGACGTGAACTTGGATTCTTTAGGTGATTTTCTTCGTGGAAGAAAAAATGCGAATTTAACGAGCTCGAAGAAATTGAAAAAGGGAGGTTCTACAGACAAAAATGTTAAGTATGGCTTGGAAATTCTCTATCAGAGAACTACTTGAATAGATATGTGTACAATTCAAACATAATAGTTGTTTCTTCCTTTACTATAAAGAAAGGACATTGAAAGTCTGATAGAGAATCGCGAAATTAGCAACTGACAAATGCAGTTCGAGTTCTGCTTTCATCGGAGATGTCAAACAGCAAAATAAGGGTTAAATGAATTGAATCGTAATAGAGGTTAGAGCTTAAAGACTTGCTTGGTAAAATGCTGAAAAATCAGTTAATTTTTGTCAAAAAAAAGATATTGAGTCTCTTGAACCAATCCAATTAATTTTCAAATTCGAACAAACAAACAAAAATTAAAAATTCGACTACTTATAGAGACAAAACAAAACTGAGTCAAAAATGGTAACAGTATATTGAATCATGTTGTAGTGACGAGCACTTTAGTTAGATTGTACAGTTCTTTTCAGAGATAACTTATTCTTATTCTTATATAATGGATAAAGAAACAGACTGGTCTTTGATTCTACCAAAGAAATTGCATTATGAAATTAAACTTCAGATATTTTATTTGGAAGATCTTTGTAAGCAGACACAAATAATTGTTTTAAGAAATCAAGTCCATAGCAAGAAATGTGTATGGGGATGTATAGTAGAAGTTTATTTAATTCTAAGAAATAAAAGAGAGATATCTAGATAAAATTTATCATGCATGTTAATTGGTCCTTATGAACATAATGTTGCAAATTACATCTATTAATGTTGATTTGTTTGTTTTCTTGAAGTCGTAGATTGAAGCAACCCACAGTATCGTAAAGTTTTAACTATTGTTAAAAAATAATCGAGATCGAAATTTAATTTTTATTTGTAATTCTCAACATAATCACCTTCCTAGAATTACATATTTCTCCCAACGTTTCTTGATCTTCCGAGGCCGTCATAGGAGAACTCTGCAGATTGAGCTCTATCTTCTCCTTTCTTAGGGTTACTTGAATCTACAGCTTTCTAAAACAAAACAAATCAACACTAATAGCTGTAATTTACAACATTATGTACATTTGGATCAATTGATGCGTAAAATAAATTTTATCCAGATGTCTTTTATCAGTAATAATTAAACCTTTACGATAACCTACGTATCTCCAAAGTAATACACATGTGGAAAAAAACTCTCCTGTCGGAGTATCACTATTTTGGAATTCTAGAATGTGGTAAGCCTTTCTACAAGTTTCATTGTACCTGCTGAAAATTCAGCGGACTTCTAAATGATCGTTTGCAAATACAATCGGGACTGATGAACATTAAATCTGTCAAGGCTCCAAGTCTTCCTACTGACGTAGCTAGGGTTTTCGGCTCCCTCTCTTGTTCGCCAAAATTCAGTGGGGGTAAAGAAAGGAGATTTCATAACAACAATTTGGCTCTCCCTAAAAACTGCGACCGGGGACAGATGTCACCCTTGCTAAGCCACTGGGTACGAAAGTTTGGAAAGGGGGTTACCAGCTCAAGAGTCGTCCTCGTCACTTGATCGAGATTCATAATCACGTTAATAAACAATCAACTAATCAAAATGCAAATGCAGAAGATATCTGATGGATGTATTTATGATATGTGAAAAGACTTTTAATAACTTTGTGTAATGTTTTTTTTTTAAAAAAATTAACTTAAATGTAATATGAATCTATTTACCTTTTATCCCAGATGAATATTCTGATGGACCTCGGAGAAAAGACCATGTGATGTAGAAGAATGTGATGAATTCTGTAAAACAGCTTTACCAACTCATGCAAGAGCACGTTGCGCTGGGTTTTCCTGAAAATGTTCACAAAACACAAGATAATTTTTGTAAAATATTACCTAATTTATTTATGTATATTGTACATTTTAGAATTCAGTAATTTTCTATAAATAACTTCTTAGAGCGCTGTTTCAGTTTATATTTTTTTATCTCGTTTAGAATAGGACTAATTTTAAATGAAAAAAAAAAAAAAAAATACAAGAGGGAACATACGCAGAAAATAAGATGTTAAAAATTATTTCAAATGCATAACAGGTTTAAAAAGCTAACGCTTATTTCCACAAATATATATAAAAAATTTAAATGCAAAATTTAATTAAATCCTAATTATAAAGTTATTTTAAAGCTACATTCTTTTTAGCTTTTTTACTTTGATTTTTTAATACATTACACAGCAGTGCGTAATATGGAACATACAACATCATATATAGGTGTATAATTTTACAATACATAAAATGAAGTAATAAAATTTTTTAGAGGCTATATCATAGTGTGTTTGTCGCAAAACTTCACTTAACAAATCTCTGGGGTTTCTTTCTGAATTTATATTTAAGTTTCCACGCATTATTTCCTTTCGAACTGTATGAAACATGGTTACCCAAAGCTAAACTTTAGAAATGGAGGGAATTATAGACATAATCAAGTCGTATAAAAACGACAGAGAATTGAAATACAGAAAGGTTACAATTATAACAAGATTGCGATATTGTTTCTTTAGAATAAGAGCTTCAAGGTCACAGATTTTTCTCCCACTGTCTTCTGTACTATGGTAACAACAGTTGAACATAACTCCCCTCCCCACTTCATTTTATTTCTGCATAGTTTTGTTTGCTGTATGAAAATTGACTTTTAAAAGCAAGAATCCGGATTTCTTTTTTAGCAAAAATCACGAAAACGACTTCAAATGTCCTTGAAATATCTTGACTTTTCCCAACATATTTATCAAATTATTTTTCCGACTACACGATGCCTCATTCAAAACTCATTGAAGCTTAGTTTTTATTAACGTCGCACTAGAAGCAACACGAGGGCTATTGGAGATGAACCTCGTAATTTTGAACCTCGGTCAAGTGACGAGGACGACATTCGAGCTGACACCCCCATCTCCTAACTTCCACACCCCGTCAACGGGAGGACTTTGGGCCCCGACAGGTTTAACATGCATCAGTCCCGGCGGGTCTTTAGCGGCCAAGGATCAAACCCGCGACTGAATGAAAACTGCCGGCCACGAATCCCAAACCGTGAACACTAAGCAACCGTGGCCTCGCTAATTGAAGCACCACCATTGCCTTAGGAATTCCAAATATTCATATTGATGACGCACTAAGAAACAATATGAAGGCTATAGGGACGGACTTCGCAATTTTGAACCACGGTCAAGTGACGAGGATACTGCTCCCTTCTCAAACTTTCAGTCTACGATATCACGAGTCTTTGGTGAGCTGCAATTGCTTATTAACGTCACACTGAGAAACAACACTAGGGCTATTGGCGACGGACCTCATCTTTTTAAATCTTGGCCAAGAGCAACAGCAATACATTTCTATGTTCCTATTTAAATAATTAAATTTACCCTCTCTCTCATCAAAACGATATATTTAAAATTATATAAAGATTTTTCGGTCAAGTGACAAGTCCGACACCTCCATGTTCAAAGTTCAACACCACGCCAACTAGGCCTTGAGACCTCGACCAGGTCTTTAGTTACACCTGGACTCGACGGAAACCACACCGCCCACTAGTTCGCAATTATGATCACTCGACAACCACGGCCACAAATTTTGGAAAACCAGATGGGTTAATGATAATTTTTTACCATCATTGCAAGGAGGAAAATAGATTTAGTTAGAAACAAGCTCTTTTCCCTTGTTGTTTAACTATTAATACCTTTTACGTAACGTAAGCTTGTCAGTCTTCCAGAGGTTGCGACTATTCTCATTTCCACTCTGAAATAGTTATCCTCTTCTTAATAAAACCATCGATGGAATTAATTTCGTTTCGGATTTTTTTTTATTGAGTTATTTCCTTTGTTGAATAAATAGGGATCTTTTAATGTTTGGTGCATTTTTTCCAGGGGTGTTTGCTTGCTTATAGAAAAATCTTCATATGGCACAATTTGGATAACAAACTACTGATTTAAAACAATGCCTTTTTCAATATTTAGAGATGCTATATATAAGGTATAATAATTGTTAAGCGGATAGTTTAGTGGTGATGTTGCGCAGATGTATCTTAGAATAGTACCAAATCTTTTTTAAAATAATATTCATAAATTATACCTGTCACACAATTCATTACTCCTACACATAATTTGCATTTAATATATTTCCATTATAATACTTTTGTACTAAATTCTTTTCCCTATATCTATAAAATTGAACAGTGTAATTTTTTAAAACAAAAACGCCCTTTATCATTTGATTCTTTAAAAATCTCTTATAAAATAAACTGATATGAAGATGTTACAAAAATTTGAAAATATGAATCAGGATCATTAAAATTGAATATGCTTCACAATGTAATTTATTCATAATTTTATTTTTACTATATTGTTTACATAAGAGAAAATTGAATTAAATATAATTTATTTTAAATATTTCTACCTAGAGCAAATTAAAGGCCAGGAAAAATTGAATTAAATCTTTCAAAAACAAACATTTCTTTTATTCATACATTTATGCCAAAAAGTAGATAAAAGACACTATCAGAATAGAAATATTGCACATTTCACTAAATCATAAAACAACAAAAAATGAGCTTTAAATTAAAAACGCAGTCTTATAATTTACTTTTAAATGATTTCATTATTAAAAATAAATTATTACTCTGTGATTAATAAGAAATAAATATTATTTCCTAGCACCATAGTGTAAGTTACCAATAAGAAAGCTCATTCTTCATATATACAAATTACACTACAAAAGAAATTTGATACAAAAAAAAAAAAAAAATTCAAACACAAGGCATATTGCATTACATATAATACTCACTTAAAACAGTGGTTAACACAAATGGAAATACAAATGCCATGTATTTTAATCACTTGTGACAATAAGTATGAATCATGCATGCATAAAACACTCCTCACCCACATTTTTTTTTTTACAAAAAAATTACTCTCGAGACCATAGTCGGAAGCTTAACTTTAAATGCTATTATTTTTCCTTACATTATTGTATTTACATATAAATGACCTTCATGATATTTAGCTGCATCTCATGAAAACAATTGAATGCTTCCAAGTTACATTAATTGAACATAAATTATAAATATTTTACAAAACAAATACATTTTTGTCTATCATTGATTCTTAAATAAAGTGACACAGTTTAACAATAAGCTACCATAATTTTTTGTGGTCATAAGCCTTTATTTTGATTATCTTGTTTTAATGCATTTAGAATCTGTTTTATTATTATTTGTGCTTGATTATTACCCAAGATTGAGAACAGAGAGAAAAAATTTTCAACATTTATTTTTAAAGCGTTAATTTTTTTTTTTTTTTTTTAAAAATTTAATGTAATTAATAAGTATACTGAACTGGAGTACCTTGTATAACTGTATTAGATAAGATTTTAATTTGATACACATATTTTTGTAACTTATTAAATCAAAAAAGCTTTTTATTTTTATCTTGAACATTTCCTTCACAAGAACTAGGTAAATAATCTAACATGAAATGTATATATAAAAAAAATGTAAATATATATATTATCATGATCTTTTTTTTCTCCCATTTCAAAATTTTAAAGATCTATGATTGTTTTATTCATTGATTAGAAAAACATGTCCTTCCACCAAACACAGTATCCATATGCTTTTTTACATCAGAAAATATTGTTTATTCTAAGCATGTAATAGAACAATAGCTAAATTTTTAGTAAAGAAGGCAACTATTATTCTAAATAGAAATTTATTTTATAAAGCACCGAATATGCACAATAACTACTAATGCTGCAGTGATAAAGCTCTCTAGTAATTATATTTGCTTTCCCAAAGTATATGTCTTTCAAATCCCTTCCAAGTTTGTAGAATTATAATAAAGTCTGTTCCTCAAAACAGTAAACATGATACAAATAACTCATTCTTTCCAGAGACTTATGATTAGATTAACACTTTGCACTTATTTTCTTGGCATCTGTATTCATAATTAATAGTAGAATGATTGAAAATTCACCTTATAAAGAATTATTAATAAATTCATTAGTGAAGCCACACATCATATCAAGCAGTACAGATACACAAATATTTTACTGCCTAAATCAGAATATATATATATATAAAGCTTATGTTAATCACTTTTTTTGTTCACACAAAATCAAGCACATATATTTCCAATTTTTCCCCCAGGAGCAAACACAGTGTGAGATTTTATGTTTTTGATACAAGAATCAAATCTGGCCTTTCTCTGCCAAACATACATTGAAAATCCAACAAGTTATTTACATTCATGAATTCTCATACATTTTTACACAAAAGAAATTATTTGGAATTAAGTTCTTCCCATCAAATTTGAGAAAACATAAATACTTATAATTCTATCATGTAAAGTATTGAAAATTTCATTGTATCTGTAAATTGCTACTTGTGCATTCAATTTGTCATTAACATATAAAAAACATTTATATCGACAAAATCTCGTTCATAAATCTTTATATTACAGTTAATTAATCATTACTTGGCTATTATTTTAGTCTCAGCAACATTCTAATGAAATTTTTCTTCTGACCATGCATTTAAAAAGAATCAAAAACTAGAATAAATAAATCAAAATTGAAATATCTTAATATGCTGTAGAGATACATGAAAACATTAAGTTTTGGATCATAAGTTTTTGAAAATTTTCCCATAAAATTTTTTATTAAAACAAAATTGTAAAAATTTCTTTATACAACATTAATTTTTTTTAAAAAAAAATATACAGAAATTATTTAGAAATGTAATACATGCAAGAACCCAGAAACAACATTAATGCCATACTAAGCATATAAAAACACTTATTTTTAAATAGATATTTCAAATTCAAAATTTTTGGCAATAAGTAATTAGCTAGAAATTGCTCAAAATATATATATATATATATACACAGTTTGAGGAAGACAAGTTATACAGTTAAAGACATTCTTTTTCCAGTTTTTAGTTGATCATTCTTCAAATAGCATGGTGACTAAGGCTGCACTTCGACACTGTTCATCATCAAGTCTCCTAGGCTGAAAAAATAATTATGAAAATAACAGTAAAGGGATAATTGTAAACAATATACTGACAAATAATGAAAGGAGAAAATAAAAAGAAATTCAATAGATATTCCTTTCAATTGTTGCACAATTAATTTTTAATACTGCTTTTGTTTACACCACATGTTATGTATTATTTTTTCCCCTTCTTTTTGCTAAAAAGTGTCAAATAAAATAGTAACAATGGTAATAGTTCTATATAGATGATTTTAGCACTGAACTGAACTAACTTAAAACAGATCAGTAAATAAAGTCTGTAAATTTAATTTCATGAATTAAGAAATAATACTTACAGTATTCCATTTCATTAGTGTCGGTACACCTGTAAGTTTTAGTTTCTCATCTTTGCGAAAATCATTGTCTGGATTTTTCCAACTAAAAAAAAAATTAACCTATTAAAATCCTATATTTATAAATCTCATCTCATCTTATGTTTATAAATCTACGGTTCTATTTACAATGTTTCTTATAATTCAGAATAACTTACTATTTTATCTGGACAGTCTCTTCATTATCAGGCAATAAGGTATATTAAGTGTTATGCTATATCAAACAATAATTATAAGCAATATTTTTTCCTCTGTTCTAAATAGTACATTTTCAATATAATATTATTGAGAGAGACTAATACAATTTCAATTTTGGAACTAAAATTACTTCATTTTCATAATGAATAACAAGGCAGCATTGTATAAAAAGACAATAAATGAGTAACAACAATATACAAGAACAAGAAAAATTAGCAATTCAAAACAAGAGTTAAATAAACAGAGTAACTGATAGTATTAAATTTTTTTTCAACATTAAAATAAAGATTGATTAGTAATATTTCTGCAATAAAATTTTTTTGCATCTAATTCAAGTTTAAATAGATTTTATTTTGACCTTTTTCATTCGCCAAAACATTTTTAAAAATCCATACATCATTCATTCAGATAAATTATTTTACTGAACAAATGATTAACTGTTCAATTATCTTTCCCCACCCCATGGCTAACACATTAGGCAGGCTTTGCAGATGGTTTTTCATGCATATGAAAACAGAAATGAGCAATATTTTTTATTTATTAATTTTTTTTTTTTTTTTTTTTGGGGGGGGGCTTAAGTGTCTCAAAGGTCTTACTTGTTGAAAATAAATGTTCCATTGGTATTTTAACTAAGGGAAGAAAGAAAACAACTAGTAGTGCTGATACTTTAATTTGAAAAATGAATACAATATATGTCAAATAGAAAGATCATCCTGTTCATATGTTATACAGAGTGAAACATTCTTTGCACAGCAGTATAAGGCACATCATACAAATGGTTTTGTTTCTTTAGATCTATAGATAGTTTTTTAAACTAAATATTTTGCATTGAGATCCAAACAAGTTAAAAAGTGCCATATGAGATTTAGATTCCTTTTGATCTTTCGGTATCAGTACCTTTTTTCAAGGGACATGTGCCCTGTTGGTGGTCTAAGGGTTAAAACAAGAATATGCATTCTATACACAATAACCCAAAGATACATTTATCCTTCTAAGTTTAAAATATTTGATAACATGCAAACATTTTTTGAATCCAAAACTTTCTCTTTGTATAATAAAATACCACATTAGCCCAAATATAACACGGTACTTTTTTTTTGACTAATCATTTCCCAATGAAATATTCACTCACAATAAATTCATTGTCTAGGTATTGGAATAAAACAATTCTTTTTGTTACTCTATCTTACTTAATGTAACATAATCAATTTTACATTATTGCCAAGGATATAACCTGTTCATTATTTTAAACAAAAAAGCATTCGTTTAAAATAATGAACAATCTAACTAAATTATATTTTCTTTGAATTCTTTTATTTAAAATGAATGGATTGCATAAAATTCAGCTTTCCCTCCCCATAACTATCTAAATAAAAATTTTGGTGTTGCATTACAGTCAGGTTAATTCAGTAGTTAAAATACAAGATAATTCCAATTTAAAATCTTTGAACAATCAGATATAGAAATAATCCATTTCAACTAATGGTTTTCAATATTAAATTTATTGAAATGATAATTTGATAGAAAAAATTCAAACAAGGCCTTACTAAGTTCTGTCACCAACACAGCAATATATAAATACACTATCTTCAGGGGCAATTTTCAAACCTTCTTCAATAATAGGTTCAGCTAAATAGGAAAATATATAAAATCAAAATTAGGATAATTCAAACATAACATTCCCATATTGCAAGAAACAGAGCATAAATTACATGAAATCATAAAATATAAGAAAATGCTTTTGTAAAATTCTCTTTCATTAAAGAACAATTAAATAAGACTGCGGTTTTTAATATATTGCTTATCAAAACAAGAATCTTAAAACAAAGCACAAACCATTTACATTAATATTCATTAAATTAAATCCCAAAACTAAATGAAATTACACAAATTTGTAAAAAGGACCATATAACTAACATAATATAATCAAACCAATGCTTCTTGTTAGAATTTAGCTGAATCCAATTATTGTATTTATTAAGACTTTATAACCACAATGCACTTTACTTAGCAACAACAAATTAATTTGAACTAATATTTGATATCTAACAACTTCAACAACAAAATAAACTTGATTAAAAAAAACTATACATTACTTTTTTAACAGCTTTGCTTAAAATAATATTTTCCTTATAATTTTTCTCTCAAGGAATTTTTAAAAATATACAAATTTATTTTTTCCCAAATATATCTTAAGAGTTTATATTTTATTACAGGTTGACTAGACTAAAGCATAGGGATAGAATGTTTAACGGGTGCACTTAGAAGCAACAAGAAGGCTATTAATGACTGCCCTCATAATTTTGAATCAAAATCAAGTGATAATGATTTGTCAAGACATCTAAGCATGCACCACACATTACCCTAATCAGAGATCATTGATGGATTTAATGAGATTCACCCCACACCAGATCTTTAGTGGCACCAGAACTTGAAACCATGACTACTAAGTAACAGTAGCAACACTAAAGCAGAGGGATCTTGCATTCATAAAGAATTTGCTAAATCTTTAAATGAGTTTTAATTTAAAATGCTAAAAGATTGTTAAAATGATTGAAAGATTAAAAGATCAGCCAAAGATTGATTGCACAGGTTTACGAATACATTTGTCATATATATGTACAAGACAATAATGAAATTTTGAAAATTTTAAAAAATATAACAGAGAGAAATAGAAATAAAATAAGCAGATGATATGAAATGGTGATAATTTATTAAATAAAGCATTCTTGAAAAGTTTAACACTTGGCAATCAGTCATTCACTACAAAAAATCATGTCAACCAGTAAAATTTCTTAAAAAATTGATTGCATAACAGTTGTAATATTGTCTCCACTGCTGATCATTTCATATTTTTATTTATTGATAACCAAAAGATAGTAATTATAGTTTTTTTTTCTTTTTTCCCCATAACAGGGAGAAAAAAAATCACCCAGTGTGCATAGTTATAAGATACTAAAATGTATGCAAAGTATTTCAAATATTTAAATACATTATATTTTCTTTTAACATTTCTAACAATCTGATATCTCGCAGAATAAGTAAAACAATTTCCTATTATTTCAATCTTAAATGTATCTCTAATTTTTTTTTTTTTTTTATAAAAAAAATCTTATTTCTAATTTCTGTAAATATTGCTCATAACACCAATTTGCGTTAATACAGAAAATATTACTGTATAAATATGATTTATGTTTCACACAATTATATAATACTTGATGTATTTTTCTTACCTCAGTTTCCAGATATAATGATAGTAAATGATTCTGCAATAAGTTTTCTGATAATTTTTATCCATAGAAATACTTACAGTGGCTCAAACAATTGAGGATACACCTTACTTTCCCTTGATAAATCCAACTTTTAATGAAAATAACACATTAACTAGAATAGAAGACGTATTTTTACTTTTACACGTAATAAAAGGGTTAATTTACAGTAAAAATAACGAAAATCAACAAAAAAATATCTAAAATTAAAAATTTCACAAATATTTGAAGTAAACTTAGGCAGATCTTTACCTCAAAAAATTAAGGATACACCAATGAAATTTTTTCGATATATTACATGCATAGACAGTATCAGTATTTTGTTGCATGTCCTTTGGCTTTTATAATGTCCTCCAAACGTCTTGGTACCAATTCGACCAATTTTTTAGTGGTATCTGGAGATATTTTATCCCATTCTTCTTGTAACACTTGCTTTAAATGGGCTTTGTTTCTAATCTGGTGTTTTTGGACCGCTGTTTCTAGTGTGGCCCACAAACTTTCCATGACATTGATGTCAGGGGACTGTGGCGGTGTGTGCAATTGCTGTTTACAATGAAAAAGACACAAAATTTTGACATTACGTGCCGTGTGTTTCGGGTCATTGTCGTGCTGAATAATAAAATTTCCATCTAAACCCAATTTTTGTGCACTTTCTTTAAGATTGTTGCGGAGTATGTCTATATAAAGCTTATGATCCATTATACCATCTATAAAAACTAAATTTCCTACCCCATTTGCAGCCATACAACCCCAAACCATGACAGAGCCACCACCATATTTAACTGTAGGACGTAAATTTTTTGGATCCAAAGCGGTGTTAGGCTTTCTCCAAACGGTGTGACGACCATCGCTTCCAAAAATGTTGAATTTACTTTCATCACTAAATATAACTTTCTTCCAAAAGTTTTCTGTCTTCAACTGATGAGTTTTTGCAAACTCCAAACGCTTTTTTTGATTTTGTAAGCTTATGAAAGGTTTCTTTCTAGCTACTCGACTGCTATATCCAGCATGTCTAATCACATTTCTCACAGTTTCAGCACTTACACTTCTGCAGATTATTCGAGAAGTTTCTGCAGCTAGTTTGACTGCACTCAGTTTAGGATTAATCTTGATATCTTTTAAAATTTTCCTTTTAGCTACATCACTCAGAATACTTTTCCTTCCTGTTCCACTCTTATTTTGAATTAATCCATCGCGTTTAAATTTCCCAATGATTTTCTGGACACATGAGTGACTTCTACTGACATTTTCCGCTATTTCACGATAAGATTTTCCCTTCTTAAATAACCTTAATATAAATTTTCTTACATCAATACTAGTCTCTTTCCGAGGAGCCATTTTCCATTAAAAATTACAGCTTCATATTCTCATAATCAACTTCAAAAGACAGAAATAACAGTTGAAAAAGTTTAGGACAAAATTTCCCAAACTTAGATTATTAGTAGCAAGCAAAAAGAAATCAAGTGGTAGTTAAACAAAAATTTCATTTGTGTATCCTCAATTTCTTGAGGTAAAAATCTGCTTATGTTTATTTGAAATGCCTCTAAAAAGTTTTATTTTAGAATTTTGTCGTTGATTTTTCTTTATTTTTACTGTTAATTAAACCTTTTGTTATGTCTAAGAATAAAAATTCGTTTGCACTTCTGTTAAGGTGTTATTTTGATTGAAAGTTGGATTTATCAAGTAAAAGTAAGGTGTATCCTCAATTGTTTGTGCCACTGTACATAAGAAATTTGGAATTGAAGTGGCACATGCTCTGGTTTTTTTTGTTTTATTTTTATGATGAGATTTTACATCCCAATTGCCATTAAGCCTTTACGTCACACACATTAAGCCGATGGGCAAGAAAAAAAAATATAGGTGTCTGAGTACATACAAAATCCATGTATGAACTTTTATTGCTTCTTTTATGTTAAAGTCCTATTGGTATTAGATTATTTTGGCATATTTTGTCGACAGTAGCTAAGTCTTAAAATGAATGAGAGTGAGAAAATGGTTTCTGTTTCTTATTTTTATAGCAATGATAGAAAAGAAAGTTGTATTTTAAACTAATGTATTTTCTGACATTCCGGAATGAATGAAAATCTTCCAATTTGCTACATACATTATATACTACTAACAGTAAAACATTTGAATAATTTTTAACCACCCCAAGAGGCTTATTTGAGGTGGGGCATTTTGGTGTACCAGATCACTTTTTAAATTTTTTTATCATTTGCTTCAATTTTAATTACATTTAGTTTAAATATATTCAATTTAATAATTTATCGTTTCCTTTCATTTTAACATTGGACAAATTTACTATTATCCATTTCTCGATATTTCATCATTTACTTCAATTCTTATATTTAATTAGTAATTAAATAATAATTATTTTAAAACAGCACACCTTGAGTGAAATCTGTTCTTTACAAAATTTTGCAAAGAACTTTTTATTTCTCACTGAATGTCATTTTCATCTCATGAGAGTTTGTAAAAGTAATACAAAATGACACAATAAATGATAAACAAGTACTGTTGGCTAAGATATAGAATCTCTATTTGATTGAATCAAATAAAGTTAACAAGAGATTTTAACAAATGTTACTTGCATAAATTGGGTAAAAAGGAGGGTGACAGTGAGTGAGTGACTGTGGGATTTTATGGCGCAATAGCCAAATCAGGCTATGTTGCGGCAAAAACTTGTTAAATTATATCAGAGTAAAATTTTTTAAAAATATGAATCAAACACGTAGTGAAAAATAAGAAAAGTTAAAATATCAAATTTGGTGTAAAAGACCAATATATTTTAAAAAAGCAAATAAGTTATGGTGGGGGGTTTCCCCCACCAAGTAAGATAGATTTAAAACTGTTGAATGAAAAAAAAATCTGGCGATGATAATCAAACATCGGACAGTCAATTAAAATATGATGAATAGAGGTAGGAACATGGCAGGAAGGACACTTGGGAGCAACCTCCCTGGTAAAAAGGAGGGAAAAAGAATACAAAAATAAAACTATGAATTTCCAAGATATAAACCAAGGAATGCAGAAATAAACACATAAAGTACAATTCTATGTTGTGGGAAATGTAAGGTACAATTATAATGGAAAAGTACCTTAAAGATCATGAATGAAAAACAAATAAAAGGAATACCAATAATGGAAGAGTTAACAGCAATACAACAAATCTCTACAATTTTATTATAATCATCCATATTAACATTAAGATTATATAGCAAGTGTTAAGGTACAAAAACTACACTATCAAAATATAGTTCAAGATGGGGATCAAAAGAAATACATGTTCTTTTGGACTAGTTCATCTAAAAGAGAGAGAACAACAGGGTCACTGGCCTATTAGAAACCTGTTCTGAAATATTCACAGCAGCCAGAGTGCACAAGGCTAGTGAAACACATCTAAACCCCCTATTACACAGTTCCCTATACATTATGCAAGCCTCTGATTGCAAACACTCACTGAAGATTCCACAAGTTTTTTTATTCCTTAAAACCACATTAAAAAGGTACAAAAAGATACAGATTAAGAAAATGATAAAACATTATAAAAAGGATAAAATCTTAAATTTGATATAACAATCCAATTAATTTTTAAAATGCAAATAGGTTTCCTCGACTAAGTCAGACAAAAAAAAATTTCAGTGCATGACAAAGATATATATAGAGAGACTTTAGACACAATCAAAAGTAAATGTCAGCTAAACATTTTTTGAAACATAAAAATTACTCAAATACAATCTTAGAATTGTCCCAATTTATATTTCTACAAATTTATTCTGCAAATCCAAACTATTTCTACAAATTTATTAAAATAATTAACGTTTTTTTCCTTGCATGAAACTTTAAAAATCAAAACAGCAAAATAGAATTGAAAATCTCC
This sequence comes from Nephila pilipes, assembly GCA_019974015.1. NCBI lineage: Eukaryota > Metazoa > Arthropoda > Arachnida > Araneae > Nephilidae > Nephila > Nephila pilipes. The sequence continues at coordinate 228,666 of BMAW01127836.1, read as the reverse complement.
TTGACGACTAAAAGCTGGAAAACTGTTCTTTACTTGCCTCCAGGTACTTTCTGATGTACTCATGTTCAAAGTAGTATTTAGATCCATAAAATTAACTTTGTGGTCAACAGTTAAATGTTGGTATCCCATCTCCCCTAAGGAGTTATATGTCATCCAGTTGTCAGAAGAAATTTTCGTTGCTGGTTCAATCCATTCCTTAATTATTTTTGATAGAGTTTCAGCAAACTTATCAGGAACCATAACCAAAAAGAATTTTCCTGACTCTCTCTCAACACCCACTAAAACCCACTGCCCATCGAATGGATGCCTTATATTAAATTTTCTTTTACCACATTTCGATTCACCTACCTCAACAATTTTTCCTTCACCTCCAATTTTTTTCTGAATTTGAAATAGCAGTCTAGAATTATTTCATGGATATAAAATCGCCAATCACTCAAAGTGTGAGAAGTAAAAAAAATAATTCTTTTCAATATCAGCTGTTGAAGTCCCATCAATCATCTCGGAAGTGAGTACCAAAATTTCCTGCTAATTTAATTTACTACCAGAAAACCAAGATCCATGCCTTACAGATCTCTGTACCTCACAAACTCTTCCTTCATGTGAACTCTTACAGACCCAAACTAAGCGATCTGAAAGAGACTTTTTCACTCGAATTTTCATTTCATGACCACACTTATTTTGATTTATACTTGATCTCAACATCTTGATCTTGAGAATTTATACTTGATCTCAACAAACCAGTTTCCTTCAAAAAATCCAAAAATATTTCTTTTTGATTACATAAATAGAAGAAAAACATTCTATTAGCAACCCCATTTTTGCCCAAAGTAGGCCTAGCACTAGAAAACTCGAATCCTTCCTTTTGTCGTAATTTTTCAGTCAAAATTCTTTGAAATTTTTCAACAATACCAGATATGGAAGACATGTTCCTGAAAATTATAAGTGCAATTCAAAATTTTATAAAAAAAAAATAGTGACAAAAACGTCTACCTTCGTGAACTTTACACTACCAAACACAACAAAAAGATAAAATCTTAAGAACCAAAATCTTGTTTGTAATAAATTGACAGCACTTAGTTTTATCAAAATTTTGACTCATACGAGGACTAAATTCTCAGAAAGTAGGTTACCAGAATTCTTACATTGTAGGCCGGGTTACCAGAAATATATAGATATAAACAAACCAAAATTCGCCAAACTAGGTATGACCGACAATGAGATGCATATCACAGCGAATATTTACCAAATATATGAACCATGAAAGATAATTTTTCTTTAACAAATTGTAGAATAAATCCTAAATTATTTAGGATGGGGTTAAAGGTCTTTAATTATCGGATAGCAGAAACATATATATCACTGTAATTATTTCACAAAATGATTTTATCATTTTCATTAATTATATCATGTATACAAATGCATTTCAGCACAATTTTTTTAAGAAAATGAGAATTACCCGCAACACAATCTGGACACCAACTTTGGCCTTTCTCATCTTTTGAGCCGGAAAATAATACAAATAATGAACTCGAATCACAATTCTCTTCGATAGCTTTTTTTACAGCTTGGTAGCCTTCTACGTTGATTCTTTTCACCATTTCCTTCAAATTATTAATAGAAACTAACAACTCAGGCACTTGACAGCAGCTGATACCGATCACGCGGATCAAAATGTTTTGAATTTGATATGACAGGTAGAAAAGTTGAGGTGAACTTATAGTCTAAGGTGCATATATTTTAAAATTGGTAAAAATAAAACTGTTTCATGTATTTTATCTATGCCAAAATGGAAAATAGAATCAGCAACATTTTCGTAATTTCTTACAATATTTTAAATTATAATTTTTGAAGGATCTTTATAATTCTATTATGTAAATAGCGAAGTGAAGAGCAATATGACTATCTTGTTGAGCTGAAGTGAAATGAAAGATTGGTTTATTTATAATTTTCTGCATGGTTTTAAAAAAATATGTATATTTGTAAAAGTTGTGTTCAAACGCTACTGAATTAAAAGAATATTTTAAAAGGGAATACCTTTGTTGTTCAATATCCCATTTAAACTAATCAATCAAGGCCTATAGCCAGCATAAGGTAGGAATTTCAACATAATTTGCTCAATTAAGGTAATGAAATTTATATAAATACATGCCATTAGTTTTCTTTAGTTGATCCGTTCTTAAAATTCAAGTTTTTCTCTCTTGAATTTGGCAGTTAACTGATTCATTATAGTAAAATGTCTGAACCAATTATGTCTACTGAGGTGTTCAAAGTACCTTTAATTAGTACTGCAAATTGTGAGTCTTTGGTTGAGAATTCAAAAGAGCAAATTGACAGTGCCTCATCAGTGAACAAAAAGGAAAGCGTATCCATTGTACTTGATCAAGCCTCCAAAAAGGAAACTGAAAAACATCCAATAAAGGTGTCTGCACCTTATACAGAACCAGAATGGAGTGGCACTCCTCCTCCAAACTACTATATAGAAGTAATTAAGAATGGTACTTGCGTATTTTCTTTACCCATTAAGTCTCCCTTTATTGTATTTGGTAGGATGGATAAATGTGATATTGTTTTTGAACATCCATCTGTGTCAAGATATCATGCAGTTATACAGTATTGCCAGGGAGATGATACTCATCCAAAGGGCTTCTATGTGTATGATTTGGGAAGTACACATGGTACATTTCTTAATAAATCAAGAATAAATTTTAAAGTTTATTATAAGTTGAAAGTAGGATATATTTTAAAGTTTGGTGGCAGTACCAGGATACATGTTTTTCAAGGTCCTGAGGAAGAAGAAGAACTTATTAATAATAAAACTCCTGAAGCTCAAAAGTCTGGAGATGAGCCAGTCTGTACCTGGGGAATGAGTGAAGATGCTGAGGAAGAGGATGGATCTATAAATCCATTTGCACTTTCTACTGCAAATGAAGAACTTTATATTGATGATCCTAAGAAAACCTTACGTGGGTGGTTTGAAAGAGAAGGTTATGAAGTTGAATATAAAGTTGAGGAAAAAGGATTCAGAACTTTTTCATGTTCAGTACAGTTACCTGTTGATACATCTGCTGGTGATTTTTTGACAGTTGAGGCTTCTGTAAATGGTAAGAAAAGGGAAGCAGTTGTGGCATGCGCTCTTGAGGCTTGTCGTACCCTTGATCGCATGGGATTGCTTCGACAATCTCACCAAGAGAGTCAGCAGAAGAAGAAAAAGAAATGGGAAGAGAATGACTATTATGACAGTGATGAGGATACTTTTTATGATAGGACTGGTGAAATAGAAAAAAGAAGAGAAATGCGAAAAAGATTGACGCAAAAAACTGAAGTGGAGAACTATCAGTCCCTAGAAACAAAACTGAATGCTGTCAATTCAGAAATTGAGGAATTAACTAAAAAAATTGATGCATGCAATCCAAAGATGCAGTCTTCTATGGAAAGTAGTGAGGATTCACTTGAGTCATACATGTCCAGCCTTTCCCAGGCATTTAATGTTACAACAGATAAATTTGAAAGAAGGAAAATGAAATTGAGATTGATTGAAGCTGAAAAGGAAAGATCACATTTGGAGAAATTGTTGGATATTGCTAGACCTGTGAAATTACCCCCAGTTGCTAAGCATCCTGGTATAGTAGGAAAGAAGTTGAAATCTAAACTTCAGTTACCACTTCAGAAGCCCAAAGTTGATGTTAAACAAGAGGAAAATAAAGATAGAGAAGTTGTAGAAGAAGAAAGTGATTCTGAAGATGAAACTGCTGCTTTAAAACCTTCAAACGAATCAATAGAACAAGAAACTGAAAACAAAGATTTTGAACCTCCAGTGGACACAAAAAAGTATGGATTGGTGTTCAATCCAAGAAATGAAAGTGATATGGTGGTTGAAAGTGTGACATTGCCAAAAGAATCTGTTGTATCAGATATCATCAAAAATTGTTCACATGATGGTGATGACAAAACTTCAGTTGCTGCAGATGATAGCAAAAATGACTCAGAGGAAATGAAGCCACCTGTGAAACGTGCTAGAAAAGATAATTTGAAAAAGTTAAAAAAGGACTTTGATGTGTATGAAGTAGGTAATGATTATTGCACTTGGACTCCACCAGCTAATCAATCAGGAGATGGCATTACCCACTTAAATGCTAAATATGGATATTGATTGATCTTTAAATATGAAGTGCAAATCTCATTATGTAATGTATAAATTCAAATTCAAGTTATATTCTGAAATATTGTTACTAAAAGGAAGCAATATATTAGCCTGAAGTTAAGTCTAATGATTTAAAAAAGTATTTCATTTTTAGTTCAAAACAGACGTGACTTGAACTTTTTATATTTATGTAATTTTTATTATGGAACAAAAGAAATGCTCAAATATATTATGTAAATACTAATTAAAAAATGAATTCCGTAATTTGTTTGATTTTTTTTTATTTATTTCTCAATTATTAGAAACTATTAATAACAATTGTGCTAATAAAATGATATATGTGAGGGTACTTATTGCCTTTATATTAATTATAGTTAAAATATTATTGATTATATATTAGTTTATCTTTTAAATGTTTAGTAACTTTATAAAAAATATTGATTAACAATCAAACTGAACTATGTTCTAGGTTTCTCATGATAAATGTATAATTTCAATTACGAAATGCATGTTTTACAATAGCCTTTTTTTTTCTTTCCATATCTTAAGAACTGAGAAAAACTTTAAAATGTAAAATAAAATTTGCTTATTTGGTTGTATTTAAATAGAAATATTTCAGAGCATAAAATTTATGAAAAGCAATCACAGGAGTCATTTCCTCATAATTTAATTTGGCACTACCAGAAATAAGGATTAGAAAATAAGTCCCACAAATAATTACTTATACCATTTGATTGTCAAAATATTTTGAAATTAAAGTGAAAGAGAAGTGAAGTATGAATTTTTTAAAAAAAACTTTGCTTTAAGAAAGTATTTTTTCTTCATTCATATGCAATCAGAAACATTTTATGTTAAAGTATTTTTACATTTGAAATCCAGAAAGACTTATCACATTCTGGCATATTAGCTATACTTGATAGAAATTTTTTTGCAACATTTTTACCATCATGTCGAAAAAAGTCACTGAAGGGATTAAACTGCTTCTGATTCAATTTTTTTACTTTTGTAATATAAAATAATTTTCTTTCAAATTAAATCTTAAAAAAATTTATTCCACATAAATTTTGAAGTATAAAGAGTTAATCATAGGAAAAAACGCTTGTTTTGGCATAACCTTTCATTAATTTTGAAAATATTATGTGTATTTTGTAAGATGTTATATATATATTATTGAATTATATGTTTGCAACTACATTTTAAATTATTGTAAAATATCTTTTTATTTGAGTGATATAATTTCAAAGTAAGAAGTATTGTAATTTAGAAGTTTAGTGTGAATATTAATGTTTGTGCCAGGTATATTAAAAATAATGAAGAAAATGACTATACATCACATATAATTTTTTTAAAAAAGAAATAATAATTGGAAATGACATATAATCAGTAGAAGCAATGTTCAGTCTTTTGAATGTTTCTAATTGTAAGGCTCTCTTCAAATTTAATAAAAAGCAGAACTTAAAATTTGTAGGGGGGGGGGGCAGGATTTATTAAAGTGAAGATATGTTTGTATTACAATGCATAATACTTATTGTGGTAAAAATATATCACAAAAAGGCCCCTCTCCCTTTTGAGGAAAGCAAAATATGTAATTGTGTTTTGCACAAAAATAAAAACATGGGCATCATACTGTACCATGAACTACTTTGCTATTTATAAAATATACTTACATTTTCTTTTTAATTTATTTATATTTAACTTAGTTATTTAATATTCTTATTAATCTACTATTTAGAACAGTTTTCTTAGAATGTCTTGAAGTGTTCTTTAATAAAATTTTATTTTTTGTTGAATACCAATGAATTAGTGGTTAATTTGATTTTCAAGCCATGATTATTATCTGATTTTCTAAAATATTAATGATTAATTTTGAATTAAATGTGTAGATTTTTTGTTCTGTGGTGAAGTATTTTCCTTATTTGATTTAAATAAATGTTCTATGTTGATTGCTAATTCTGAATTTAAAAAAATAATGGTTTTTAGGATTAGCATTAAAGTTGTTAAAAGCCAATTCCAATGACAATTATGTTTATTTAACTTTTTTATGCTTTGTAAAAATTGTTCTGAAAATTTTATTTATTTATTACTAATTAAATTATTTGATATGATCATACTTAAAAATTATTTTTATTATAAGATATTAATGAACTTGTATTTTTACATGTGAATGAGCACTTATTGGTATTTTTACTGATTTAGAGTGATTACTATTTGAAAGTGTAAATATTTTGTTGCATGCGTAATAGTTTATTTTAAAGCAAAGAATAAATATGAAAGAAAACTTGAGTTTTTTAAAACTATTGCTGTTCCTTAATTTTTATTTCGTAAAAAATTATTAGTTATTTAATTAACACATTTGAATATGTAACAATTTTATGTATGTATCTTCTAAGCTACATTGTTGCTCAAAAGCTGACTTTGCCAAACATTTTGATTTATTTGAATAGGCAGTCACCATGTATTATCTTATTATATTCTGGAATTAGAATGTTGAATTTTTTCAGTGGTTATTTATATATCTATATGTGTGTGTATATATTGGAAACTTTTTTCTTTATAAATTTAATTGTTCATTACAAGAAAATAAGTGATGGGATCTACTTTTTGATCCTTTCTCCTTCTTATTAATAGTCTTTCAAATGTTTGTGAAGACAGTCAGTAAGTATATAATGTAGTTTTGTTGCCCAATCGATTGTGATTGCACAAGTTTCACATATTATTTTAGAATATTTTCACAAACTTATGCAAGGGAGAAATACATAGTTGAGAATTTTTACAAGTGAACATCTTTTTTCTTAAATGATTTGTTAATTAGCTAAGAGTATTTCTTGAGGGAAATTCGACCAAAAATTCGCTATTAATTTTTTTTGTATCATTAAATAGCTTAAACTTTTATCTTTCCAATGATGCATCACACTTGTTCATTTAAAAAAAAAAAGCAAAGTGTTGGAATTTTTCATTCTTTCTTACAGAACTTCACAAATTGTTCAATTTTAAAGAGCTGACTAATATAAGCTTTTAGATTTACTAATGTAATTTATCAATCATTGTTAATAATAAAATACTTTTCTCATAATTTTAAAACTTACGTCTAGGTTTCATAACAATAAAAAATTATCGTTTGCTCAGCAAAGCGAGAGGAAATCAGCTGAGGTTACCATAGTATAGCTTTTTAAAATTCACAATGCAAGGTCATTGAAATGCTTCGACTTGGCGGTGGAAGATATTTGGTAATAAAATCATCCTCCATCAGCGCTTCAATATTAAATTTTTTGGTATTTTCCCATTTCGCATGCGCAAATCTCGCCAATTAAACTTAATTGGTAGCAATACACAATATACATATAAAAATATATATTCCGTTTGGCGTCGTTCATGTCATTTTTAGCGATAAAGTCGCCAAAAATGACATAACCGATGGATAAGAAAAGATTAACGGATGAAAATTACATTTTGGATAAGAATTCCGTAAAATCCGTTCTTAGTGAGCGTCTACATCGCAAAATGAGTAACTGTATCAAATTTCAAGTCAATCGGTTGAATAGTCTTAGAGATCTCTTTATAGTCAGTCAGTAGTATTTCGCTTATATATATATATAACACATCAATCAATAACTCCCGAGACTAATATTGAAAACAACATTTTTTTTGCAAAATTTTTTTTTATTCATCAACATAACACCTTTTGTTAATCACCTTTTAGGGTGATACAATCGTTCCAACGCTTTTCAAAATCTTTTTTTTTTTTTTTTCCCGCAAGAAATCTTTTTTGTTGCGAGTAAATAGCGATAAACAGCTTTCTGAATCATCGGCTCGTTGCTGTTTTTGTTCCATCGAAAGCAATCGCGGCACCCACTTGGAAAAAACCTTTTTCACTTCACTTCAAAAAACCTTTTTCAGTAAATACACTTCCATATGATATCTGTGTCATCTCAGCAATCTCACGGAGCTTCACTTTACGATCTTTCATTATAATTTTTGTCACTTCACTCACATTTTCCGGTGTAACGGCTTCCACAGGTCTACCCGAGCGTTCCGCGTCATTTGTGTCGGTACGACCACGTTTAAACTCGGCAAACCACCGACAAATCGTTGCTTTTGATGGACAAGAGTCCGGGTAACATTTTTCAATCCATTGTTTCGCTTGCACGGTGTTTTTACCCATTAAAAAACAATGTTTTATCAGAACACGAAACTCGATTTTTTCCATTTTTTAAACTAACTATAAAACGACTTTACTCCAACCTCGATAACTCAGCTGTTTCTGGTCCGATCGACTTAAAATTTTGACACGTTTCAAGCAAAGGTTAGTTCTCTAGAAAGACCTGGTTACTGGTTTACTACGAGCGCCATCTCTGGGTTAGTCTCGGGAGTTATTGATTGATGTGTTATATATATATATATATATTTCTCTCGTGTTGTGGTACCTCATTTAATGTTTTACGTATATATATATATTTATCTCTGTTAAATTTTTTAAAATTTTCTTACAATTGAAGAATTGACAGCTGTAAAAAGTTAATTCCATTTGTTTTGACATATTTTAACTGTTTATATTGTTCTTTATGTGATTTTTAAAGCCTTTGTGACTTTAAAAATCCTACAAAACTCTCAAACATTTAAAAATATTTTTGGTGCATCTTGTATTGCAGATTTAGATTGTACTACATTTTCTTTAGTAATTATTTTTTTACTGGTATAAAAGAATTAATTAACTTATTTAGAATGCCACGAAGGAAGATATTTAAAAACAGTAAAAGTGTTCGAAAGTCAACCATCAGCTTTATTGAGACAGTTATTGAATCAAATGATAAAGTTGGATCTGTAAAAGTGCCATATTAAGCTATTCTTTTTTTTTTTTTTTTCTGTATAGTGAATATGATAAAAATACAGATTCTGGATACGAAATTATGTGATTACGTGTTTTGAAGTATGTTTTGGATAAATTTTCTGCTTGCAAAAACTAATGGGAGCATATGTGTGCGAGTTAAGAGATGAATCTACCTTGCATAAGAATTACAGATCTTTTGGAAATAATGGATCCCGTCAAAAATTCAACAAGCTTCGGGCCGAATGTGTTCACTTGTTATCGAGTAAGAAAATAATATCCAGTGATGAATCCAGATGAAAATAATACCCAGTATCCACTCTGTCCATTTCAATCCGAATGCTAATGTGGTTTTCAGTGTGTCCAAGCAAAAGACAAAATATATGACCGCACCAGCAATAGATATTTCAACCAATAATGGAAATAATTAGGCTCGTGTTTAGATTTTGGCAAATCCAGAGCTTCTAAGGAAATGCCTTAATGGGAAAACACAGAATCTTTTTGAATCTGTGAATAGTGTCATCCGAACTCGTGTACAAAAAACTGTATTTGTTTCCACCAAAATTTTTAAAATTTGGTGTTTTTTGATTTTTCTTGCATTAATGTAGAAAATATAACAAAGTGCGATACTTAATGCTAGATTGAAAATTAAGGTCATCACTGTGTGAAAAGTATGCAGGAATTAGTCAATGAACGTATTATCGGGGGGGGGGCCTATCCAAGTATAAAAAAATTCCAGAAAAAGAAATAAAAATAAAAAAAAAAAAAAACTTGAACCTTCTTATGAGGCTGAAGAGAGGATGGTAATTCTTCATACAAAACAGGATTTTATTAAATTTAACTTCTTAATCAACGATTGAAGTATCAATGAAATCTTCAAATGCGATTTTCTCAAAACATTCATTTTTCAGGTTCAGGTTCCTTTTTCTCAATATATATGAAACTTAAGAATTCGATTTTTTAATGGCGTGTATGTTATGTTATATTACATTCTCTGATTATAGGGTGTGATGATTTTTTCAGAATTATTTATTTTATGCCATGAAATCCTGCAAAAAATGCTAATTTAAAAGTGATTTTGAATAAAGAATTAATAAAAAAATTTCTATTTTACTTAGAAAGAAAGTCCCGTGTTAAAGTATATAAAACATGTTATTTTAACTTCCATAAAAATTTCAGGATCCTATCTTGCACCGTTTTTGAGAGGGATTTGGAAAGCCCTATCTCTCCCATGTTAAACTCATCCCAACTTTAAGTACTTTACCCTTGAGTGCAACATAAAATAAAAGTAACAAATAGCAATAAACATTCAGTATAAGAATATATGTGTTAAAACCACATAATTACAGATTACTTATAAGATTATAATCTATCAATTAAAATTTTTTTTTTTTTGAAGATTATTTGAAGAAAAATACTTTCAACATAATTGTGATATTATTAATTTTTAACATTTTAGGTTTTGCTTCTTTCTTTTCGAAGTCAAGCGACTTCCTAATTTTGAATTCGTATGGGTTAACAAAGTTTATATCTTAAATAATATTTTACTCTATGTGGTTCCGTACCGCTCTAATGAATAGATTTTGACACTACGTTATATTTTATATGCTTCTATTCTCATAATTTACCATAGCAAGCTTTCATTGATTCAAGTCGGAACTTGCAATTCATATATAATGAAACCATAATTTTTCCACTTGCGATTCTAATTGTCTTCTATATGTCTGGAAAAAGGGTTGTAGCTTCATTTAGAAAAAAAAATTCGTGATTTGATTTCAATTTGAAAGTTTAGATTATCACTGGCAAGTTCCTTTTGTATAGAGAGAATTTTCGATTTTAATGTATATAACTAGTCCGGTGTGGTATCGAAACATTGTCTGATGAAATTCAATGAAATTATTAATTATTATGATAGTATTTTTTTTTGGGGGGGGGGGCGTTTCTTTTTTATAATATTCTTGCAACATGATTGGTAAAATCAGTGAATCTGTATTTTGTTACCCAAAAAAAGCAATTTTTCTGTAACAATCATTTTATATACTATTTAAATTGAGACACTTTAAAATTTTATTGGAAAGAACAAAGGTCTATATTTATTATTTTAAAGGAGAAAATGTATAAAATTGTTAAATTTATATATATGTATAAAATTCCATGATTTATTTATTGGAAAACATTACACTGTTTCTATATCCAAGTAGGTAGCACATCATGCGTGATGGATGCTTTGCGCTGCACACACGTGCACCTTGTTGACCATAATCCAGCACAATAACCTCCTCTTCGACGTACCGCTTTACAGTGCTGATTGCATGCATTCCAGTTTCCGGGACACATGTTTTGATAGATTGGTACAGCTCCTTGCACGTCAAAACCTGGAATGAAAGGTTCCAAATATTAAATTTTAGGATAACCCCCCCACACCTTTTTTTTTGTCCGTAGATCGCATTGAATAAGACTTTATGGAAAAAACGTAATTCCACAGATTTCACAAAATGCAAGCAACATGTGACAAGGATTCTTATCAATGGCTGCATATTTACTGATTTTTCAATGAATACAAACATTTATCTTATTCGATTGTTTGTCCTTTATGCAAGTCCGCGCCGTTGATTGTATCTCTCCAAAATATTTAGGATGTTTCCTTGATGTGTGGAAGGAGTCGTAAGCATATTTCCGCCAGAAATTCTCAAATTTACTTTTGGTGATGTTTTTCGAAAACCACCATCTTTCACTATTTTCCCGCGTTTTTCAACAGATGTTATATTTACCACTCGACGTTTTTCTCCCTCAAAAGAGAAGGAAGTCCGCCGACTGACACAGACGTGGATTCATTTCCTCTTTCGAGGGGCTCTTAAGATTTTGCGTTGATTTGTTAACTTAGACGAGTCTGTTGCTAGGCGTCAAATGAGAGATTTTCGGACAATTTCTACTTTTTGCATACTGACCCTTAGAGCACTTTTCAGTGCTGAGGGCCATGCTGTTTACCATCCTCATATTGTTTTCCTGACATGGTATCGAACATGGACACGTGAAGCGCTCAGCGATCCAATCACCTCTTCTCCTCCTTCGACCGCAAATGCTGTGGAAGAAAAGGCGAACGGCGAATCATTGGTGAATCCTGCGGCAACTGCTGTGGGGCCTATGACTGATACTCTGCCGACAGAGGCTTCCCAGGAAGGCACCGAACTATTCTTCACAAAACACCATGAAGAGATCAAGATGCTCATTGAGCTCAGAGATGCATATGCACTCTGGGCCAAAAGGCTTTCTGCTGCTTCAAATAAAAACCCTGAAGAATTCACGAAGGCGCATACTGAACTGGGGGTGGTCTACACCCAGCTCACAGCTGTTAAGGCCAAGCTACAAGTGCCTATATTTAAACTCCCAATAAATATTGAAGTACTGGACAAGATCGTAAACAAATTCCGAAAGAAAACCGAGAAGGCTAAGAAGGAAGCCGGAGAAAAGAAGGAAACCACATCAAAGAGCGTGATTCCCACCAAAACTCAGGCGAAGGGCATGGCTCCCGCCAAAACCGGGACAAAGAAAAATCTGAATCGTGCCACAGATTCAGACGGTTTTCAACTACCGCCTAAACACTTAACAGTAAAGGCGGGTAAGTTAAATTCTTATACTTCTTTACCAACAGTCCAAACTAGCCCCCCTTACTACTAGTTCCATAGGAGATGAGGCTATTAGTGAGGAAGAAGACGCTGGGGAACCATTGCCTCCCACCACCACTAAACCTAAAATCCCACCTTTTTTTCATTACTCCCAAGGGAGATTGGACGCAGCTCCTGTCCTTTGCTCGTCTTGAAGCGCCTTCGCTGCAGAGCAAATTAAGTGGCTGCTTCCTCCGTCTTACTGTTGGAGACGAAAATGAATACCGTAGACTCGCCACTTTCTTACGTACAGAAGGTGTCAAGTTCAAGTCTTAAATGCTAAAATCTAATAGGCCATTGAAATTAATTATTCGTGGCCTACCATCTTCTACCGAATTAGATGCTGTGAAACAGGAAATCGAGAGCAACGGTTTCCAGGTTCACAAAATTTCCCGACTGACGAAATTTCATTCAAAGGCTCCAATGCCTTTGATATATTTTCAAATAATTAATAACCTACATGCCGAGCAAATCTATCAATTAACAGAGATGTTCGGTACACAAATTAGTATTGAGGCCTATTGGGTAACTAAGCGCCCCTCTCAATGCTGGAGTTGTCAGGGGTTTTACCACTCCTCTGAAGTTTGCCACCTCCCAATTAAGTGCGTAAAATGAGCTGGATCTCATAGGGCAAGAGATTGCCCTAATGACTTCGAAACTCCTTTGCGCTGTGCTAACTGTGGTGGGGAGCATGCGGCGAATTGGCGCCAATGCCCCCGATTCCCCAAGGGCAAAAATTCAAGCCCTAAAAATAATCCCAATAAAAATTCTAAAAAACCCACTTCCAAAAAGGTTACTGTTACCAAGAACCAGCGTCCTGTGGAAAGTTACCGACAGGCCACTCCCCAAATTTCTTACTCCCAAATTGTCTCCGGAGAAATCCAGGAGCAACCAACTAGCCATATTCGAAATTCTGCGCCCCACCCCAGCAACGGAAATTTCGCTGAAACTTTCCGTGCTGTGGTATCAATCGCGAATGTTGATGAGCAGTTATTTGCTCGGGCATTCAGGGAATGTCTCCCCGCCCTCCGCCAGGTCACAGCGGCTGAAGACAAGGCCTGCATCATTTTCGAGGCCTATGTCGCACTTAAGCACGGGCGCGCTTATCGCGCCCTACCCCAACATTAAAATTCAATCGTGACGTACACGACATTTCAATTGGTTTATGGAACGCAAATGGTTTGCGTTCCAAAATTGACGAAGTAAGAGATTTCGTCACAGAGCATAATTTTGATCTGTTTTTGGTTCAGGAAACAAAGCTCCAGCCGGGGTACGAACCCCAGATCGCCAACTATCGTCTTTACAAAGACGATAGGATTACTTTAACTCCTCGTATCGACGGAGGCACCGCTATATACTGTAAACGAAATTATGAACATTGCAGAGTCCTCTTGCCAAGGGTACAGTATATAGATGCTACTGCTATTGAAATCAAAATTAATAATTACCCTCCACTGCGAATAGTTTCTGCTTATGTTCGCAGAACCCCATTAAATAGACATCAGTTTCCGGAGGAGGATTTTATTAAAATTCTTAATTCTGGTCAAAACGTGATCATTGCTGGAGATATGAATGCCTGTCATAAAGACTGGTACGATACAAGATCAAACACTTTCGGCCATAAACTGAAAAATTTGATAAGCAGAAGTCCAAATGTTAGGGTTATCACACCATACACCCCTACACATTTGAACCCACTCTCCCGGCCGGGGGCGAGGAATTCTATTATTGATCTTGCTATCCTTAAAAATATTCCCTTTAATTATGATATCAGAATCATTCATGATCTAAATTCTGATCATTTACCGGTCATTTTGACTCTGAATACAAACTCTGCTTTTATCAAAATTCCAGAGCAACTCTCTACTAATTGGGAGAATTTTAGATTTATTTTAAATTCTAAACCCCTCCCCATTCCTGAATCCTCCAGCAATGCCGATATTGAAAATTCTATCGACAAAATTGGTGAAATTATTTCCGAGGCACTTGTGATGGCCTCAAAACCAAAATTTAAACCACCTCCTCTTCGACTTCTATAGAAATTAGAACTAAAATTCGTCACAAAAATTATGTACGGAGAGTCTGGCAAAGGACTAGGGATCCGACTATTAAAATTGAACTCCGTGCAATCAGTAATGAGAGATCGAGATATATTAAACACTTTTCCCAGTCCAGATGGGAAAAATACATTGAAGGCCTCTCACCTGATACAAACACTCTTTGGAGGGAAACCTCCCGACTCAGAAAGCCTTTTCATACCATTCCGCCCCTGAGGGGCGCCTTAGGCAGTATTGCTGTAGCTTTAATTGAAAAGGCAGAAATTATAGCGAACAGCCATCAAAAACAATTTGAACCAAATGCTGAACGAGAATCCTAGATTCTCAGAACATACTAAACAAAAAGTCCAAAGATTTTTGGCATCCCCCACCTGTATAGACCTATAACCAGTCCAGGCTAGCGAAATTTTGGACTTTATCAAAAGAACTAAAGTCAAAAAAGCACCGGGATTGGATCTTATTTCAAATCGCATCCTTAAAAATCTTCCATTAAAATTTATTTTTCTTTTTACGCTGCTCCTAAGTTATTTGATGGAGAACTGCCATTTTCCAAAAGCTTGAAAGACTGCCGTGGTGGTCCCAATTTTCAAGCCGAATTCTGATGATACAAATCCTCAAAATTATCGCCCCATATCGATACTCAGCTCGCTGAGCAAAGTATATGAATATGTTATTCTGAATCGCCTGGACTAATTCTGCTTAGCCAGGAATATTATTATTCCAGAACAGCATGGCTTCGTCCCAAAGTGCTCTACAGTAACTGTTACTCAGGGTCACTGAGACGATCCAAAACGGCTTTTCAATTAAAAAAGCCACGGGTATGCTTTTTATCGATATTGCCAAATCTTTCGATAAAATTTGGCACGATGGGCTCATTTACAAGATGATGCGACTTGATATTTCGGACCAATTAATCAAAATTATTCACTAATTCCTGAACTCTCGTAGTTTCCGGGTCGGAGTTGAAAATGCAGTCTCTCCTCACCCAGACCAATTCTCAGTGGCGTACCACAAGGGTCAATTTTAAGTCCAAAAATCTTCTTATACGTAAATGACATCCCAAAGGCGTCCAGCATACATTTGACGATGTATGCCGCCGATACTGCCATCATGTTCTAAGACATCTGCAATCGTAAAATTATTGCAAGATTGCAGAAATATATCTCTCGATTACAGCTCTGGCTCATTAACTGGAAAATTAAAGTTAATGCATCTAAAAGCGCTTGCCTCCTCTTTACGAAACAACGGTGTAATGCAAATTCGCCAACAGTCACTATTTTCGACCAACCCGTCCCCTGGGTCACTGAATATAAGTACCTACGGTTAATTCTTGACTCAAAATTGACTTTTGCCCACCATATCCGAAAAGCCTATCAAAAGGCTTCGGAATGAGCAGATTGCTCACACACTTGATTTCTCGCAAGAGCAAGCTGGCGATCCGGCACAAAATTTTGCTCTACAAGTCCATCTTGAGACCAATCATGTTGTATGCCTCGCCCATATGGGCGTCAGCGGCAACCACCCATTTGAAACGACTGCACGTCTTCCAAAATATTCAACCCAGAAAAATGATTAATGCTCCTTGATTCGTCAGGAACGAAGTCCTGCATGATGATCTAAAAATTGAACCCATTTTAGAGTTCATTAAAAAACAATCTCTTACCTTTTTCAACAGGATCCCACAAATTCCTAATGAATTACTCCAAAATCTCCCAGCGTATGATGCAACCATTGCATCATCGCAAAAAAGACCAAGGGCCGCAATGGGCCACCTTTATCAACATTTCCCAGCACTAAATAGGCTGAGAAATCATTGAAGCAACTCAATAGTGATATCCTGCGCGTTTTTAAATTTTCAGGACTTCACATCATTAAGTGGCAATGTCCCACGCTTAAATTGGGCCTCGCGCATCACTGTCGAACACTTTCCAAATTTTTAAAATCTTTTTGACTCAAAAATTTTGAAGTTTTAAAGTTGTAATACCATTTTTTCGAATAAAATCAATTTTGACCACCAGGCGACACTAGTGGCACTGCAGTTCCTTACGTTTAATTCTGTCTTTTCAAACTCATTATCCTCGCGTTTTAAAGATTTCTCTATAAAATGGAAGTATCTTCCCTAAAATTGTATCGGAACGGCATTTCTTCATAATTTCATTTAATTTTAACTGAGTTTAAACTTCCTTTTTAAATCTCTCTACTTCCCGCGGACTACAGTGTTCCAGAAATCGTTACGCCTTCGAACTGAAGTCCCACCCCTTGATCATCTATCCGCCTATTGCTATACATGCTTCTTAGATTACGACTACAGCATCCAATGGCAATACGAGCTTTCACAACTTATACTCCAAGTTTGTTTCGGCAGTTCCTCACTCTGTCGAATACCCAGACCCAGGCTTTTGTTGCCTTGATGCTAATTCTAGATAGCAAATTCTTAATTATGAAAACTTCTTAAAGTATGATTTTAACTTTATTTTAATTATGATGAGAGAGTAAATTAATAATTTTTAATCGGTACCTCGTAATTTTAGCCGTTACCGTTTACCCCTTCAAAAGATGCATACAGGGTTATTCATGATTCCCTCCCAGGTTTCGTATAGTGCTATAGTAAAAAAAACTAAGATGAATATAGCTTGAAGAGCATTTGAAAGATACAGAAACAGTTTTATTTAGATACCTTACAGGTATTCTCTGTGTGAACCCTTGGTCACGCGTCATACATCAATGCGATAGTCCAGATCCTGCCACACTTTACTCAATATTGTACTATCAAAGTTATTGACAATACGTGTAATACTTTCACGTGGCTTAGGGGGTACGAACTGCAGGAGAACACTATAGGTTGTGAAATCCCCAATTCGCGACTTGCACGAACGGTTGATTTCGTCGGGATCCTCAAAATCGTTCTTACATCAGTTTTGGCTTGAGGAGATGGACCCGGCCAACCGCTTCGTTGCTTATCGCACAAATATCCTGTTTCTTTGAACTTCTTTTACCACGCATGCGTTTTCTTGTTAGTTAGTCCCTGTGTTCGATATTTCGTACGAAATGCCCGCTGAACCTACACCACCGATTCAGATTTTGGAAATTTTAAGACACAAAAGGCTTTCTGTTCGCCTGTAAACGCCATTTTTATTTACTAACTGCCTTCATTGGTACGTGTACTGCCATCTACAGGCAAATACTGATCTTAAAACTTCGAATTTTTTTTTTCTATATTTAATGCAATGCTCCTTTTTGCTGGACTCGTCTTGGTTTTTTAATTGTAGGATTCGAAACCCGGCAAGGAATCATGAATAAACCTGTATTTCAAAAAGATTGTTAACGTCGTTTTATTGTTCGAGATTGGTTTGAAATAACGGAGCCACATTAGTTTTTGTTCCATGCCAAATCTATCTATTTACTTAAAAGAACGTGGTACAAAAATGTGAGAATTTAAATTATGGGTGATCAAGAGTCACTAAAATTGGAAAAAAGAAGAAGGGTCGAAAATAGAGGTCTTGTTTGTGGTCTAGAAAAAATTAACATATACTAAAATTTCATGCGCATAACACAGCTATAAACATATACAAAAGGTCCAGAATTCTCATTTCTGGAGTTGTATCGGGAAAGTTGGCGGGTTGCAAATAATGGTGCAACCGGTCGATTTCTAAGATCTCTTATCCTACAAGCGATTAGCTTATTAAATTTTATAGCATATCACCCCTTCATACTAATTTACACACAACTCTGGAAGAAGCTGTTTACAGTTTTTAAACGATCATGCATTGTTCATCAACTTATACGGACTGAAATGAAAATATATAAGTGTTACGTTAAATTCCGCACGTATTCGCGAAATGGAATCTCCAATCACAGGTTGTGAAAAAAACGGCATACACAATATTCTAGGGTATTCCAATCACATGAAGATCTTCAAGGTACCTCGTGTTCACGATTCCCGTACTCACCCGAAGAAGGTAGGCACCTGAGTGGGTTACCGATAGTGTAGAATTGTCATCACTGCGCATAATTCTGATACATATTACCGTCACTTGACCGTGGATTAAAATTACGAGGTCCGTCGCCAATAACCCTCGTGTTGCTGCTAGAGCGACGTTAGTAAAAACTAAACTAAACTGATGCATATTACGTTACATGACGTCACTGCCTTCGTTGCTTCTGGCTATCTATGTTCAAGTCGTTTTTAAGACATTTGTTTATTTTTCGCAGCAGAGTGTAGTTTTTTGGAGATTGTTATTCTAATACACTTGTTTGTTTTCTGTTTTAGTATTACAAATCTATTTCGAGCTAAACATATAATGATATTCGATTAAACTTCTTGCTATTAAATAATATTTTTAACAAAATGCTCCAAATTTCTACAATATCATCTGTGATATTGAATATCTTTCTATTCAAAACATCCTTATTCCTTAAATCTCACTATTGAGCGCCGATGAAAAGTTCTTTTAAATTCTAATACTACACATTTTGTTTTCATACTAGCTCTTTCGTTACCATTCGATCCGATACGGTGAATGAGGTGTTCGTATTCTAGCCCTCAGTTCAATACAACGCTTCATTTTTCGTTCACTTTACATCGATTTTTTTCGCTTATTTTGAATTAAAAAGCTTTTTTTAAAAAATATTTTTATTTTTTAATTATTTTCTTTCGTGTTTTTGCGGCCTAGTTCTTGAATGATACTTTACAAGATTACGATCCGTGCACATCTGAGACATCCAAGTTATTTTAAGAAGCCTAAATTTATTTCGAGAGTGTCAATTAATTAATCGATTTTTGGCTGATTGTAGAAAATAGCGCAGAAAGGCTTCAATTTCGGATTTTTAAAATTTTTTAGATGGTTTTATCTAAAAATCCATTCATCCAAACGACATTCATACAGTATACGGAATGAACTTTGACCATAATTTTGAAAAAAGAATGGAGGAATAATATCAATTAGTGATTGTTTACAAAATTTAATTGCACAACAATTACCGAGTTCAGTTTTCGTTTTTTTTTTTTTCTTTTGCTTCTCTATGATCCCTACTCCGCTACGAATACTGGCGTATTACGTCACATGGCGTTATTATTCTCCAAATATTTTTTTCTGATTTTTTTTTATTCATTCAGTTTTTTGCATTAAAAAATTTATACTGTCATACTTGTACAACGTTTTTATTAATTTTTCTTTAAATATTCTCTCGTGTGTAAAGTTGATACTACAGCTTGTAAAATGTATAATTAAATACGTGATCCATATATTAATATGTTTTAAAAATAACCTCGTAGAAATCATAAATGATCACTTTTGGTCTCTTAAAAAATGGAATCTTTTCGTACAAAATAATCCCGCCGTGAAAGAAAAAAAAAACACGTACGATACTTGATGCTTTCAGATGCCAATGCTTGTTGTTTTAATAATTATTAAGGAATCGTACACTATTTGAATATATTCCTCACTTATAATTTTCCTGTTGAGAATGCTCCAATTCTTTTTTAATGATTTTATTAATATTTTTGTATGTGGGCTTCAGATACAATCTCTGTTTTGACCAAGTTACGTTTCTCTTTCATAGATAACATTATTGCAGATGTCAAAGAAATTGTGGATTCAAAATTTTTGAAATAAGCAATGCTTATTATTCCAGTTTCAATTGGGCAACCGTTCGTGTATCGTTTTTATTACACGGATATGTACGTGTTTAATCAATTCCACTGCTATAGTTATGCTCATAATTTACCAAATTACCGGTAACAATTAGAGACTGAAATTCGAAATTTACCCGTAATTGCCACTCCCTAATTCTTATAATTCTAAAATTTCTTTACCGACTGTATTTTAATCTTCTGGAAAAGGATGATGTATGTCACCTGCATGCTAATTTTCTTTTACGCCTACCAGTCATGGGCCATAGAGCTAAAAAAAAAAATCTTGAAAAAGATCACAAATTTTAAATGCCAGATAGTTTTTGAGGGTGATGACCTTAGAGCTGCCTTAAATTTTCCTACTTTAAAATTAGCATTAAAAATTATTAAATTTAAAATTTTCAAAATTGGTAATACTAGTACAGAATATTGAAAATTATGCACCCAATTTCTTTCCACCTACATTTAACGAAATACATTTGTTGTCATTCGGTCTTCAAATATTAAACTTTATAGCAATATTGCCTCAGAGCTGCTTCTAAATTGCTTAATAGCAACGCAATTCTCCCCACCTCACTACGTCCACTTTTCACACCCTCTCAGTTAAGAATAACATAGTTATCCTGTCTCTCAAAAGAGGACGCTAAATACTCTTTACAAAAACTATGAACTACTTTTCTGCAATGTAAGACATACGTAGTCCTCGACTTCTCATCTGCTACACATTCGTGTTTCTTTACTTTTTTTTTTCCATTTTCAGGTAAATTGTATCACCTGTCATGGCTTACAGTCTTATCTGGAATAGAGATTAAGTCAATGAGGGCGGGCTAGGTGTTCCTTCAAGCGTCTACATAATAATCATCACAGTTCCACTTATGTACTAAAAAGTAATGCATTTAAAGACATACTCACCAATGACAGAAACAATGAATAGTATCAAACCAACACGCATCTTTCACTGTCTTTTATTTAAGAATCAGTTTTTTTAGAAAAATTATTTGATATCACATTTTTTAATACCATCTATAAGCTTTGTCTGTATGCGAATGGAAAAGCAATGCATCGTTGAGATAATGTTACATTTTACGAAATTCTCGTTCGAACTTCTGATGACAAAGTGCATTTTATATTGTTAAGCAATATTTTTTTCAGTCTGGTTATTCGAGACAATTCTTTTAATTGTTAGGTAATAAGTTGCTATCTTTACAAGAGAACGAGAGACTAAAAGGGATATTTTAATGCTTTGAGAGAAGATTAATATGTTAAAGGAACACACACACACAAACAATTACGTTTCTCTTTTGATATATATGATTTAATTATTTATCGTTAGCTTTATTGTTAAAAACAGAGGAAAATTATGAATAACTTTAATAATTTGTTGTCTATTTTTAATATTTTATCGTTTGTCTTCATTTTAATATCAAAAACTAATTTGATTCTTTAAAAAAAAACAGAATAGTTTGCGTTGTTTAATTTTGTTGTTAAAATATTAACGTCGTTTTTAGTACTTTAGAATGCTTGTGTTTTTTCAAAAATTATTAGTGTTCTCAGATTTAATAAGTTCGTTGATCGCCATATTTTTTGAAGTAAGAACTGTACCTGAGACTGCATTATTTGTCTATACGTGTGTGTCGTCTCTTCAAATAAAGAATTTACAATGATTACCAATATTGAGCATGCACCAGTTACTTTTTAAAGCGTTCAAACATTATTACTAAATATCTGTTTAAGTTTAATATTTATAAGAACAATAAAATAGGCATTACAAAATGTACTAACTAAGAAACAAAAATGAAGAATCTATTATATTGTAATTACTATAAATTTTAGATTGAAGTTAAAGATTTCTAAAAAAAAAGAACATTCTCCTAATAGAATTAATTTTTTTTCAGAGGAAAAAAAAAGGGGGGGGACGTAAATTAATATTTAGAACACCTTCTTAGTAGTGTACATTGATTTGAAAAGGTTTATGTAGTTTCACTAGATATTTTTGGTCGTTATGTCTTATTATGTTGCTGGTAAAATTCTTTGTTCCTAATATTATGCTTTTGAACAGATTTTTTTCTACGGAGACCACAAGTTTTCTATAACAATGTGAGCGAGAGATTGCGGTGTGGTGGGTGCAATAGCATTTCACAATTGTACAACAATCATAATTTAACAATTTTGACTGAATAGTTTGGTCCCTTACCTTGTTGAAACATGCAATGCAATTTTCAACCTAATTCCGGAAAAATAATATAAAGCACTTAGCTTTAAATTATTCTTCAGAACATCAAAGTACTTCATTTTATCGATGACTCCGTCAATAAAATTGATTTCGTATGCCTTTTGCAGTCATAAAACCCCATAAAAATAAGATGACCATTTTTTTTACGATTAAAAGAAAGACAGAAAAAATTTAAGAAAAAAATACAGCTTAAATAAATCAAATATTTTATTAATTCAAACAATAAAATACACTGATTATGTTTACATCCCTTTTAATTATTTAATTAAACGAGTATTTTTCTATTGAATGAATATTTTTTGTCAATATATCATTTTCTAACAATATATTGGAAATTTCGGAGCAAGAAATATCCTTCATATTGAATTTTACGTTGAGTGCTGCTGCCAGAGTATCATCATTCAATCCTGATTGTGGCCGCGGTAGCCTAGTGGTCATGGTTTCGGACTCGTTGCCGGCGGTTTTCGTTGAGTCGTGGATTCGAGCCTTGATGCCACTTTGGATTCGCCGTGTAGCTAGAGCTGATGCACGTGAAATCTGTCGGGACCCAAAGTCTTCCCGTTCGCGTGTTGTGGAAGTTAGGAGGTGCCAGCTCAGGTGTCGTCCTCGTCACTTGACCGAGGTTCAAAATTACGAGGTCTTCGCCAATTGCCCTCGTGTTGCTTCCTGTGCGATGTGAAAAAACCAAACCAATCAATCCTGATTTCTTATTTGTCTAAAAATCATTACCAATGGGAAAAAAATATCTTTCAACTGTTGCATTAGTTCCAAGACAGCAAAACGTAAATTCAACAAGAATAACTAGATTTTCATATGAAACGTGTTATGGTTAAATATTTCCATCCATCTTTTATCAATTTCAATATGTTGATTTTCCCATTGTTTTAATTTATCAGAATTTAAATATACATTCGATTTCTAATTTCTTCAAAGTGACAATTGTCACCAATTTTAATGTCAGGCATTTCTTTCGATAAAAATTCAACACAATTTTCAATATCCGCCCAATTTACTTGCAATGAAGTAAAAAAAACTGAATTTAAAACTTATTTCCTGCTTTATTTGTTTCAGATCATTCTTCGACATATTGGAAACATGTTTGGTAAAAATTCTGCACATCTTTGGTGCACTTTTCCGTTATGACCGGATTTGATTCCTCTAAGTTTGACAAATTTTTATTATTATGAAAGGAATAAATTTTTCTATTAATCGTGGTTTATATTGAAGGTCAAAACGTTCGAAATAAAACTAATTTTTGTAGCTGAAATATGTTCACAATAGATGCCTGATTATGTAATAAATATATTTATATCTCCGATAATTCATAATTGAAAAACGATTTAATAATTATTGCACATTTGTCTAAACTTAAAGCATATGAACGGAGAAGCTCAAATAAACACACTCCATAGCAGGTGTTAGAGCGAGACTCTTCTGACTTTTGAATATCCTATAAGTTTTTTGTATTTAACATTTGCGTAACAGTTTGGAGTGGCATATCTGAATAGAAAGATTAACAGATTAATTTTAAAATATCGAAAAGAAGGGCAGGAAGAAGGACAATTTTCAAGGAAGGACAGAACCTACAAGAGGATGACTGTCCTCCCTAAAGGAGGACGATTAGTCATCTTAATAAAAAGAGCCTAACTACCTATATATTTTACGGTAGGAATATTTGGGGGAAATAATTCAGAGTTAGTATTTGACCAAAAATACCATCAATCATCGCTTCCAAAAACATTGAATACATTTTTATTTCTGAATATTACGTTATTCTAGTAATATCGGAGCTTTGTAATATGGTTTTTAGCTAATGTAATTCTTTTTTCCCCCTCCAGTTGCTTTGAAACTGAGGAACTACTAACTCTACATTGTCGACGTACTACTTTACGAGACTTTTGCATTCCTTTTTCGAGAACCGAAATCCTTTTGAAACTTGTACTCCAAAAATACTCCGTTGCATCTTTTTGAACTCCTAAATATGTAAAAACTATAACGGTTATTTATACAATCTTTTAAGCGTTCATATACAGAAAATTGTCTAACACATCAATCAATAACTCCCGAGACTAACCCAGAGATGGCGCTCGTAGTAAACCAGTAACCAGGTCTTTCTAGAGTACAGACCTTTGCTTAGAGCGTGTCAAATTTTAGAGTCGATCGGACCGGAAACAGCTGGTTATCGAAGTTAGATAAAGTCGTTTTGTAGTTTGTTTAAAAATGAAAAACCGAGTTTCACCATTGATAAAACATTGTTTTTTAATAGGTAAAAAACACACCATGCAAGAAGCGAAACAATGGATTGAATATTACCCGGACTCTTGTCAAAAGCAGCAATTTGTCGGTTTTGCAGGGGATTAAGCAATGGTCATGCGACACAAATGACGCGGAACGCTCGGGTAGACCTGTGGAAGCCGTTACACCAGAAAATGTAGGTAGTAGCAAAATTATAATGATGAATCAATAAAAGTGAAGCTCCGTGAGATTACTGAGATAACTGAATATCATATGGAAGTGTATTCTGAAAAGGTTTTTTTGATTAAAGTGAAAAGGTTTTTTTCAAATTAGGTACTGCGATTGCTTTCGATGGAACAAAGTAACCTTGAGTCGATGATTCAGAAGCTGTTGTTTATCGCTGTTTACTCGCAACAAAAGATTTCTTGCGAGAAAAAAGAAAAAAAAAAAAAATTAAGGAGGAAAAGATTTGGAAGAATTGTTGGAACGATCACCTAAAGGTGTTATGTTGATGAATAAAAAAAAAATTTGCGAAAAAATCTTATTTCAATGTTAGTCTCGGACGGCCGTGATCCATGTGTTATAATGATACGCGCGTTGCTGACACTGCTGTAACGTTGACCAAATGCATCTTTGCTGTTTAGTGAACGAGGAGCTTGTGTCATTGCAGGGATTTTCTTTTGGCGAAAAGCGATTCCGCATAGTTTTAGAGAGTTTTTTTTTTTTTATTTAAAGGAAGCGTTATTTACTTACACAAAGTACTCTAAATTAAGTAAAATTAAAAAAACCGGAAATGTGCTTTTGTACATTAGTGTGTGTTAAATGAACTGTTGATTTCTTTTTTTATTAAATTCCTACTATTAGCTCACACTCTCCCTATATATATATTGTTCAAATTTTCAGTCATTAATAAAATCTTGTTATTCATCACTAACAAGTTCAAATACATTTTTTTAAAACTTGTCAGTTGACATGATGCTATATAAGTTTTTCAAATATTTATTCATTTACTGTAAAATTAAATAGGACAGTTTAGCCTAACCCTTGTATGAATTTCAAAATTACAAACTTAGGCGATTTTGACTCAGACTATTAAGTCCGCGATAGTACCAGAGGGTAACCATTTGGCAAAATACCGCATAAAATTCAACTGCTTAACAAGTGTAGGATTGGACAAACTAGTTCAACCATTTTTTATCAGATTGAGCAATAGCTAGTCTATATGTCATTTGTCCTGATGCAAAGTGTATTGAGAGCTCGTGTAGAAATCTTCTGCTTCGGATCGGATCTCAGCTAATTTTACTTCTTTTAAATATTTAATTTTAGTTTTATTGAGAGAAAAAGATTTCTCTTATACAGATATTTATCAGGATATAAATTTAGATAAATAGCTCAGTGACGAAGACGATCTACTCGGAAAATTTTGTTTTGCCAGTGTATTATTCTATATGATATATATAATATACATATATTTATTATCTATTCTTAACTAAGCTATATATTTATATTATTATCAGTCAAATGAAAAGTAACTAAAATAAAAGTTTTCTTTGATTGATAAGTAAGATTGACTTAATTTTTAGTATCATTACTGTGGACAATTTTAAAATCAATAAGTCGTCTTAAACTTGCTGTTGGCTCAAATCTTTTATTAATTATCTTACCGTAGATAGTGAAAGTTTTTGAATTTCAATATGAGATTTCAAAGAGGACTGAAAAACGTTTTAATGAAAGGGTACTTATATTAAAAAGCCTAGTTTATTATAGGAAGAAAATGAAGCTATTCTTATGTGTTAAAATGTCTTCTTCTACCTCCCTCTCTTTTCCTGTCCTTGTGTTTTGGAGTTTTCCTTGATATTTTATATCAAGCGGAAAACATTTCTTTATTATTTTCTTATTAGTGTTTGTTTAATGTCTTTAAAAATATAAAAAATAAAAAAAAATGAATAAAAATATTTAAAAAATAAAAAAAAAAAAAATCTTTGTAGTGTCTCTGAAACACTAAAAGACGGCGTATCAATGCCGATTACTAAGATGTGCAGGAGAGGAAGTTGCGTGCGTCGTCAGTAACAATTTCAGAGTGTCATCACTTTAAAATGTTCCCGAAAAGAGTGCTTGATTTGCGTGTGGCCAAGGATGCTGTGACCTCTCAGCCACGAGAAAATCACACTCACCCAGCTGCGGCCTTGGACCTGTGCCTCTGCCTGACGTAATGGGGCGTCACATTGTCACGGCTTCAAACGAATCTCTCCGTCGGTTACTCGTTTCCCACGTTAGGAAAGGTGGGGAGATGGAGTGCAGCGGGGACCCATCAGACTAGAATTCTTTCCGATGTAATTTTTTCTTAAGGCACTATGGCGACAGCGGAGTAATAAGATTTTTGGCTCCCCAAAACTTCCAAACTCTTCAAAGTGAATAATGAATCAATGCATTTTGACCATTGGCAAGAACCTGTAGATTGTGAAATATAGAAAAATCCGACGTAAATGCAAATGTTAACAACACCTGATTCTTCACTTGTAAAGAGAAAATAACACTTTGCAACCATATCCCATACTGGCTAAAGAAGGGCCATACAGGGTATGAAATAAGACAGTAAAGATATAAAGAGAACTACGTTAAGGACTTATTAGTCAGGGGTCTGTAACTCAAAGCAAAGCCCAACTTGTGAGTATAGAGACCCTTAGGACAATATTCTGTAACGGCTTCT
>BMAW01127836.1:134365-198979 GCA_019974015.1 Nephila pilipes | reverse complement strand
AAAAAACAAACAATTTGTCACCTTACGATGTTTAAAAATACAGATCAAATTACAGTGACGCTTAAGTGCAGCATGTTCCATTCGGGAAGAAAACATGAAACGACTAAACACTGTCGCCACTGTATCAGAAATGGGAAATACCCTGAAATGCATACGCAGTAATGTCGATATGCATTCGAATGTTGAAATATATAGAGAACGATGAAACAGAAGACGATATGAAACAATTTGTCGCCACTTAAATGGTGAAAAAGGGGAAAATGATTTATTCCCTAACAAAATAATACATTTTGATGTACTTTTCTATATAAAAAAAATCTGACAAATTGCGTTTAGCATTTGTTTAAACTGTGATCTAGACAAGAAAAGAAAGGGAGAAAAAAAAGTAAAAGTTGGTTGACAAGGAGGGTCGAAAATAGAGCAGGATCAAGAGCGCGTCACCCTTATCCAAAACAGAAAACCTCACGGGAAAAAAACAGATCACGAGGGTACCTCGGGATCACGATTTCCGTACTTATCTAAAAAAGGTAAAGTAGGCCCCTGAGGGATTTGTTATAAGCAAGTAACTCATTCTTTTTGTCTTAAATAGATATATGATTAATATATTTATTCAAGAATATTATTTGTCTTGAATAAATATATGTGGTTATCAAGATCATGGAAAACTACAAAAAGCTTTATTAATAAGACGTAGAAAGATGTTAACAACTAACGCGACTTGATTGCGACAAATCGTGCGCGGTTTTTATTTTAATATTAAACCATTTTTCATGAAGATATCCGAAAAGATTCCGTAGGTAGGGGTTGGCAATGGCTACCGGGCTACGGACTCAGTTTTATAAAAAGACCAGACCAGAGTTGGTCAACAATACTGAGGTTCAGGTATTGGCACACAGCAGTGGGATTTCATCTGACCAGGTCTAGTTATGCGGATTGAAGCTTTATCATCTTGTAAAATGTCATTTCTGGAAGGAAACATTTCTTTGTATCATACAGTGCACTTAGTTGGCTAAAATTTCCACATCTTCTCTCGTAGTCACTCAGGGTCTGCAGTAAACTTCGAGATCATTGCCCAAATCATGACTGAGCTGTCCCCGTGCTACTCAGTTGGAAGAATGATACGCTTGTGAAAGTGTTCTTCACATGTCGTATTGTCGGGAAGAATATGAACGACGATTCATCGGACCATATCACTTTCATCCACGCGTCGTTCGATCAGATTTTATGATCATGTCACCACTGATGGCGATTGTTTTACATTCACATCGGACAAATGTGGCATTCGAATTTTTACTCTGACATAGGTTTGTTATACAAGCATGTGTGTTTTATGTGCAATTCTCTTTCTCTCTTTTAACAATTATCGTCGATACTGGAACTTGTAAATTTTGGTTGAGTTTTGCCGTCATTTTCCCTAGATCTGTCCAACCTCAAAGACTGTGGGCCACTTTGGAAACTCGTTTTATATATATATATATATATATATATATATGCACACACATATATATATATATATATGTGTGTGTGTGTGTGTTAGTTTGAAGTTTTGAACAGTAAAATAGAACTTTTTTTGCCATTGTTCATAGCATCGTCTGTTTCATTAGTAAATTTTCTTTTCATCCATACTGAAAATTCAGCAAAAAATTTTCAAGTTTATGTTACCTGATTTTATTTGTATGAAATTTAATTAAAATATATCCTGCAATCCCAACACAACGTGGGTGTTAAATTATTAGAGATTAAAGGACGCCGATGTGTCAATCTGCCTAGACCCATACGCTTCTGGGTTGAATAACTATGTTAGCCTTTCCGCCGACAGACTGTCTGCTGCTGACTCAATCGCGCGACCCGCGCGTCGCATGCTTGTCTCGCGTCTAGCAACATGCATACTCATGCCACCCCAAGCTTTCCAATATGTTTGCTGATTAGGTATGTTTTGCGTATTGAATTTTCACGCAAGACAACCTGTGCGTCTTTTTAAAATGAGCTCAACTCTGTAATTCTTGTTAAACAAGAATATAAAAGAAAAAAAAAAATGTGACGATTGTTGAGAGTGCTCTAAGATATTTCCATTGTAATAAGATATGACACAAACGACTCGTGGTGGAATGTTCTTCGGCACTTTTATGTTTATTAATTTATTTCATATAATCCAGCTCTGCGGATCACAAGTTAATTTCGGTTGGCCGCTTCTTTGCTTCTCCTGACTTTGCTTACAATCGTCTTCTTTTTTGATGCTACAATTCACTTCAACATCCAACAATCCCTATCAGTCATCTTTCGCTATCAGCCCCTATTGGGCTTGGCAGAAAGTGGTTTTTCCTTGCGGTATGACTTTTGATACCGTGGCTAGAGAAACACAACTTTTTCTGATGTTCCAATTAGACGCACTCCAACAATTTACACTCTCTAAACGTATACATTCATTCAGATATCTACATTAGTTATTCTGCACATACAAGAATAAAAGGTAACTAAAAGTCGAAGAATATTGCTTCATAACAGGTAACTAAAAGTCGAAGAATATTGCTTCATAACAGATAACTAAAAGTAGAAGAATATTGCTTCAAAATAGGAAACTATAAGTCGAAGAATATTGCTTTATAGCAGGTAATTAAAAGTAGAAGAATATTTGCGTTACTTGCAATCAAAATTCTAGTAGTTACATTTTTATTACAACATATCAGTTTAGTTCCTTCTTATGTCATTACTGTTTATGTTAAAAGAGTCACTAATCAATAATCAAATTAATAGAAAATCATATAGTATAATATAGATCATATTCATGTTATTACATTCAGACTATGAATAACCAAAAAGTATTCCCTAGCCAACTATATCTATGGATATCCTCTATGCGCGTCATAATCTAATGTTTAGCTTAGTATTTATCTTACAAATCAAACGGGGTCGAGTACTTAAATGATTTAGAGGTGAGGGTCCGATTCACTGACTATATGCAGTTCCTTCGTGGCTGTCATCTGATCACTCCTTACACTTGTCAGCACATTCACTATTTCTTCATTTATAGCTTCCACTCACTCTCTCTACTATTAACTTCGTATTAAATTCTTCGCTGCTTACAATTTATGAAATTAAATATAATTTATCAAATATATTCATCACACTTCAATGATTTTAATCTAATATACATAAACGCGTATCATCTGCTGAGATAAGTTTTCAATTCAAACAAATTCATTTAAAATCCTAAAGTGTTAGTTGAAGAAGCAAATGCGACCGAACTAATATTATAGGGTCATGAAAACGAAATTCCTTTAAAACACTGTGTATATTGCAGTTGTCTTCATTATTTTGATAACCCCATGTAGAACAATCATATCTAGGTTCACGAACAACTCTGTTTACAAACAAACTGGATT
Source organism: Nephila pilipes (assembly GCA_019974015.1). Classification (NCBI taxonomy): domain Eukaryota; kingdom Metazoa; phylum Arthropoda; class Arachnida; order Araneae; family Nephilidae; genus Nephila; species Nephila pilipes. Next base: position 195,596 of record BMAW01127836.1, on the reverse strand, counting down.
ACGAACAAGATTTTCAGACAAGTTTTGCCTCAAATCACGAACTACTCTTCTGCTCGAGAACTGTCTATATGGAAAACTTAGTTGGGCTCTCTCCAGCACGGCTTGAATGTTATTTGTTCAAATATATATATAAATATTTACAAATTTTGTTCTAAATTAGCTCTCGACGTGACTCCTCCCCCAAGTGATAGCGCTATTATAAAGACTAATCGAAATACTATCGAAAAAGAAGAAAGAAATAGCTCAACATGACGAGGATGTTCGTATTTCTATTCTCAACACACAATTTACTTTTGTAAAATCCACCATTTGCATTGTTCTTAAGAACAAGTAAGACACCAAAATCAGAAAATTTCCCTCGTATTGTTATGGAAGTAAAATCTCCATCCAAATATTACCACATGTAGTCATCCACCTCTTTTTAATAATCAACCATCTGTACCTAAAAATATATATACCAATTTTATCCGAAAATAAGACCTAATAAAAAATAAGTCCTCTCTAGCTTGTTTTTCAGGGTACTCCTAACATAAATCCTATCCCTGAAATAAGCCCTATTTAAGATTGATTGTCTGACGGGCTTCTTATTGCCGAATGACCAAGTGCAGACACAACACATATGCTCATTTGTAACAAACGGACGGGGTTGCGACAAATTAGAATCTTAAGTAATATATACTTCATGATAACAACTGACGTTCATCCCTTAATTTAATAATAAATTTTGATGCTGAAATAAAATGAGTACAAAAAAGAAAGAACTGTTCCTTCAAGTACAAGAAAGCATTTGTGAAAGACTCCAAGGAAAACATTACACAACTTTCTGAAAAAAAAAAGTGGATCTACAAATGGTTCAAAAACGGCAATCTTAGTACAATAACCTTAGTTAACAAGTAGACGACGAAATGCCAAGAAGTGTTAAATATATATACGGTCAGCAATCATTATTTCCTGAATAAGAACACAATCTGTAAATGGATTGATGACAGAAGAACGAAGTGTTAGGTTGTTCACAGGACCGATATTCAAGCATTTGCTCTACCAGTAGCACCACAACTAGATATATCTTTGGACGCATTCAAAGTATTACAACACTGGGTGGATGGTTTCCTTCAGCGAAATAAGATGTTTAAAGAAGATCGATAACTCTGTACAAATTGGAAGATAGAAGTGATTAAACGTGCGCTCTTTTGTAATCGTTTCGTTGAGGGCATCGACTTTTCTAAGAAACAACACTCAAACACGATTTCTATTGATGAAAGTGTTGTGTTTATGGGTCAAGGGTCTCAAACTACCATTGGTCAAAGAGGTACATCTGCGATTTACGTTCCCTCCACTGGTAACGAAAGTGCACGATTTACCCGTATTTTAGCAATTCGTCTCGATGGAAAGAACCTCCCTCTCACCTCTTATTTCCAAGGGCAAAAAAGAAGAAATATAATGTGTTTCAGGTATTTATATTTTGGATGCTGAAAATGCTTGGTGCACAAAAACTGCAATAAGAAAGTGGTTCGATTTTTATCGACCGTTTGTTTTGCGAGATGGCCAAAAAGGTATAATATAGAGGGATTCTACCAACACTCACCGAGCTAAAACCATGAAGAACTTTCTTGTAGAATGAAATGATGAAATATTGATTACCGCAGAAATGACTGTATATCCCCAAACTCCTCCTATCGCAATAAACTAACCATTTAAAGACCTTTTGCTCACATAAATCAATGATTACGAAGGAAATAGAATTGAGAGAAATTACCGAGGATTTAGTTTAGTTTAGTTTTTATTAACGTCGCACTAGAAGCAACACGAGGGCTATTGGCGACGGACCTCGTAATTTTGAACCACGGTCAAGTGACGAGGACGACACCTGAGCTGGCACCCCCCTCTCCTAACATCCACACCACGCCAACGGGAGGACTTTGGACCCCGAACAGATTTAACGTGCATCAGCCCCGGCTACACGGCGGGTCTTTGGCGGCCAAGGATCGAACCCGCGACTGAGCGAAAACCGCCGGCCGCTAGTCCACGACCTTGACCACTAGGCTACCGCGGCCCCCGAAATTACCGAGGAAACTTTGAAGCCAAAGCTACCAGAAGTCATTACTTAGGTGATGAATGCATGGGATAAAATAATGGACTGCTGTGTTGCCATTGCCCTACGAACAGGTTACACGGACAAGAAGAGCTCTTTTTGCTCAATACAAGATGCTAGTACCCATGATTTTAGGAGAAACGAACTCGCAAAAAAATTCAGGCCACAATAGTGATTTGGAGCTTTATGTTCATGTTCCATGGCTGATTTAGAAGAAATGATTTTGTTCATTTTTAACACATAATTTTGAAATGATTCTGTTTCTTGAACGTGAATAAATGTATTTTTTGAACCCAAATAAATGCATGAACATGAACAGATGTTAATAAATGTGCATGAGAATTTATACATCCTCTGAAAATAAGCTGTAGCGTGTCTTTTAAATTAAATGTAAGAAATTAATATAAGACTGGGTCTTATTTTCGGGAAATCAAAGTATATATATATATCTGTGTGTGTACGAAGCCTTAAACTATATTTTTCTGCATTGTTTTCGCCACAATTCAAATTGCGGCAATTGCAAAAATTGTTTATTCAAACACTTGTCGTTGCGGGTTACCAGCTTTTCTATACCTTCTTCATAGAAACTTCCTGCCAATGACGATCACCACGACCCCACATCATTTTTCACCTCATCGTCGGATCCAAAGCTGTCAAGCGGGTGATCGTACCGCTCGCAACGAAATTGTCTAATCATCCATCTTTCGCGTGACACCAGCAGTAGGGGTCGAGCATTGTCAGGGAGCAACACAATTCCTTTTTTAAGTATTCTTCTCAGTTTGTTTTGAATTGCACGCCATAGTTTTTCTTAAAATCTCACAATATCTAGCAGCATTGACGGTTGCACCTCTGGAAAGAAATTCTATAAGTAAAACCCTTTTCCTGTGCACATGATTTTTTTTGTGCTGACGTTGTCGTTTTGAACTTTTGTCTTTTTGGAGATTGAGTGTGTCTCCACTCCATTGACTGTTGTTTCGATTCTGGTGTAACATGATGAACCTACGTTTCATCACCAGTCACAATTTAGTTTAAAAATTCCTGTCCCTCTTCACTGTATCGTGTGGGAAATGTCAATGCACTGCCAAATCTCTTAGTTTTGTGTACATCAGTGAGCATTTTTGAAATCCATCAGGAACACATTTTGTGCAATTTCGTACGAAACAGTACGTGAAATTTACGGAAATTCGTGTGAAATCGTCGTCATTGTGAAACGTCTACCCTCATGGAATTTTTCACCAACTTTCCTTACCAGATCATCATTGACAACATAAGGACGACGACCTCTCCGAGCCTCATCGTGGACATTTGTTCGACCTTCATTAAGCATTCCAACCCACTTTCTCACTATTCCATCACTCATCGTGTCTTCTTAAATCTCACGTAACCATCTTTAACTTGACGATAAATTTCAGCCAATTTCACATTCCTTGCGTTCAAAAATCGAGTTACAGCATGAATCTCACAGTCGGTGGGTTCAGTAATTATCTCAACCATTTTAAATGTGTTCAGCAAACTGAAAACATTACGTAGAGCAACCAAAATAACGTCAGTTGATAACCAGTGAACAAGGAAGACTAGTGCATATGCGCGGAACGTCGACCGCAGCGTTGCGGCGGCGATACGATGAAATGGTGCTTACTTTTCGAATACGCTTCGTGTGTACAAAATTTTTATTTCGGAACTTGCGTGTAATGATTCTATTTTTATTAATTTCAGTGGGAGAAATTGCTCACAAACAACAAACATTTTAATTTGTGAACCGAATTTTGGAGAGAATTAAGCTCTTGAACTGATGTATGACCATATAGGCTATTATTGACTGAATTGTTTTCAATCTTTATATTTTTTTAATGCGCATTTTGACGTAGTATATAAATCTAGATCAAGAAAGGAAAATGGAACGAAAGTTTATTTTTGTGTATACACGGCGTTTTCAGAAAGCTCCAGGATACTTGCTCGCAAAAAAGTACAAATCGCTCTGTCTCTACAAAACCGACGGGATGATGTAGCAACGATCTTCAAATACGTGTATCAAGTGGTTGCATTTCGACATTGCTGCGTTCCTTTGTAAAAAGCATGTGGGTGTATCATTGTCATCGAAAAAAAAATAATGTAACGAACGAATATCAAATTTTGTTTTAATTGGGAAAAATTCTACAGAAATATGCTAAATGATTAAATCTCTGTATGGTGATGATATTATGAGTCTTCCCGGGTATTTGAGGATTTTCAAAGTTCAAGGCTTGAAGAAGCTCGACCGCATACGTTGAGAGATCAATCATCCCTGCTCTAGTGGAAAAGATGAAAATATTGAGCTTGTGCAACAGAATTTCGTTGTCAAAGTTTCATTCTGACTGGCGAATTCTACAAAGATGTTTCGGATAGCCTTTTAAAACTAATGCGGTGTGTGAATCCATATTTATAGGACAGGGGAAATTGATGCCTTCTGCACAACAATGCACCGTCTCACAAGTCCATCTTTGTACAGAATGTTTTGGCCAGAAGGTAGTTTTTGTTTATCAACAATTCCTTTTACTCACCAGATTTATCCCCCGATTTATTTTATATTTACCAATTTGAAATTTAAGATGCAGGGGGTTGCAGAACGAGTCGATGGATGAGACTGAATCGACAATGACATCGATATTCGATGTTGTTGGAATAGAGGATTCCGGAAGAAGTTTACGGACTTGTGCATTCGTTCAAAGGGTTTTATTGAATTATGAGAAGACTGTGTAAAAGCTTAATATCAAATGTGAGTATATCCTTTGGATTGTATAGATTAGTCCTAGAACTTTTTAATACACTGTGCATACGCAAAAAGGTTAACTATAGTCACAATTCGATTGATTCCAGTTTGTTATGCTTTGCATTAAGCAACTGATGTACTCGTATTTTGTTGTTAAGTTTATTTACAGATCAATGGTTGCATTCAACTTCATTTGGAGACGTGAAAAGAAGCAAAAATTTTCTCGTGAAACAACTGAATTTGAATATTTTTTTTTTATTTCGTTTATATACACTGCTATGATCATTAAAATTGCGACACCAGGAAGGAATGATCTGACGAACGTCAAAATCACATGAAAGGAAGAAGAGGTTGAGGTATGCAAATTATTCGTATTTCAGTGCATTTAGACGACGCAAGAGGGAGAAATGACATCCGATACACTGCATAAAAGAAAAGTCGTGTAGTGGATTTCTCATTCGGAAAGTGCTTTGTAAGGTCTGAATTTGCTCAGAATATCGTGTGATGCCTCGAATAAGAAGAAATGCTTACCAGCGAGTGTCAAAAGAAGAAATGCTTACCACCATTACTTCGTTTTCCCTTGACAATGTAGCATAGAGAGAGACGGCGACTCTGGTGCTCCAAAAGACAAAACTCGATACAGGAGTGGCACAATGTCGTCTTTTCAGACAAGTCCCGGCTCTGTGAACAGTAGTCTGATAGCCGTATATGTGTATGGAGGCTCCGAGGTGACAGCTCGTCGCCTACTTGCATTCGATATCGGCTTAGGGGGCCCTGAACCTAGTGTGATAGTATAGGCAGCCATTGGGTATACATCTCTTGTTCGGATCGATGACAATTTGAATCCAGATCGGCACATTTCTGACATCTTACTTCCAGTAGTTGTGCTTTATCTTCGAGGCCAACTAAACACCATTTTCTAACAAAGTAATGCAAGACCACATATTCCACGTCATGTATTGACTTTCCTCAATACATAGGGTATTGTTTGTGCATCGATTGTTGCCCTGGCCTGCATGGTCTCCAGATCTGTCATGGGTTGCTGAGAGACCAGCAAATACGGTTGATAAAGTTTGGCACAGACTGGAAGCAGCATGGAATTAGTTGACCGTTTCTATCATCCAAGCCTAGTTCGACTCAAAGCCTAACCGGGTAAGGGCTGCTTTAGCTGCCATGGGTGGCAGCTGTTTCTACTAATATCTCACCCCTCTAAGCCCTCAAACTGCTTGGAAATTTAATCATTTTGTCCTCAAGCCATGATATTCAAATGCAATAAATGTCTTTTTTGTATTTGCTGTCCTTCATGGTGTTGCAATTTCATTAGTCTGCAGTGTAAATACAAAAAATATCAATAAAAGAACTTCGTTAAGTCAGACTCTATGAGCCATTAGCAATTCAATGAATTTTTAAAAAATAGGCACCAAAATATTAATTTTTTATAGCCGAAATTGTAAGAAAATTATATTTATGAACAAAACATGTGTAAAAAAATCATTTATTTAATCTTAAAAATTATCATTATCCTTTAATATTTATTTTATTGCATACGGAGCCTTATGAATAGAAACTTTGATGTTTCATTCAATGAATGATTCATGTGAATAGATGAAGTGCCAAGAAATTGAAATATTTTTGTTAAGCAGTTGGAGGATATTTTACAGTCATTTTGTTAAAAGTCCAATCCTCTTCGAAGTTATCATCTGAGCCTTCTTCACCATCAAATAGAAAATCTGTAAGAGTGTTCGGATTCGCTTAGCAAATATTCAAGTTGTTGTGGTCAAAACTTTCACTGGTACTATTACTATTACCAGAAAATCATCCAATTTTCGGTTAAGAGAAAAATTTAAGAATATAAACTACATAAAATAAAACTTGAAAACACAGTTATTAATTTTTCATAAGATAATAAAAAACAATCATTTTCTTCTAAGCTCACCTAAATGAAATATTTATAAACTTTAATAAATTATATCCAATTGAAAATGCCTTAGTTTCACCACCGATCAAAATACAAAATAAGAAGGAAAAAAACTTGTTCTACGGAAGTTTGCTCTACGGATTAAAGTAATGTTATGTATGAATTAAAAGGTAAACGAATAAATTATACGAGATAATCAGAAACTTGATCTTTGAAAACATTTTAATGTCTGCATCACATGCGAGCAAATCACGTTGTGCACAAAAATTGTTTCCAGTCTGAAAAATGAGCAAACTTATAAATGGTTAACTCGGATCTTGGGATAATCCAAATTGATCTGAACGAATAATTTTTTTTTCTGATTTGGGAAGCGATCTGCAAGTTTCAATAACAGGTCAATTGAAAAGTCCCCGACCTACCATAGTAAAACACAATTTTTTTTGGCAAAATTAGTTTTTTTTATTCAACATAATTCCCTTCAAGGGTGATATACTGATTATAGTGACCCTCCAACTTTTCGATACCATTTTTGTAGTACGATTTGTCCTTTGCTTCAAAATAGGCCTCAGTTTCGGCGATCACCTCTTCATTCGACGAAAATTTCTTCCCAGCGACCATTCTTTTGAGATCTGAGAACAGGAAATAGTCCCTGGGGGCCAGATCTGGAGAATACGGTGGATGAGGAAGCAATTCGAAGCCCAATTCATGGATTTTTGCCATCGTTTTCACTGACTTGTGACACGGGGCATTGTCTTGGTGAAGCAGCACTTTCTTTTTCTTCAAATGCGGCGGTTTTTCGGCGATTTCGTCCTTCAAACGGTCCAATAACGCTATGTAATAGTCGCTGTTGATGGTCCTTCCTTTTTCAAGGTAGTCGATGAAAATTATTTCATGCGCATCCCAAAATACAGACACCATAACCTTGCCAGCCGACTGTTGCGTTTTCCCACGCTTTGGAGTGGGTTCATCGTGTGCAGTCCACTCGGATGACTGTCGATTGGACTTCGCGAGTGAAATAATGGAGCCATGTTTCATCCATTGTCACTTATCGACGCAAAAACTCGGGTTTATTACGCTTGATCATCTTCAAACACTGCTCCGAATAATCAACTCGTCGTTGTTTTTGGTGAAAAGTGAGCTCGCGCGGCACCCACTTTGCACAGAGCTTTCTCCTACCCAAATATTCGTGAATGATATGATGTACACGTTCAGTTGATATCTTTAGAGTGTCTGCTATTTCATTCAATTTCAATTGACGGTCATTCAAAATTATTTTGTGGATTTTTTTATTGTTTTCATCGGTAACAACCTCTTTGGGGCGTCCACCGTCTTCGGTGCTCATTTCACCACGTCTAAACTTAGCATACGAATCCTTGATGGTTGATTTACCTGGGGCAGTGTCCGGAAACTCGGCATCAAGCCAAGTTTTTGCTTCAACTGTATTTTTTCCCTTCAAAAAGCAATATTTTATCAACACGCGAAATTCCTTTTTATCCATTTTTTTCACAATAACAAAAGTTGCTTCACTCAAAATGCTATAATTCACAAACTAATGATCCGACAACTGGCAAATTTATACACGCATCTTTTGAAGGTTAGGGCTAACTAAAAAACATATGGATTTAATTCTAGTAGCGCCATCTATGTGTCAGGCCGGGGACTTTTCAATTGACCTGTTAATAACATTAACTTGTTTGTTCCCATCCACGAATTTTTAGAAATTCATTGTTTTATTGAAATATTTTAACAGCTGTGAATGTATGAAATCTTGCAGACTTTACAAATATTGTGTGTAAAGTCAACAAAACTTTAGTTACATCTCTTATCACCAGTGACTAATGGCAAGCGGTGCTATATTATCTAAATGGAAAATGCAACAAAACAATTTTAAGCTCACTTCTAGTGTTCATAAAGGAGACGTGATTATTTTCTATAAATACTCATTTGATATGATTTTCTGTAAGTATCATTGGGTTTCTTTCATTTTTTCCAGTTCTCCGATTTATCCGATTCTCGATATCCGGAACAAAAATAATCTGATTTAATGAGGTTTTACTGTAGTTATTATTTTTTAAGCAGAATTTAAATTTATTTATGGTTGTACATATCTGATCCATTTTAAATTCATTATATGATCATGAATTGTTAAATCAGTTAAATTTTGCAGATGTAAGATTTTTTTTTGCAAAATAGGGAAACAATTTTTTGTAAAGGGATGGGAAAAGAAACTTTTGAAAGAAAATGTATCGTTTTTCTACTTGAGTTTTATTAATTATATATATTTATTTATGTTAACATTTGCAACTTTTTTTTCCTTCCAAAATATTGCATCAGTTTTCTTAAATGCAATATTTCATTGAATAAAAAGGATGTATTTAAAAACTTTTATCACTATAAACAATGTATAATGTGTTTATAATTAAACGCCCCTATTTTAAATTTATCTATCGCGATTTATCAGATATTTCAAATGCCTGCCAAGCCAAAAGTCACATGAATTATGAAGTGCCGGCTGACGTGTTCTTCTGAGAAGTGATTTTTGAAGTCGTCGTTAACACAAAGTTTAAGTCGAAGAGCTCCGTCTTATTTAAAAAATTTGCTACAAGGCACTAACTGGCTTATAGATGCGGAAAATTTTTATTCTTTAACAACGATGCAGGTACATATCGCAGCCTGGTGATCGAATATGTTACTGGACCTCTAGCATTTAATTCCTGAAAGGAGAAGGGGCCTAGAATAAATGATGCAAAAAATCCACACCACACCATCACTTTTGGTGGATGCAACGTTATCTCTAACATTGAACGCGAATTTCCTATACCCAAATTCAGCAGTTGTGAGAATTCACTGAACCGTTCAAATTAGAGTGAGATTCGTCTATGTAAAAGATCATTCTAATCAACCTCACAGCGAGCAAGAAACTGAAGTGAAACCGGTATGGAGTCTCGAAATCATGTAGAAGTAACTGCTGCACAAGTTAAAGCTTATACGGAATATAACGGAGAATATTCCGCATAATCTTTTGCACAGTTGAACGAGGCATATCCAAAACTTCTACATTAAAGGTATTACAACCAGCCTGTAAATTGGAAATTTTGTTCTTTTCCGCCCTTCTGTTGCTTCTACGGATTTCTATTTTCTGCCTCTTCCGAAATGAAGACAACGTTTGTATTTCTTCAAATTTGGCTACCGTTATTCAAAAAATGTTAACGTCAATGGATATTTTCGTGTCTCTTTTAAAGTCTGAAATTTCTATAGAGCAACAACTGCGGAATTACCATTTTGGTAAAACAATTTTACCAACAAATCTTCAAATCTACTGATTATAATTATATTCTGATTAGCTATAACAAGCATATTGAAAACGAAATCACCGTGAAGAACTTCACATTGTAGAACAGATGCTGCGTGATGTCGATGAAAATTTATTTGCATTTTTTTTCTTTATAGGTAAAAAGCCCTCTAGCAGTGAAATTTTGAACTTTGTTTTTGCTCTTACGAATACCCATCAATTCATTATGTCATCCCCAACATTTCACAATTTTCTGAATAATAGTTTCATCTGCAGACTATTTTAAAATAGAATCATTTAATTATAGCCACCCTACATTCATAAAATGATATTTTTCTAACTATTCCTTTTAGAAACCTATGCTTTTAAGGTGGAAGCATTGTCTTAAAATTAAAACATGTTTTAAAATGGAAAGGAAAAAGCACTGGATTAGGAACAGAATGTTTATTGATTTAAACAACACTTTCAGAGACAGATTTGTAAATTCTGGAACAGAATTAATTCTTCTCAAAAAGTTCATGTTTATCAGTTCATCGGTTTTCAGTACATGATGACTAATCATAAACAACTGCAAAGTGACAGTCTCTCGCCTATACAAATACCTGTATACTTGCCCTGATTTCTACAACAAGTACTGCATTTGGATCTATCTGGGCAGCCATGGCAACCTTTAGGGATGTATGTAGTCGGTGGCACTATAAGAGAATAAATATAATCTAAGCCATTTAAAAATTATGAGCATTTCTACATCAATACAAAATGAAACCATTTATTCTGCAACATGTTCTCACAATTCTAATATTGCAATTACTGACAGCGTGCTAATTTAAAACTCAAGAATGACTCACGATAAAACAAGACATTTTATTACATTTATCATTATTTCACCACTTTTTATTAAAACGTTTTTCTGAATTTCACTTGGTGTGTGTGTGTGTGTGTGTCATCAAATTTTCGATCGTTAATTTAACCAACTTCCCATCAAGCTAGAGCTTTGAAATTTTGGGAATCGTTCGTACTCGCCTAACAATGCAATATTTAGACATTTGCGACAAGTTTTAACTAATATTTTCTTTAATAATGCAGTTTAGCCCAAACACTTGGCGCGATTTCAAAAATTGGCACCAAACTTGGCGATTTTTTTTTTTTTTTTTTGGCTGAGCGTTAAATCCGTGAAGCGGAACAGGGTAGCCACATTTGGCAAAATACTGCCAAATAATTCTTGTCGCCAAGGATAAACCTTTCCTGAATTCTGGTTCCCATTTTTTTTAATAGAATGACTTACAAACTTTCAAATGCATGTTTTGATTTTATGAGTATTATGAATTTCTTAATATGCTCACAAATGTATCTTTTTAAGTAAATTTTAAAGTTAAAAATAACTAACAGTTTTAACTAATATTTCAATAATTTTCTTTAATAAACTTTGCTACCATATAAAAACGTTATTTTTAAAAACGTTGGTTTTTATATCGAATTATTTATTTATAACCCTACGAGTTGTACATTATGAAATCTTTAAATTCTAAATATATTATTTAGGAATAAAAATGAGATTGAAATTTTGTTTTTCGCTATCATTTTAGGTAAGGGGGTGCCAGCTCAGGTGTCGTCCTCATCACTTTACCGAGTTTCAAAATTTTGAGGTTCGTCGCCAATAGCCCTCGTGTTGCTTCTAGTGCGACGTTAATAAAAACTGAACTAAAACTAAATTAAATCATTTTAGGTACTATACCGCAGCATACTGTTGTGTCAATTAGGAATCATTGGTGTTCTGTGTTAATAATTAAGAAATAACAAATGTGATATCCGAGAATTAAGCGGTTATAAAATAAAAATATAATGTGTAATAGCTAACATAATAACCTTTTATTATCCAAAGAAACAGCTTGAAAGAAAAAAAAAGGGGGGGGGGCATAAGAGGAGTTTACACTTTAATGAAAAACAAATGAATAAAAATGATGTCTAAGATGTATGTTCCCCTCTGACAGCCAAGCATTCGGCACAACGATTTTCCATACTTGTTATGACATTGTGGATGAGTTGTGGACTCAAAGAGTGGTAAACGTACGAAGAGCTTTTTTTTAGTTCTAGACCGGAACTTGGTGGGTGTGGAAAGGCTGCAAGTTGTTTCCTGAGCATAAATACGAAATCAGGACCGATAGCACCTCTAAACAGAGCAGTCACAGACCCGTCTCAAAAGTATGGAGGGAGGTGCCAGCTCAGGTGGCGTCCTCTTCACTTTACCGAGGTTCAAAATTACGAGGTCCATCACCAATAGCCATCGTGTTGCTTCTAGTACGACGTTAATAAAACCAAACAAAACCAAATATGATTGGCTGTACAGCAGCATGTTACTTGTTCACACAATGACTCCCCTTGACGAAAAATGATGTTTTTAAATGATGTTTTCGGGTGAAATGGTTTGTCATCATCCGCATTCAGGCATTCCAATCATTCTTTTTTCGAAAATCTGTCCAGTTTTTGTCTTTGTGACATTCGTTCTATTTAATCGTTAATAACGTTCTTTCGTGTATGAATTGTACGAAACATGTCTGAACTGCATATGCCAAATGAGCCGGTTTATCCGTGATCCGAAGAGCGCGAGTGTTTTGCGCATAAAGACATCGACAAAAATATTTTGCATAAAAATAGAATTTAATCGGTCAACTCATGATTTTCCACAAGTTATTTAGAACAATTTCACCTATATTTACTCCCAAAAATTTTCGCAATTTACGGACTATGTTTAATTTTGAACTCCAGTATATATATATATATATATATATATATATATATAATCATTACACTTTAATTATTTTAGTCGGTGTATGAAAATTTAAATGGTTGATACCCACTAATTTGAACGTCTGAATAAAAAATTTTAAATTACAATTTTTATAATGTTTTGAAATAATAATTATTAATCAAGCATTTCATATACATATTATTATAATAACAAAACATGTTAAGTAAATATATTGATTTTTAAGCTTATTTGCAGTTCTAAATCTTTGAAGGGACATGAGGAGGAGGATGCATGCATCTATAAATATAACGAGCTCGACGTAGAACATGATTATAACTCTGTTTTTCTAATTTGCTTAGAAATAAATAAATGTTTACTATTAATTTATTTTATCGAATTCTTTCAAATTGAAAGGAAAAGAAAAACAGCTGTAGTAACCTGTACTTGGTCTTCTAATAGGGTATATCGGTACTGTAGTGATCCTTCCACCTGGACACTCTCTGAGTGGTACGCAAGTGCCTTCCTTGGTCCTGAAGAGACCTTTCTTGCAAAAACATCCCCTGTTGCAATTGAAAGGACATATACTGGGACCAGGACGACCTCTGTTCTCGCAGGTATCCGGACACGTGGTGCCACATTCTAGGAATTCTTCCTCAGGATGCTGACATTCTAATTAATCAAAGTGGAAAAAACTTAATTAAAGTGAATGAATTAAATCTTCGCTGATGTATATTTTTCAATGAAAAATAATATGGAATGAGAAAAGATATTTATTTAACTGAAGAAAAAAAATAAGGTATGCATTATTATTCCTTATTCCTCTATGCGTTATTATAACTTCCTCTAATGGATGAAAACAAGATTTTGAGATGACTCGAAAAAAATGATACTTTAGTTAGTATCCCTGAAGAATGTGGAGTAATTGAGCAACAATACACGACATTAAGAAGAACATTGACTAAATAAAGTCATTCTTTTTTAAGAAAGAAATAGTTAAAATTGAGTGGAAAACATTAAGAACTATCAATTTCTTCAAGTTGAAGACAACCTTTATCTTTGCTTTTTACGAGACTATACTACAGTAGGCATACGCCTATTTCTGAAAAAATCCCCAAGAAAAATGCTAGATTTTTCTATAGCAAAATTTATGAATAAGAGTGACTTTCAGGCTAGTGAAGACTGGTTGAACAAATTAACAAAGAATATCTTAGTATTCGGATATTGAGTACTGCTGATGAAAAGCTGTTATGCGATGTTAAAACGTTCGGTCATTCAAAGAAAAGTTCTAAAAAGAGGTTCAAGAACTGACTTTGACTCCTGATCAAGTGTATAATACGGATGAAAATGGTTTGTTTTGGCAGCTTTATTCCAAAAATTTGTTTGATCATAACGCTGAAGCTATTGCTCCTGGACGAAAATTAGCTAAGAACAGGGTCACTTATATGTCTTGTTTAAATGTAAGTGGTACACATAAGATTAACATGTTAGTAATTAGTAAGGTAAAAAATCATGAGTCGTTTTTTAAGAATGCTACACAACCCGTTCATTACAGAAGCCAAAACAAAGGATGGATGATTAAGTCCATATTGGTCGAATGGTTTCATTGAGACTTCAGTTAAAATAACTCTTAAAAAAATTTAACTGCCGCAGGAAGCTTTGCTTATTTAAGACAACAGTCCCGGTTACCATAATGAAGAAGATTTGAATTTGTTCGTGTGGTGTTTCTACCTCTAGCCGTTACACTTCTTTTGCAGCTTATGGACCAGAAAGTCTTCCAAGTAATTGAAATGCAGTACAAAAAGAGCCCTCTGTACATAATTTTGCATAAGAATTTCAGTCTTGAAAAGAAATTCACCTGAAAGACGGGATTCACTTACTTTCTAGTGCTCAGGTAAACCTCAACGGAAAAGTAATTGTTTTTTTTATGGAGAAACATGGTTTCCCATTGAATTATTTGAGTAATACAAAGGAATAGATATTGTTAGAATAGAGTAGCAGGACAGCAGTTGCTAGTGTCAATGAAAGTGATTATAATCAGGTGCGATATTTTAATGAAACGTTCGTGAGTACAGTTGATAACATTAAGACAACAGACGACGTAAGCGCGTGGACAATGGCGACGAAGAGGATAACAACGAGTTACTGACGGGTGATAACGTAATAGATGTGACTTCAATAGAAAAAGTAGAAGAATAGTATGAAGAAGGAGAAATAATGACAGTTATTCAAATAATACTTAACAGCATAATTATTGATTCTTTTGCTACATCCATTACATGGACTGAAGAAAATGATGTCCTCGTACGTGACATCCTAGTGTTAAACCGACTTTAAGAACAAGTGTTGAGAGAGTCGTTTAAAGTGAAAAAATAGAAGAAAATGTGTAATTATTTTATGACTTCTACTTCTGCGGAATAACGTAAATTATAAATACAAAACAGAATATTTTTTTTTTGTTTTTGTGATTTTATATGTTTGACCCTCGATTTGTGGTACTGTATTAAATTTACATAATAAATAGCTTTTTTAGGTTTAAATACGTTGCTATTCGGGAATTTTTACACATTTTTTCGGTAATCCGGGGGTGTTCTGGTTCAATATATGCCGGATTACCGAGAAAGTATTGTATATATATATATATATATATATTAAAATGTAGAATGTTTCTTATAAATTAATCGATAGCTTATTTTGAAATTTTATCATAGATAATGAAAAAGAGAGAAAAAAGCAAACGAAAGACTAACGTGATTATATCAGTTAAAAGAGTGGTAATGCAAATATCCGTACATAATTACTTCAAAAATTGGAAAAGACAAACATTAAAATAGTGGATTCACAAGCATTTTTAATTAAACAATGTCATATGCTTGTAAGGGAAAATTCATTAAAATCCTCTCCTGATTTCCAACCAGTTTAAACATCTTTATTCAGTAGAATAATTATTAGCTTCTAACTCTTATTATGTACAATTTAAACCAAAGAAACCTAAGACTATGAGTTAAAAAAAATTCGATTACAGAAATACTTCATTAAAGAAGTATGGGCATAATACATGTAGTCCGGAAATGACGAAAGACTTCAAAAAACAAACATACGTCTGTTGCAGTTTTCCAACCGAACACATGTTCCATTATGATCTTCCACAAATCCAGGCTTACAGAAGCAACCAGAAACACATCGTGCTAGACAAGGTCCTGTGTAAGGGTTTTTGCAGGTGGGCCGGCAAGTTGGGCCGCAGGTTAAATACTGAGCATTCTTTTGACATTTAGAAGGCCTCCCTGTAAAAAAAAAGTAACGACTAAAATATTTTAAAGTACCTAAATATTTTAATGAACTAGGTACTAAGATTTTTGTTCTGATACTTGTTGGAAAAATATCGAGTTTCTAAAGTTTAAAAGTGACTATAACGCGTCTAAAATCTGATGACAGAAAGAGAACATAAGTTTTGGTATGAAATATCTTTATAAAAGATTCAAACATGTTAAAATTCACCGTATACTATTACGAAGTTTTGTATACTCCCATATTATCCAGGATTAATCTGAAGTGTAAGATATCCATGAAGATTAGAGCTCTCAGAAATCAGAGTGTTTTTAGGTTTGAAATTAATGATGTTAAAAATTAATTTTAAAGTCGCGAATAAAATGATTTTATCACACACTCACATGGTTGAATGGTTTTTACAGTACAGGAAAAATCCACGCAATTAATAAGCATGTTCTTTCGGTGTAAATCTAAATTTTATTATGAGACTTTTTAACAAATACATTACACTTCCAATCAATAAGAAACTGTTAATACTTCTTGAAGTTGTTAACAGTTTTTGGAGTTTCAAGTGTATTTCTGTTATTCTTGAATGGTATTTGATTATATTATGTTTATAATAAAAAAATTTGTTCAAAAACATGTGTTAATTCAGATCTACAACAATATCTAACAGCAAAATCGGTAAACTTGATAAATTACTTGTTGGTAAAAAATTTCCAAAGCTCAATATAATTTGGATCACTTGTAGTTGAAACAAGTTCCTTATATTTATGTTTTAGTGTAGAATGGCGCTCTATGTCAATAATTTCAAATTGCGGTTCAGGTGGGTAACAAAAAGCAAAACTTGCAAAGAAATTAAAAAAAAAACAAAATTGTGAAAAAAATCAATTTTTTTTTTAATTTCATAGAAAATCATTAAACCTAGCATATAATGAATACTGCAAAATAGATACTAAATTTTAAAATTTATCATAGTTTGGAGCAATTGTGACTTCGGCAGGTAGTTCATGCATGTGAAATGTGTTAATCTTTTTTCTCCAAAAGCGCAATGAAAAAGCAAAATTTTGCTTACAAAAGGAGATATACTTTAGGAGGATAGGGAAAATAACGTTTCCCCCCTGTAACCGTAAATTTAAATTATTTAAATGTCGCATAATATCGGTCAGAAAAGTTAAATTCCACAGCCAATCTTAATTCTTAAATAGCAAGTACACATTGGGCAGTCCATCGTTTCCTTTCAGATATTTTAAAACACTCTCCCCCAAATTCCAATATATCACAAGTGCACTCCCTTTGGAATGACAGCACACACTACAATGCAGAAGTAACTTGCCATCCTCTTCCGTTACTTCTGGAGGGAGCTTCCGAAATTGCCGTTTTTTGAGCTCGTATTTTGTTGATCCAGCATGCTATAGGATCAACAACAGAAAACGAGATTAAATCCTTAGCACACAGAGCTTGTTGTTGAATAAAATAGTGATGCTGTAAAACTTTTCTTTCCAAATAATTTTCAGGCAATGAAATAAAATCTTATCAAGTTAAACATGCAAGGCCCTCCATATGTACAAATAGAATCTAATTTTGCTCAATCTACTTTGTTAACTTCAGTTACTCGCCTGTAGGTAAAATTAGTTGACGCAAATCAAGAAGTTCTTCCAAAATATCAAAATTTTCGTTTGTGTAATGGATAAATATGTTTACCTGAGCATTGTCTGGGATTTCAGTTTTCATCCAAAGGTAGAGAAAAGTGTATGCAATATTATAGTCCAGAGACAATTTGTGCGCCAACATTCTGATCCTTGTCATCTGTGCGACGCATCGCGTATTTCGAGACAAAGCTATTTTATCGACCATATTTTTCATTTTTATATCACCGACATTTTGGGCATATAATTAACAAGCTATTTTTGATTATCTTTTCTCCGTCAGAATAAGGCCTTTTATTTCGATCCAACAACAAAAAAATTCATAAGAAGCCTCCGCCATAGTTTCCATTTTGTTGCTTCTCTTCTGGAACGAGGATTACTGGTCGACTATTGATTTATTTTTTCATTGATAAAATCAGTTCGCAAATGTGAATGAGTGGCATATTTGTTGTTGAAATCATTATGCATTTGTTCGAAATATTGGTCCAGATTAAATTTTTTCGTCACTTCTACATAATTTTCACAAATCAAACAAACAGGTTTGAAAGTATTTAATTGTGTAAAAACTGTTCTTCCCAAGCAGTACTAAAAACACTATTGCAATATCATCCTCATATTTTCTATTACATGTCAAACGTTTACTCGTGGGCATAGAAAAAATAAAAATTTTAAATCGACCCGCGACATCAAAATTTAAGAAAGCTTTAGAAAAGTTTAACGTCTTCTTGGGCTATATAGAAAATCAGCTGATTCATGGAAACAGAGTGCCATACTCGCTCTCGCGCTAAAGCAAGGCAACTGATAACATTGGTCTTGTCCTGTGATCGCACTGTATAAAACCTCGTTGTACTTCTGCCAAACAGTGTCGTTCTCCTGGGTGATTGATTCATTAGCACATGAGTTGAATTTTTACGATTTTGTCAAAGTTCCTGAAGACTACATCATTATTTTTTTCAGATTTTTAAATTTTCAAGATGTCTTCACACGTGCCATTGTTAAGTCTCTGCTGTGGCACGCGTGGCGAGGGATTGTTTTCTTCTAATGTTTCTAGTTTTCATATAATTAGATAGTAAATCTAGAGTGAACTATTTGGAAAAATATTAGTAAGCCTATAGGATAAATAGTTGATGAAAGCAATGCTTGTTAAAAAACAATGAAAAATGCTAGAGGTAAAATCCCAAATGTGATGTTGTAACGTCCAGGGTGATTCATTTAGACGTTCAATCATTCGTCAATAATCAACAGTCATTAATCAATGCAGTCACATAATCTAAATATGGGTTTATTCAAATCTTAGAATAATCTTAAAATTATCACGTTTGTGGATAATGTCTCCACACATTTCCGAATTTAAACAGTAATATTATAAATATATATTTACTTATCTTTCAATTATTAAACAGATTAGAGTCAGAGATAATACTTATTAGATGGGCCGACCCCATTCTCTGTATACAAATCTTCACTTCAAACACTGTCGTTTAATCCTACGTCTTTTTACCAACGTACGCTCAAGTCTAAACTTCTTCATAGTAATTTTCCGATTACTGTCTTTATCACAACTCTTTTCATCTATTAATTCTAAGCAACCACAGTTGATTTTTACAACCTCCTGTCCACAATCTAACTCAATTCTATAAAAATCTACTATATTCTACACGAGCAGTGACAAATCGCCAAAAATTGGATGGCGTTGCGATCCTTCTGTGAATTTTATGTTTATTGTGATGTGATTTTTTGAAAAAAAGTAAATAAACGACATATGTTCAGTCAACGCTAATTCTTATTTGTAAGAAATACATCAGAACTGTGCGTCAAAATTAACTAAGAGGTATTTCGAAAAAAGTTGTGAAAAGGTATGTAATTTTATATAGTTCTGAAGAGGCATTAGTATAAAAACATTATGAAATAATCACTCTTTCTCACTGTAAGTATTGCGTTTGTGCACCATGCTTCACATCAAAATTTTTAAAAAAATGTATTTCAAATGAAATATATATGGTTGGTGTAGTAGCTCATCAATTGAACATCTTATAACTTTGATGGATTTAAATACAGGAATTGTGGAACACGAATCTTGTTGATAATTTGTCAAATGTATAAGCGAACAAAATCTATTTTATATTAACATTTATTTTTATTTATATGATTGCACTTGTTGATGTGTAGCAATTGCAGCATCGTCTCACTTAAATAAATGTGGCATTAAACTTACCTGGACATTGACTCGGAGGAATACATGTGCCATCTGCACATCTGACTAATCCTTCTCTACAAAAGCAACCGGGAGGTCCGCACTGACATCGTATTCCGGGGTTAAAGAAATTCTCGCAAGTGTTTTTGCAGCTTGGCGTGCATTGGTAGTATTGTTCATCCGATCTGCATTTTACTAGAAACACACAGGAGTATTTATGAGCAATGTGAATATGTACAGCATATCGAATACAAAACTTATATGTGCATTTTTACGAGGGAAGTTCAATAATTCATTTGAAATTCCAAGAGATGATGCTCGTAGCATCGAAAATGGTTTATTTTCAATAAGCATTATGACTCATTAGATAGCTGTTTAAGTCTCAGTTACTCGTATTCATGATCATGATGCTTTTCGTACCTCAAAAGTTCTTCATCATAACTTTTCAAGCCAATGAGACCACCTTTGCCTTTTCTGGAACAGATTCACTGGAAGCAGCCCAACGTTTTGGTTTTTGTTTGATTTCCAGTGCACAATGATGAATCCAGGTCCCACCGACGGTGAAAATTCGAGGCCAAATGACTGACGTCAACAACTCAAAACAGCAATCACATTTTGATTTGGCAGCAAATAACTACTGAATCAGAACTAACTTATGAATCAATGTCAAATTTGTTTTGCCTCCGTTTAACAGAAGGGAACATCCAATGGTAATAATAATTTACCATAATGATGCCATCTGTCTTCATATACAAAATTTTTTTGAACCATCTTCATAACAAGAAACGTGTATCTGGGCAAATGCCAACTTTTCAATATATTTTTTATAAAAAGTTTCATAAACTTCAAAAAAAAAAAAAAAAAACCTCTTGCTTTCGAAATAAAATATACCTCAAAAATTGTTGAAGGATTGAAGTGAAACACAACACACATATAAATCTATTGACTTATATCACGCCTCCGGCTATATTTAATGTCAATATTCAAGAAAAGAATGCAGTCATTCAGAATAATGAATATTAGATTTTATTTAATCATTCTGGAGAACTTTTATACTATTATACATCCGTTTTCATACCAGAGCATAAGACGGGAGTACCTGAAATAATTTTTTTTAGTCATCAGTAAAAAGAAGCCCGCGATGTACCATAACACTCACTACTCCAAAAAGGAATCAATATTTTTAAAAGTGGAAGGAGAGAGAGAAAGATTTCGTGTTAAGAAATTGAAATAAAAAGAAAGATGATAAATTGATTTATCATCACATGTATATAATGAGATGATAAACTTATTTATCATCACATGTATATAATGAGATGATAAATTGATTTATCATCACATGTATATATTGAGTTGAATTATTAAACTCATCCTGGAATTTTTTTCATTTTAAAGTTTCATCATGAAATGTTCATAACAAAAACGTAGCAATTACTTACTAGGACATTGTCTGGGATGAACACATTTTCCATCTGCTCTTTTAACAAGACCTTCTTTGCAGAAACAACCAGGTGGTCCGCATTTGCATCTGATTAAGGGATTATTGTAGTGATCGCAAGTATTCTTGCAGCTTGGTGGACAGTTGTAGAATTGTTCGTCTACACCGCACTGAACTGTAATTAAAATTATAAATAAATGAACAGAAAAGTTTTCTTATTTAAATAAATTGTATGATAACTTTGAGAGGAAGTTGTACTTAATATTACTAGAATGTTTCTAATAAGACCCATTGTCTGTGATTTAGGAGTTCAAAAGAGAGAACATACGGGTTGAATGTCTTGATAACTTTTTCAAGTTAAAATTATTAACTTATTAGTGTATAGTAAAATACATTTATAGTTACTGCTCTGCTCACAAGGGAGCGCACACAGCGGAGCTACCTGCGTCAACGATAATGTGGAGAAAGAAAGATCATATAAGCATTCTCTTGGCATCCGGATGACCGGCGCACATTGGTAGCAATTATTACATAGTATAATTGATTACTAATAAATAATAAATGTTTGGCGCAACTTGGTCAAATATGATTATATCACCAATAGAAATCACAATCAAATAATTAAAGTGAAATAAACTTTTAGATTAAAGGTATACGAAGCGTGTAAGATGACAAAATTTTTTATGTAATTTTTAAATTAAAAAATAATTATTGCTATGTGTTATTGAAGCTGTCAAAGTGATTATTTCATTCATTGCACTTATATCTACTTTTATAAGTGGATCTATTGATATTTATCATACGATAATTTGTGTGTCATATAACGAATAATGGCTGCTAACTTACCAGGGCATTGGTTAGGATAGACACATTTACCGTCTGCTCTTCTTACAAGACCTTCTCTGCAGAAGCATCCGGGTAATCCACAACGACATCGCACTCCGGGATTATTGAAATTTTCACACGTGTTCTTACAGCCTGGTGTACAATTGTAATATTGCTCATCTACTCCACATTTGACTATAATTGAAGAAAAATTTGTTATATAAAAAAACACGTAATATTTGTGAAACAAAATCCCCTATTTTCAGAATCATTTAAAAAACGTAAAAATTTTTTACTTATCCTAAAAATTTTAAATGCCACTTAGTCCATCATATTCTTGATATTACACAATTTCAAAACAATTATCCGATGTCTTTTCTGAAATTGAAGAACGTGCGTACGCAGATCACTAAAGATAGTTACAATAATATCCATGCATCACGACTGTTTCATTCTGCTACCTGCCACGCCACCGAACTGAGGAAGAAAGTTCCGTTCTGCTTGCCACGCCACCGAGCTGAGAAAATACGACGACTGCTGAAGTGAAGAGAGAAAAAAAAGAATGGCGGCTACGACCTGTAGCATGACGAACAAAAATGGCATGAAACAACAGTTAAATGTTTAGTGTTAGTGAGTTTTAAATATTCTATTAATTGTGTGTGTTGTGTGGCAGTTAAAAATAAATAAAATCTTTAGCCACTAAAGATTGACCGATTGATTGTGTATCTGGTAGGGAATGAAATCTTCAGAGATGAAACTAAGAACCTACAGCGGACTAACAAAATATTACTACTTCCTTATTGAAATAGCATGAAGTTTGCTCTGCATTTAATTTAAATCTTGAAAAAAAATCACAGTTCCATGTTTTGTGTTTACGAAGACAGTTTTAAATCAAGTTTTTCGTATATTTGTATGAATGTTGCAATAGAGAAATATATACTCTAAATGTATAGAAATCTAATTTTTCTTTTTCACAATAAGTATCTTGTCGTATTGTGAAAAGCCTTTGCTTTTGTTAATTGGTTGCTTATTAACATCGCATTTAAAAGCAGCATGTAAGCTGTTGGTGATTGATTCTATAATTTTGAACCATAGTCAAGTTATAGCGATAATTTATCATTATTATACCTTCAACCAATTATTTGGGATTTCAATATGAATTTGTTTGAATTGAGTATCTCTCCCCATAAATGAAATGTGCCTGATATACTTTACAGGGGCCGCCGCCCGCGGGAAAAGAAGAAAAAAACGTTTTCCTGAGAATACTATTGGAACTTATCCAAAACTTTACTTTTCCAGTTGCATTTTAAAGGACTATTTATTGCTTAAAAATCGAATGTAAAAACTGAAAATTGCTTATGCCTCAATGTCACTAAGAATTTCTAAAAAGAAATAGTTTGTGGAACTTAGTAAATAAATAACATGATTGAATGACCATTTGTTGATGGAAGAATAAATGTAAATTTCCGAAATATCAAAGTTTTTTTTTTTTTTTTCCAATTCACGATTAATTGATAGTTTAGTATTAAGGTCGTATTTAGAAGCAGCACGAAAGCTATCGACGACGGACTTCTGAATTTTAAGCCTCAGTCAAGTGAAAGGGACGACACCTGAGCTGGTACCCCTTCACCAAACTTCGACACTACGCCACGGTAGGACTTGGAACCTTGACAGATTTATTGTGCTATGGGCGAGTCTTTAGTGGCATCAAGACTAGTATCCACGACTCACCGAAAACAAGGCCGGCCTTTGCGATCGCGACTATGACCTCTGAGGCTACGGCGGTTAGGGTGACTTATGTAAATTAGAATAGAATCATTGAAATGTAGTGAATAGAATAGAATTGAGGATATACATTTTTATGAAGCGAAGAATTTAATTATGGGGATGGTTGCAAAGAGAGTGAGAGGAAATTATCTTCGAAGACATCATAATAGAGCTTATACTAAACAAAGAGACATAGGATTAAAGATAGGGATGTTAGCCCTCAATTTCGAACCCGAATTTAAATTTCTGCTAAGGACTCGCATCAGATTGATTAGTATTCGTTAAATACCTAGCTATAATATAGAGCTTTAGCTTCCAACGAGAGAAGGAAGTAAATCCACAGGTATGATTTCATTTATATTGTATTTTGATTACTTTGAGAACCCAATCAACTCATGTGGAGTAACTGCTTAATTTGAATTCATTAGTGACTATATTGAATAGTGAATCTTTAAATGTAAAATAGTAATGGAAATAGAAAGGAGTCATACAAAGGCTTTACGAAACCACGCCTAAGTTTTCGTAGTTATATTATCAGTCTTAATAATTACTGTCAACGTGTTCTGTCAGTTCGTCTTAACAGTATCAATCTTTAGAGAGGCTCCGAGGCTGTGAGATATTTACAAAGCCATCAAGCAATTTATTTTCAGCTTATATAAGAAAATAATCGATAAAAAAAATTACGAGCCTTTTATCTCTACCTAGCTTCTATATTTCAACCTAATCAGTAATAACCGATAAGACGATGTGAATGAGTGAGTGGAAGTTTATGCACAGGATCTAGATCTAGCTATGCTGTGCTAAACAATACGCATCTGTGGTCTAGGTACTAGAAAAATAGTAGAAATAGGTTGACAAGATGAAGGAACAAAAATAGATAAGGATCTCTAGGATATCCCAGGGACTTGTGACCGTGTATACTAAAGATAATAAACTCACAGGAGATAGTTCTATGTATATTTTTTCAAGGGCAATCATTAATTTTATAACAAGTTCTAAAGTATGCTGTACAGACATATAGATCAAAGAAATGTCCCAGATTCTTACGAAATTTAAAACAATTTATATAGACTGATAACGTAACAGTACAAAATTTGTCTCTCTAGATATTTTTTGAGAGCAGTAGAGAAAATATCCCTAAACAAATGGTTATATAATACGACTGACGTTAGTCCTTTGATATTTCTCAAAATTTATGACCTCCAGTGGCGGATCTAAAAAAAAATCAACAAGAGAGAAGGGAGCACAATTGTTTTTTCTTTAAAAAGCTCATAACTCTTAACTATGCTTAATGATTTAGTTTATTATTCATGATTTTTCGGTAACTAAATCGGCAGCTATCTAAAAATAAACTAAATAGTAACTAAAGAATTAAATTCAAATTGAGAACTAAACACTTACCGTACGATAGATAACTCGGTCTTATGCGTAGACGCAACAAATCAATTTGAAGTGAAGCACAAATTAAGTATTTTTAAGTTTGTTTGAGAAATTTGCTCAAGTATATTATTATGATGGGATAGGAGAAGGACAGTGCCCACCCCCCAGGAACCACGACTGTTGACCTCCTTAAAGGTACTTTAAGACTTTGGGATATGTCGTGATTTTCTTTCACTAACCTTGGGAACTTTTCTTTTCAAATTGTTTGAAATAAAACCTCGTCCCTCCTATTCAAAAGGAAACGCGATTCATGTAGATTAGTTTGAAATTAAGAAATGTTTTGAATGGATATTAGATAAATTACACTTATAAGCAGCGATGAAATGTATAATAGAGAGTGATTAAAAGTTAATCAGTTGATGCTAGAAATAGTGAAAGGGAGACGTCTAAACTTAGCCGGTCGTTAACTAAAATTCGGTCTGAGAAATTCTAGGCGAAATATCAGGAAGGTTCCAACCTTCAATTCCGATTTGTTTATTCTCTAGAACTTCAATTAGTTGAAAAGAACCGAATTAAATTTTTATTCTAAGCCATAATTCCGGCACGTTTAAGTTAAGTATTACAACAGAAAGAGTTGATAAGGATAAGACTTTAAATACGCATAACTTGAATAAAAAGAATTTGCATTGCTTCCCATTTCACTGTGTAATTTAGGGAATAAATTATTAGACATAATAATGGAGGGTGAATCAAATAATAATCAGCGGAAGTTACTACTTCCAAATTTGAAATAGGAAATATATTACTGAAATTTCAAAGATTCCTTAAATATAACAGAAAAATATCGAAATAGCAAACCCATTTAAGATAGACACTGGGTTTTCAGTTTTACTGACGTGAATTGTAACTACCACTAAATGTCACTGAAACTTACCAGGACATTCTTTTGGCTGAACACACTTTCCGTCAGATCTTTTGACAAGACCCATTTTACAAAAGCAACCTGGAGGTCCACACTGGCAGGGAATAGCGGGATTCCTGAAGTTTTCACAAGTGTTCTTGCATCTTGGAGTGCACTGGTAGTATTGTTCGTCAATACCACATTTTACTAGAAAGGACGGAAAGTGTAAAATTTATGGCTAGTACAAATAAAAACTGAAATAATTCCACTACCGTTGAATTTCTAGGATCCGTATTCTTTCACGGAATAAAAGCTGCAGACGGATAATTTCTCGATCACACGAAACAGAACAACTCAGTATAATTGCGAGAGAACAGAATTTTATTTTACTCTAGCTTCAATGTTTAGAAGTATTTGGCCCTATCCCAAAACATAGATTTTATTTTGTCTATTCATCTATTTTCCTTCTCATTTACAACTCACTCAAGTTACATACGTATCTCTTGGTGAAACGTCCATCAGCGTCACCTGTCATGACAACTAAACAATCTATATTTTGGAATGTAAGTGAGTGAACGAATGAGAAGGGGTCATTGTGGCACAAGAGCCAGATGTGGCTGTGCGGCGCCAAACAAGATTTAACTGTGATCTGGACGTATGAAAAAAATTGGAAAAAAAAAAAAAAAAAAATGGTTAACCAGAAGGAGGGTCGAAAATAGGTAAGGATCATTAGGGTGCATTTTCAGTGTTTGCCAAAGATAATAAACCCCATGGGAAAGAGAAAGATCACTATTGTACCTCGGGATCATGAAGCCCATACTTACCTAAAGAAGACAAGTCCCTGAGTTCCCTTGTAATACTCCCCAGGAGCAGGTTGCCCATTTTAATCGCCTCTTATGACATGCATGAGCTACAGTGGGTTTATTCTGTCATACCCGGTCATCACACGGGTCCTATATTATGGGAAATCAAATTACCGTCTCTCTCTCTCTCTCTTTTTTTTTTTTTTTTTGAAATTTCGATTGAAATATCGTGTCCAAGTCAAAACTGAAAAACAATTCCTAGTTTACTCTTTAAATTGCAGTCTTTGTTGGATTTGCACCTATTATATTTTGAAAAATTTTAATAATTTTTTTTGTAGACATATTATTTTTTGGTTGATTTTCGTAAAGAAATTAAAATTTTTATTCAAAGAACTAATTTTATAAAAATTTAAACTACCCCCCCCCCCCTGCTTCAACTATTTTCTTAACACTTCTCAGATCCTTCATACTCTACCAGATAATAATTTATTTCAGACATTTCTCTTATTCCTTCACAGCTTCTCAGACCATTTGAAAATCAAATTTAACGTTACTTTTCTGCTTACAACTCATATTTATTTTGCTTTTCATCCAAAGAGCTGGTGCATAGTAGAACCGAAATTCATTTAATTTTGAGTTCTTTGTGTTAATTTATAATAGAAAAATAAAAGTTTCCATGTGTAGTCACATGTAGCCATTTAGAAGAGGGCACAAACTTGTTTTTGTGTACTGAGGATAGGGAACGCATAAAAGCGAACGCATTGAAAAAATTGTCTGAAACACATTGAAAAAACATTTATGTAATAAAGAGGGATTACATAAAAAAGTCCCATGCAGAAAATTACTCAAAACCTTACGATAAAGCTAGAAATTGACTTTTCAAACAAGGCAAGAATCAATTTACATATGGGAACATTTTAAAATGTGTTACTTTTTTGTTTATTAAATGTTCGAAAATTTCACAACGTACGTACATGTAAAAATTATTCTATATAGTCAAGAATACAGATTTTCTTGCGGACAACTGTTTCAAAATCACTTTCGTCACTTGAAGATACTTCCTTGCACTCTTTCAAAGTCGATGTTTTTGGAGATACAATGGAGTCGGTGGTAACAACGCAATTTTTGCGACGGTGATTGTTTGGTTAGGCGCATGTACGTATGTATCGTGATAAACAGACGTGCAAGATCAAAGCTAATTCTAGAACTTATAAGTTCTTTCAGAATTGATATCAGCTGCAAGAAAATAGCTTTATTCCATTTCTTGGTATCGATTCCTAAAAATTGATTTTTTTTATATACCGCCTAAAAATTACACATAAAACATCTCACAAAAAAGGAGAGCATAAAAACAGATTGGATTGTATATACTCAAATTTCTCCCATAAAAAAGTAATGAAAATTTTCATTTAATATTTCAGTCAACATTCGTACTTTAATCCATTTATGCCTAGCGCTTACTAGAAAATACAGAAACTATTATATTATTTTGTTAGTTATAGGCTTGAAATTCTTTGCGTTCCATTTTTGGAACTCTAGGCAAAACCATTACCAATAAAATTAATATTTTCCCTTTATTATTATTATTTTTTAGTTACAAATTTCAAGATGCCGAACATTCTAAGCTTACGTGAAACAGTTGACCTTTTAGAGACAGATGACAACATTGAGGCAAGCGCATCATAGGACCACCTGAAAATTCTATATTACCCATTTCTGATGAGACCCCCGAAGGTGAAGAAGGGGGAACAATAAATTATCTGCCAAGTTCTTTGCTATTTATACCTGTTTATCTTATTCGCGATGATTTTGATACTTGATCCAGATGATCCCTCATTCACATTCCTCAGTTGAATATCACAATAAATCGTGTAATATGCGTACAATGTATCCTGTGTTCACTCATTCAAACCATTTTTGGAGATTTTAATACAAGTTTTATCTATTACGTAACATACTGCAATGAACTTATCTAATTTTCTTTTTTTTTTTCAAACGCTATATAACTATAAAACTGTTTGAAATATTTATTTTTGATCTTTAAATTTTTATTTCTTGCATATTTTTACTTAATACATATAAATTTCATACACACATTCTACAGTTTAAACCTGTGACATAAACCGGTTAATTACTCAATGGGGAGAATTTTTATCTTACTTCTGCAGTAGAATGACATCCTCCTTTAACAGCAGATATGGTATATTAAGGAATCACCTCACCTAATTGCGTAGAAGCTCGTTTTTGGAACAAAAAGAAGCCAATATTAAAAGTAGGACTGTATTATTATAAATTTTTAAGCGCATCTAACGTGCTTTTTGGCAAAATTTGTTATCCATCTTTAAGTCATAGGCTAAAACATAATCCACCCTATATACATTGTATCATCCCTCGTATTGATGAGAGATTCAGGAGCTGCCCAGGAAATGTACATGAGTGAAAAAAAATGGCGCCTATTAGGTTCACTCATGTTTATATTACTTCATTTAATATGATTTTCTTCTGTTCCATTAGTTCTACTTCTTTCAATTAGCCCACCGGACGCCATGCTTATTTTTTTCGCCTACTTGGTATGTGCGGCATTCAGGCGTACTATGACAACTGACATGCACGAAATTTAGCATTAAATGCCTCTTCGCCAAAAAAAAGTACCAAAGCGAGGGTATATTGCTTTAGTTCTTTTTTAATTAATAACTATGCTAATAAAAAAATGGAAAGTAAATTTCGGTTTCTGATTAACTAAGAGAAATAATGACTTATGAGTTAGTAACTAGCATCATTAATCTTACACCATCATTTGATGTAAAGCTGTTTCAGAACTCTTAATATACAGATATGATTTAAACTTACCTGGACACTGATTTGGTGGAACACATTTCCCATCAGCTCTCTTGACAAGTCCTTCCTTGCAAAAGCAACCGGGAGGTCCACATTGGCATAAAACGGCAGGGTTCTGGAAGTTCTCACAAGTATTCTTACAGCTTGGTGTGCATTGATAATATTGTTCACCAACACCACATTTTTCTGGAAAAATGCAGTAATTAAGAATCTAAGAATACGAATCAACTGATGTAATATCCAAACATTTAGAATCAAAAGATCAAAATTCATTACAAGGATTTAGAAGCTGTATGGGAAAGCCACGAAGGTTATAATTAAATTAAAGTAAAAAAGAGTGTGCAGCAAGAAAAATTTTTAATTTCAAATTCTTCATTAATGATTTATTAATTATGGTTGAAAAATGTATTAATTTATGCTGCTTGTTAATTGTTAATGTATTGGAAAAAAAGACAATTGTCTCAGTTCAATAGGGAATGCATAATTGTAAATATTTCTTGACATGCGATAAATTGCATTGATTGATATCTCTTCGTTCAAGCATGTATTAGATTCTTTGGTACCTTAGATAAAATATTCTTTAAGTTCATTTATTTAGTGAATAAATCTCGAATTTGATGAATTGTGAAAATTGAGTAACAAATTAAAAGAGATATGACCAGGGAGACATTGCTTTTCAATCAAGCTTCGTGTGTGTATATTCATATGCACAGAAAGAGAGATATTCGTGACTTTGTTCGTGGAAGCTGGAAAGAAGACTCGTAAAAAAGATTTTTCTTAAAACATTTATTGCCCTTTTCTTTGATTTTCCCTTTCAAATCTTCCTTAGAAAAGAGTTTAAACATGACGTTTTCAGAGAACTATTCCACGACAAAAGTTTTTTTTATTTCTCTCTATTACTTTTTAAATTTTGCAAGATATTTTTCAAGCACTCAGCGTAATAGAAATGCTTTCTCAAAAATAATAAATATTTGGTAACACTTCGTAAACGAGG
Source organism: Nephila pilipes (assembly GCA_019974015.1). Taxonomy (NCBI): domain Eukaryota; kingdom Metazoa; phylum Arthropoda; class Arachnida; order Araneae; family Nephilidae; genus Nephila; species Nephila pilipes. The sequence goes on along the minus strand of BMAW01127836.1, from coordinate 164,740 downwards.
TCTCATTAGAATGTGGACTGTTATTAAAAAACAAATACTTTGAAGTATATCTAGTTAAAAGTTTTTTGAACATGACATTACTACATTTTAGATAAGTAAATGAGATCCCTATTATTAAATGACAAATATTTTGAAGTATATTTAATTTTTTTTTTAAAGGTGGTCTTTTATTAGATTTTAGTTAAATAAGAGTAATATCTAATAAAAAGTGATAAATATTTTAACGTGTAACAATGTAAAAAGATCTACAAGTTTTTATCTAGACAGAACAATATTTGATACAGCATTCAAATATATTCTTATGACTTCGATTACTACACATTTTAATTCTCGAAATAAGGATCAATTGGCTCAAATATTCGCTCCTATTGTATATTGAAAGTTTTCTCATTTTAAAGTTTCATCATGAAATGTACATAACTAAAACGTAGACAATTGCTTACTGGGACATTGGCTGGGATGAACACATTTTCCATCTGCTCTTTTAACAAGACCTTCTTTGCAGAAACAACCAGGTGGTGCACATTTGCATCTGATTAAGGGATTATTGTAGTGATCGCAAGTATTCTTGCAGCTTGGTGTGCAGTTGTAATACTGTTCATCTACACCACACTGAACTGTAATTAAAATTGTAAATAAATGAACAGAAAAACTTTCTTGTTGAAATAAAATGTATGATAACCTGGAGAGAAAGTTTTGTTTAATATTACTTGAAAGATTTTTATAAAATCCATTGCAGGGGACTTAGGAGTTCCAAAAGCGAGAACAGACGAGTTGAATGTCTTGATAACTTTTTCAAGTTCCAATTATTAACTTATTAGTGTATAGTAAATTACATTTATAGTTACTGCTCTGCTCACTAGGGAGCGCACACAGAGAAGCTACCTGCGTCAACGATAATGTAGAGAAAGAAAGATAATATAAGCTTTCTCATGCGTTAATTACCAAGCACACAACTCTTAAATAACTTTACATTTTACCTGGTCAGCTAATATAGTCCTTTCCGTACGCTGACAACCAATCACGAAGCATTCTCTCAAAGCAACAGTCTCCTCCACATAACTCCCTGAGTATGTCCAAAACAATTCCTTAGCTTCCCATCATGACACTGATTGGGAAGTCTTCCATCAAGAGCTTATGTGACAGCATGCTAAAATTCATCCATCGTCAATCTTCATTTGTCAGTGACGATTGACCTTGAAGGTCGCTCTGCGACCCGGATGCTTTTCGATCTCAACATAAACGAATTTGTGAGTATTAGTTCTCTGTACCAGTAGAACAGAACGATAATTCGGAAATTTATGTAAATGAATTGGAATATCCAATGTCAAATCATGAATCGGATCATAATTATTTGTAGTATACACAATCACTATTAGAGCAATGGAAAATCGTGAAGACTTTAATTAGGCAAATAAAGAAACCATTGATAAAATTCACACTAATTTACGATTTGAGCTAATAACAAAACTGTTAGAATCTATGACATCTCTCTTCTAAAGCAAATATTTCGAAGGTTTTTTGCAGGCCCATAAGTCTCAAATGATACTGAGCAACCTAAGATCTGATAGAAAGAAAAACATTGTTTACTTCAAGAACGGGAGCTTATTGACATCTTAGGCTGCATAATATTAAAAAAAAATTTTTTTTTTGACTTTCCTTAATATATTTTTGTTTATTTTTAGTCTTTATTAAAATAAGTATATTTTTCGAAATGTTATATGCATGTGCAAGGCATTTTTAAACATCTTCTCATAAATGATGCAGCATTATCTTTTTATTACCAACTAAATTTGAAAAGAATTGAAGAATTTTGAAATTATTACATAATAGAGCGAGATCTCTTTTTTTTTTTTTTTTTTTTGAAAAATGTATATTTTAAGAATATCTAGCATAGCAATTTCTTAATGTAGCTTTTTTCCGGGAGCAATTTTAACAGGACTTTATTAGATGATACTAAAAGGTATCTAATTTGGAAAACTAAATTTTGCTTTATAAAGACTTATGAAACTTCTGCACTCTTACCTTTCTTTGATTCGCATCTGGCTTTACATCAAAAACTCTGGTCTTAAAACAAGAATTTTATCTTTTGATATCATTTATTGTTTTAACACATCATGTACAGTATTTGGAATGAGGGACAGTGAGTGCTTATGGCGCGAGAACCGCATCTAAGGCTAAGCTGCGCCAAGCAATTGTTTAAATATGACAGTTTTAAAATAAGTTTAAGAAGAATAGATAAAAAACGGTGTAAAATGTCTTTTTATAAAATTTTTTTAAATATGATATGAAAAGTTAATTTCAAACAAAAATGCAAGCAAAATTCGGTGGGAGTTTCCTTCCACCATATCACACATATTTGAAACAGATGAATGAAAAAAAATGGAACGATGATTTCAATTCAAATATCATGTATGGTGTAAGGAGCATTCTCAGTGGATATTTGTGAGTAAGACAAGAATGTCCAAAGCGAAGGCGAGTCGACTTCATATCCCCTCTTCTCATGGGAACATCAAATCTTTCTCCAATTATGGACTAAATTGAATGAATTTTGTGGTGGGTCGGGAAATTAGCAGTGATCATACTACAATGAGTTAAACCATTTCCCTTTCCTAACAAGTGTACTTTTTGAATCATCCTAATATGTTATATATCAGCTTTACATTACTTAGATCCGTTTTCCGAACTCTAAAAGTAAAAGAATGAATGAACCAGCTCAACATTTACCAGGAACAGGAACAGCTTTGCAGTGTTCAGGCTTGACGCATTTTCCCTGTTTACTCTTCAGGTATCCCGGTTTGCAGTAGCAGGCTCTGGTGCACTTTTCTTCACAAGCCTCTGGCCAGCGGTTCTCACACGTGGGTGGACAAGGAGATCCACATTCTATGAAAATGGCATGTTCAGGACACTTCGGTTGAGGTCTTTCTACGGAAGAAGAACATACTAAGAAATAGCATTGAACTTTAAAAAAATAATGTAACTAGAAGATTTTGAACAACTTCATAAGGTTCTTTCTAGGGGTAAGATCGGACCAGAAACAAAGCAACTGCATTTTTTTTTACATACAGTGAAAGCTAATTTGATCTTCCGATTTTGGACACGAACTTTCCGTATACTTTGTTTCTTGGAGGGACGGATTATTAATCACAATAGCAACATTTTCTAATCATAAAAACTTGTTATGTAAATTACGACTACAGTTAGAAAGTCAATGTAACCCGAAACAAATACGAATCCACCAGTATATTCTTACTTTGTAACGTTTCTCCGCTATTATTTGGATCTTGTGCCATAATTCAATTTGATATATTAAACTGTAAGAGACAGGAAGTAATCTAAGAAAATTCGAGACTAATCAAGCGAAATTATTTATTATCAGTGACTAGAAATTAAAACGCTGTCTTCGGTTCTCAATCCTAGCAAACCACTCTAATTATAATTGAAGTTATCTATCCAAGGCCTCTCAGTTTCAATCATCTGACCGTCTTTTATGATCACCACAATTCATAAGTCAATAGTTATCACTTATACACTACCTACTATATCTCTTCTAAATTTCCCCTTATCTATATATCATTATATCTGAATCAATTCACGTTATTTCGAACTGCATCTAATTAGCATAATTACGTTTTATTTTGGTTTTGGGAAGAGATTATTATTTTATGCAATCAATCTCAAAGTCCCCAAAGTTAGAGAAGAAAAACTTGCGAATAGACCGACGTCACAACTTCTATACTCTAAGTCTTATATCCGAGAATATTTTTGTTCAAATTTTGCTCAAAATATCCGAATAAGTATTTTGATGTTTGTTTGTAGGGATGAATGCTCTGTAAAAATAATCATTGAATTAAAATCATTGGAAATATCGTTTTATTAGACACCACAGACATTTAGACAAAATTAGAACATTAATCGTGGTAAACATACAACTTCACCATGTCATGTCTTGTTCAGGACGACACCTGGTGAGCTCTATGTAAGAGGGGAAGGTGGGCTGTTAGTAATAAAATTATTACAAACTTGAACCTTTAGAAAAAAATTATTTGTAAATGTTATTTTCTTTTAGAATCCAAATATCCAATGCACACGGAAGAGAACGAGAATACGATGACAACCAACACTTCAAATAATTGTACGCAATTTAAAATCAATAGAATTTATTTATTGCAATGTAGAAGTTGGTGTGTGTGTGGGGGGGGGTCGTTTACTGTTACATTTAGTCTAACTTCATTCAACTGGATCTTTAAAAATAGGGATAAATGCTTTGTAAAAATCATTTAAGTGCAGTCTCATCACATATCTAGGTTTCAGTTAAATAGAAATCTGTTTAACATAGTTTGGATAAATCTTTAACACGAAATTTGTTCGCTACGCCACATTTTTATGTTTAATCTCATGATAATAGCTATTTTGTACGAGGCTATTGATTGAAAAGAAATGAATCCATGCAATTACTTTCTTTACTTGTCAATCGAAGTTTCAAAATTCTTGTTGTTATTAAAAGCGACATATATATTATATGTATTTCATTTGTTTTCTTTGTTCCAAAGTATCATTATTGATCTGAAAACTGAAATAGAAGCTAACTCAATATGGAGAGGAAATTAAAGCAGCGATGCGTCATTTCACCCGGCTTGCATGTTGCGACCTTTCAATTCTTTGTAGGGATGAAATCAACCTTAAGGGACATTACTTTCATTCTGACGACGTAAGGAAAGCTTCCATTAAAACCTAATGCCGACTGTAATTACCGGAATTCTCGCCCGACGGGTTCGTTCAATCAATAATGCGTTGGTACAAGTGTGTGAAAAGGAATGGGAGCTGTACGAAAAAGTGAATAATTTATTACATAGAAGTTATATGCAATCTTCCGGTACAACAAGAATTTTGAAAATAAGGTAATAAATAAAACACTTGTGGCTATGAAGACATGAATTTTGAACGAAACCGTGTAATAATAGCATAGCTATATCATTTTAAAAATGTTTCACGAAATTCATTTCACTCCGTGAAGATATATAATGCAAAAATAAATTCTTTACACAAGTACACGGCATGACACAATAAATAAAAGTTATGGGAGTATCAAATATTTTATCCTTTTAAATTACAATAAAAATTAAATTTCTAAAAAGGGATAAACTTTTTATATCATTGGTTTCTTCACCTACCAGGTTTGCTGGGTAGGCAAGTTTCTAGTTTAACACATATTCCATCCTTCCTTTTCAAGTAACCCGGTTTACAGTAGCAGGCCTGTACGCATTTCTCTTCGCAGGGCTCTGGCTCGAGATCCTCGCAGGTCGGAGGACATGGCGATCCACATTCGATGTATATGGCGTCTTTTGGACACTTCGGTGGAGGTTCTGTTCAAAATAAATCAAATTGTGTGAAATCATGAAAATGTGCTTAGTAGTACGTAATCAGAAATTGAAAACTTTCGCAACACATATTCTTGTAATTACTGTGTGGCATTCTTCTCCCATAAGTCAATACTAATAACTACAGAAGTAAAAAACACCTAATAACTGACTAGGTAGAGAATTCCTGTATTACTCAGTTGTGATGGCGCACCGGACAAAGATTTTTGATGCGTCAAGGGTATTCAAATCATATCAGTCTCAAACTTACCAAGGTCAACCGCCTCTGCCAAAGTGGTGACAACAACATTAACTTTGAGATGGTGACCAAGGACTTGAGTACTAGATGGCAAGACATTCAGCTTTGAGCTACTGATTGAGCTACTCCCGATGCCTATCCTTAGTGTGTCTAACTAAGATAGCCCACTCACATATCACGACTAGTGTTATAAACAGCTACTGCGCATGCGTTAAATAGACCCGCCATCTCAATTCGAGAATGCCGATGATATCAACACAAAAACGTATCAAATAAAACGACACCACATGGGTAGTATATCAATTTCAGTAATGTCTTGAAAAACACCTTTTCTATCACTCAGAAACTCCCTCAATAATAAAAAAAAAAAAAAAAAAATTCCTCTTTTTAAGTAGGGTAGTGACAGTCCTTTCTAACAAGATGAAATAAACAATAATAGGAGTAAAAAACATTTAATAACAGGCGCGGCGAAGAGAGTTGCTTTCTCACTCAGTTATGAAAAATGACCGGACAAAGTTTTCAACCGACCCAAAGATACAAAGACCAAAACCTATCCCAAACCCACCAAGGCCAACCAACCACCGCTAAAGTAATGAGAACAACATTAATGCCAAAATTTTAAACAAAATATAGTATCATTAATATATATAATAAATTTCTCATCAAATTATAATAAAATGGTTATTTCGTTGTATTTCCTTTATATGATGGACATAATATCAGCTGACTGATAGAAGCAATGATTTTAGCGTAAAAATTAATAGTATACAGTGAGTTGCCAAATTAATGTGAACATCCATTAAAATTTATGAAATTATGTATACACTCACACACAACTCTTTTTTTTACGCGGTAGATACGTTCCTCAGAAAAACGTGCAAAAAAATTCGTGTAAAAAATACATGCGATGTTCGGTGAATTTGGAGATATGTTTCGTAATTTTAAAAAATCATGTAAGATGAAAAAACTCTGAATATTTTCCCAAAAAATCATGGAAAAAAGTAATAAAGGAATCCATATTACATATTCATAAGACAAAAACAATTCATGTTTACTACAAAAAAATTTAAATTAGTGTACATTGAAAATTAAGTCTATATAAAATTATATAACAATAAAATATAACATATAAAAATTCTAATTGAAATTAGTAATAAAACTACTAACAATCATTTATCGCTACTTGATAACAAACGTGCACGTTTATTATGTATTATTAGTGGATAAAAAATGCTATCATCAGTAGATGTGTCAGATATGTCTAGCATAAATGTTGACTTTGATTCAAATGAAGAATTTCGTTCGTTATTAACGGCCTCTGATGGGTTTTTTTTTTTTTTTTTTTTTTTTTTTTTTGTTGTTGCAATGACTACTTTTGGTGATTTTTTTTGTTTCTCATGTTACTTATATAATTCTTGATATCGTGCTACACAAAACTTTAGATAAAATTCAAATTTTAAAGCAAGCTCCATGTCAGATTCATAAAAAAATGTTGTTCTAAACCTGTAGCGAATTTTAATCCCACTCGAATTAAAGGAGCCGTTAATAGCTGAACTTCACTTTCGACTTCGTCATTATCGACTTGAATTATCAAAATAAGAAAATACATTTAAATTTGTAAAAAAAATAATGATGCATGGCAAAAAATTGTAATTTTTAGGATATTTTTAAAGTTATCATCATGTTTAAACAGTTTTTTAATGTAAGCGAATGAATATAGTCAAAATAGAAACGGGATGGATTTCCAGTTCGGCTGGAAACCGAAATGCTGTGTTCTAGTTGAAATAGAACGATAAAAAGTGATTATAAAATTTGGGTATTATCCGTAACTGCAGAATACAAAGTAAACAAGCCATGAAGTAGAACAAGTCACTCACACATGTGTGTGCATAAACTGCCCGTCTTCTGATTACACTGTCGAAATTAGAACCAAAAAAAAATGGGGTGATTCGTACTAGAATGAAAAATTCATATAAAAAATATATTGGTGAACCATGTTATTTCAAAATCGTTTGAAAAAAAAAGTTGGATATATATATATATATATAAATATATTAATAATAACAATAATAAAATTCTTATTAGTTCTGCATAATTCTCTTTAATTATGACTTAGAAACATTCACTTTAAGAAACACAACAAAAGGAACAATTAAAAAAATGTAATGCAGTATAATAAAGAATGAATACTATACAACATTAATAGTTGGTTACATTTCCTTTAAGCGCTATTAAAGGCTTAATGAGCCTGGGCATTGTCTTGCACATTCATTTATCTGTGGATTGTGATATCATACATGTAAATTTATTAAGTTTCTTATTAATTACCGTTTAGTTGTTACTGTTTCCTTGTGATTTTTAAATTTTTTTTATCGCGTACTTATAAGGAGAGTTACCTGGTCAGTGTAAAACTGAAATTATTATTGTCTGCAAAATGTTCACCATTTGGTTGTAATTCTCGAAGCTGAGGCATTAGGCGAGTTTGTAATACATCTCTTTATTAGTCTTGTCTCATAGTTTCTTTCGCAATGCAAGTTCATCCAAAAACAGACCACGCCATAACTTATACGGGGTGCCGTACTATTTCGACAATGCAGTCAGGATGAAAGTTTTCTCCAGGGCGTTGAACGTATGTTAAGTTTGAAATAAAATTGTTAATGCTTGAAAAAAAAAACAAATTAAACTGCCAATTTTGTTAATAACTTATTTAATTTCAGTCCTCAACCATCATGGGGGGATGCTCTTGAGTCCAGGGAAGACGTTTTATCTTCATTGCTTCAATAAGTTTTTGTTTTTTACATGACGATACCCTGGCAATTTTTCTTGTGCTAGCCGCCTTTGGGCAGTTGTATCTGAAATAGAAAACCCAGCTTCTTGATTCAATTGGGTTAGATCTTGTAGTACATTTTTTCTATTTTCTAAACAAATATTCTTGGTTATTCTATCAAATTAAGGTGTTGTTATCCTTTTCCTGCTACGTTGTCCTTTTCGTCTTGAAAAAAGCGCCACATTTTTATTTAAATTAATATTTATTATATTAACAATCGATCTGGAAAACACCTGTAATATTTGTTATCTTCCTTTGCTAACGATCTGTCAGCAAGATAAACGTTTTTATATCGGATTTTTTTGCGAGGAGAAATATCTGCAGCTCGACTCATAAATTCAGAGCAATAAATGAGAATATTCTGAAAAAAAAAGGATTGCGAAACCATGAAAAGGTAATCTCTATAATTCTACAAATTTTAATATTGAAGTCGAAAATAACTTTATTGCAAGAAAATTGACCTTTCCCATTGATGGAAAAATTTAGACATTATATTGATTATGGAAAAGTGCTTGCAAATCCTTCGTCTGATAAGAAAACTGTAATGAAGGAATTCTAGGCTAAGAAAAATTTCGTTCTAGTAAAGAGCATTTATATGATTTGAAAAATACGTAATTATCTTCGCATTCTTACCTCTTGGAGCCGGTGGTCTTTGACATTCCTGAGGACGAACGCACCTGCCTTCCTCATTCCTGACCAAACCTTCCCTACAGAAGCATGCAGGTGGACCACATTCGCATTTGACATCTGGATTATTGAAGTTTTCGCAGGTGTTTTTACAACTGGGATTGCATTCGTAATAGTCCTCATCTTCCCGACATACAACTAAAATGAAATAAATAAATAAAAATAAGTAACGGCTCAAAATACTGATAGTCTAATGTATACAATTGTTTTGATGAATCTGTGAATCACACACACACATACATACATATAAATAATAATTAAAACTTTACGATTCTGATGGTAACTTGAATTTACGGCTTCCTAAAACTAAACTAAGCAACATGAATAGCTATAATTTGTACAATATTGTATGCATAAGTATCAATTAATATGCAGAATAAATTCTATCCAGATATCTCGTTCATTTCTTAGTAATAATTAAAATTTTAAGGTCCCCTCCTCGTATGCTATAGTTATGCGTTCTTTGCACAATTCAGATTATCCTTTTAACAATTATGTTTAATAGATTTGCAGTGTAATTATTCAAAAGAAACTGCTCCCCAATTTTAAGAAATTTAATTAATTTATATATTCAGTGAGAAAAAAAAATGGGAATAATGAGTAATATGTTGATTGATGTATTTCACTTCGAAAATAAAAAAAAAAGTTTAAAAAATCGTAATCATTATTGATCTAAATGGATAATTCGAATTTTTCTGTCTGGTAGTAAGACATGATAGGAATCAATGTCTGTTTATTAGTAACGTTCCTTTATTCCTATCATAATGTCTTTACACAATGCAATTACTCCTCCAGATATTGCTTCTGAGTGCGACGATAATAAACAAACAATCAATCAATCACTAAGCATTATAGGAATTTTTCAGTATTTGTTTTCTATATTTTCCTGCAAACGAGATTCAAAATGCGTTATGATAGTATTCTCGAGTAGTTTTTCAAGAGATTTGAATGCACAATAATAGTATTCTCGAGTCATGCAATTCTTATATATTTGACATGAATTTACATCAATGTTATTATTACATTTTTCAATATTCTTACCAATTCTGCTTTCTTCCTGAATTATAATGGTTTTTTTTTTTTTAGTTTGTAACTGAGTTTTTATTAATAACGAAACATTCTTTTAAAAAAATTTCAAAAAAATGGAACATAAAAGTAAAAAAAAACATTCTATATTTTAGTTTTCTAAAGTACCAAACATTTTATGTATTCTTTATACCATTCTATACATTCCTTATACCAAAATATTCTATACATTCTATTATTTCTTAGTTTTTTTGGTTCTACTTTGAATTTTCGAAAATTTCTGTACACTTTGCCTTATGGGATCTCTTCTTGTAATTTTTTTTTTTTTTCAAATCATACGTGGTTATTAACTCAAAGTTTGATTTTATTTTTAAATTGACACTTTGTAAGTTTTTTTTTAATTCTTTTCTATCAATTTTCAAGGAAAAATACAAAATAATGGAAATGTTTGAAATCTGAATTATTACTTTTGTTGTTGGTCCACTTGGAACATTACGGATGGGGGCAATTCGACTTTGAATAGGAGTACATAGATTTCTGACATAATATTACGACATCTTATACAATTTCTTCAGTAAAATATCTCTTGATTCTGCTAGTGGTGAAGGTAGAGGAAATCGGCCTCTCATTTGACGAATAAGATATTACCAAAAAGGTTCAATAATGATCTGGTGACTGAGGAAACAGTTTTAATTCACCCTCATGCTCATTAAACTAACATGTACTGCTTTTTGATGCATGGACATAGTATTATCCGCGTAAGACAAAAGACATCCATCAGAAAAGATTGTTTGCAGCATTGGATGAACGCTATTCTGGAACAAGTTCAAATATATTTTGGCTGTTTCCCGATCCATCAGAGTGACTGTTGATAGTAAGGAATGCCAAGGAATTGCAACTTACACCGTCAGAGATCTTCCACCATGATTTACAATCGAAAACACGCTTCTGCGGGAGGTCTCTAAGCATAAACTCTTATTAAATGAGCAAAACGAAAAATCTTTCGTCTGACTAAAGAACACCTTTCAATCAAATCATCAGAGTTCCAGTTTATAGGCTGTCTGCACCGCTACATGTTTTTTTTTGGCACTGATATAAGTAATGAGGAATTTGCATTTTGCAGTTTTAATTTATTAAGTGCCTGACGAACATATATGTTTGAAATGGTTCTTGTCAACCGATGATTATAAATCTGTTGTTATTTATGAAGCTCTGGATTTGTGTTTCTGGCGGATTATTCATACCATTACTCGCTGATCCCTTTCTGACCATTTCGTTTTCTACCATAATTTCCACGTTTAGAAAATAAAGCTTTGTTTTTTCAGGTACCTCACAATGATTTTAGACACGGCTCACCTTGCCACACTACCAATTTCGGTTCATTTAGATACTGAAGTTCCTTCTAGATAAGCAGCAATGAATATGCCTTTCTGAAAATCACTGATATCTGACATTTTGAATTAATACTACTCGACTTGTGTTTTATCTGTAACTGTCCCAAATAGATAGTTGACTTCCTACTGTAATCGTAATAGTGAAACATAGACACTTTCAGCATCACACTAAAAATATGCATTAGAACTTCTTTTGTACTTCTTCTGTAGGTATTTTCATTATTTTTTCTATTCACGGTCATTTCCCTAAATTATTAATGAAAACATACAAAGAACTGAAATTATCGGAGTTTTCTATTTCAAACGTCTAACGCTGCTTTTGGAAGCGCATCGATGTTTTGAATTGCACTACTTTTCCTAGACAAGAATAGCTGACCTCAATTATTAGTATTATGTGGATTTAACTTGAGGTACATAGATTTAGAAAATATCTAGTTTCTCGAATGTTAGGTGCAACTCACATATCAAACTTTTTTTTTCTATGAAATAATTTTGTTTGTTTCAAGCTTAGGTTTAATTTACTCTAATTTTCATACTAGGTGTTTGTGACTTTCCAACTTTTATTTTGACCCATGTGAGTTCTGATTTTTTTTCAAATTCTGGCACTATCTTAGCTATGCAAAAAACGTAATGAGTGTAAAATCATAGGAACAACAGAGATTTTTTACTGTTCATTGTTTTTAAGAACCTAAAACAAAATCTACCTCTTTAGTTTCGATTCAGAACTTCACTTATAATATTAATCTCACAGTAAGTGAAATCAAAACATCTTTCACTAATTTTATTAATTTTGAAAATACATTTGTTAAAGAATTACTCATTTTTTGGCATTTCTCACAACTAATTTTAGAGCGAATTAAATAAATAATAATAATATCTTCCAGTTTTTTCCACTAATGGAATGTTTTTATACTAATTACAAATGAAAGAAGGAGACGCCTAATAACTTTAATCGATTTCAAAATAAAGAGAGTTAGTAAATCAAAGCCCTAAATTCTAAAATATATTTGTTTCATTTCATTTTCGAAAAAATTGCAAATAACACTTTAATTGATTGTTTGATGTTTTGGAGGCTTGAATTGTTAAAATGAATAATTGGATTCCAAATTGGTTATTAATTTTAAGATAATCAGTTTAGTTTAAATTTTCGAACTCAGTTGCATTAAATAGAGTCAATAAACTATTCGTAAAACTGCTCTGATTTTGAATGCGATATAACAATAAATAAATAACATTTCAGTTGAAACTTAACTGTTTAAAGGTAGTAGTGCCTTTTAAGAGAGTTTTAGACACAGAACATTGTTCACCAAAAAATACTCTCAGTCCCTAGGGAGCAAATATGTCCAATTACACTGCTTAAATTCCAAAGTAAGTATTATTGTATACCGTAAGGAAGCATCTAGTAATTATGTAATTGGTAAATATGCAACTGCCTTCAGATTCTGACCTTTTGGAGTCGGTGGTCTCGAACATTCCTGAGGCTCGACGCATCTTCCATCCGCACTTCTGACCAAACCTTCCCTGCAGAAGCATCCAGGAGGACCACACTTACATTTGACATTTGGATTGTTGAAGTTCTCACAAGTGTTTTTACAGCTAGGATTGCATTCATAATAGTCTTCATCTTCTCGACATGTAGCTAAAAATGAGAGGAAAAAAAACCGCGTAACGGTTCAAAATGCTATTATTCCACTGTATACTATTGTTTTGAAGAATCTGTGAATCATACATGCATACATATGTATATTACTTTAAAAAAAACGCGAGATCGAACAGAATAGGAAATATTTGGAGTTAAGAAACTGAATCAAAAGAAGAAAGACAATGAATTAGCATCACTTAAATTAGCATAGCTTAAAAAGTATCTGATTTTGACTATTTTTAGCCAATGCTTTTGATTTATTTTCTCTGCTTGGCATTTGATCTTTCATTTTTCTCACTCACATATGCCTCAGTTTTTCATTTCTACCAGATGATTCTTACCAGGAACGGACGTCAGAGAGCTTAATTTCTTCCACCAAGATGGGTCTACCACTTTTTCTTCTTTTTTTTTTTTTTTTTTTTATCTTGATCCCCTTTACCGCTTTTACCCGTATCTAACTTCTTTAATGATTGTCGTGTGAAATATATTTTTCTTTAAGAAAACTGAGCATTAGCATATTTAGAAAGTTTAACTCGTTGGCGCTCGTTAATCACCTAAATTTAGTAGTAATTTTATATAGCACTAAACTACAGACTATTAAGTACCTTTCCTATTGGTCAATCAAATCCCTCGCTCTCAGTTCATGCCAAGACGGAATGAAAAATCTCTTGCAAATATTTTAAGAAAACTGAAATCGTGACTTTTACTCCCTGACCAGTCAATTTAACTTTCCTCGCCTGCCCTTTTGAAAGTTTCTAGTGCGCAGCTCTCAAAACGAAATAATTTTTTATCATTTAAATTTTTACTGTCACTATCAAATATAATTAAAGAGATTCATAATTTTTATATTCTTGCTAATTTATCTAACATTTATACTATGCATTCATCGAAGAAATTCTGAGTTTTTTAACGTTTTATGAAGTTATAAATTCTCGAATGTTTAAAAACTCCTGGACATTGTACAACTAACATTCAATTTCACAGTACTTTTGCAAAGCCGGAGATCAAGGCTTGGAAAGGGTTAAGAGCTTCGACAAAATTTTCCACACATCCGTCCTTCTTCATTTCATTCCATCCCCTATATCTTTCTTTCTTTTTTGTATTAAAATATTTCTTTAATTACAATTCTTTTTCGCAAATTAATTAGTTTTTGGCGCAGTTTGGCTAAAAAATTGTCCTTGCGCCAATAAAGCCAGCTAACCCAAAGAATTACAAAAGCTATTCCACTAGGATTACCAATTGAGATTATAAATTCACAAAAATGTTATAAATTCATTTTATAAGTTAATACTATTGAAAAAAGCTTACGTTCATCGGGAGTCAATTCCTTTTCCAAACATTGTCTTTCAGGAACACATATTCCATCCCTGCGCAGTAGAAATCCAGGTTTGCAGAAGCAACCGGACAAGCACTCCTCTTCATAATCGATTTCGGGATAAGGGTCATCACAGGTGGGAAAAACCGAAGGACCACAAGACACAAACTGTGCATTTGGGGGACACTTTTGTTCTTTTACTGTAAAAATAAAAGACCCATGGTAAATAAAGTATTTATATTAGCAGATCAAAGCTTTAAATTTCTTAAAAATTTTTGTTTGATGTACTCAATCCGGATATTGGCACCAAATGCCTAACATATTGAATTGTGCTCAGATGAATAATTCTATATTTTAAAAAAAAAACAGGGAAAGATTAAGATATTACTGCATTTCAGCTGACACCTCATTTTCTCAATTTCTATACAAATTTACGTGACAACTCGGAGACCACGATAATGTTAAGCAGTCTCCATTTGGCTTAGATGATTCAAGTTCCGAATGAATGTTCTGTTGACAACTAAGCAAAGCTTCTTAAATTGATAGGAATCATATGATTGCTTTAACTCTTTAAGGCCGAAAGTCACACTCGGTTACTCGCCTCATTTTCTCCCGACTGTCACTTATTCGTGCCTGTTCTAGTAGCTTTTAGCTACCGACTGACATAAGGTGTAACATCAACTTGGAACGTTTTAAATACTAACACTGTTTTATTTAATTTATTTTTTCATATCATTATCATTAGATTTCTTTATTATTATATTTATTATTATTTCATTCCTAGTTATCGTTATATTTTATTATTAAATTTTTGTTATATTTATTATTATTACATGTTATTATCTTATTATATATTATTATCATATTATATTTTATATTTATTATTATTACTATTATCATACAGTAGTGCTTCCCAGTAAGGAACATTCATCAGATCAGATATTATGTCCCTCAAATAGGTGTTCCTTAATAAAAGTAAATGCATAAGGGACCAGGACCAACAGAATGGCCTCTTAAATAGAGGTGTCCTTTATTCGGAGGCGACCCTTACAAGAGTCTTACAGCATATTATTATATTATTGTTATCTTCAGTGTTTGAAGCCAGTGTGTAAAGGACCTTTTTATAAAGGGGTGAGTGTAAAATATCACTTACACAATCCCCTGAGATCAGAGCAGAACGTGTCTCTGAGCGGAGCAGAGGTAAGCAAGCGAGTTGCCACTCGAAAGTCGTGGAACGCGGGGCAATTGAGTATTAAAGGTAATCTGCACTGATCACCAAGTAACGCGAAAGGAACTGTTATCACTTACAAAGGGTGATTGAGTGCCAAAGGTAATCTGCACTATTCACCAAAGTAAAGCGAACGGCTATTGAATGAATAAAGGAATTGCTGTTATTGTTATCAAAAGTGTGTCTGATCTCATGCGAAGTTTAAGGATAAGTGAAAGTAAACTAAGTTAATAGCTAAGTAAGATAAAGTAAGAAAAGTAAATAACAATCAGGGTATTGTTAGTTAAAAAGTTATTATTAAGGAAATGTATGAGAAGATGAGTGAGAACGAGTTATAAGAGAAAAGTGAAATGAAGAATAAAAGTAGTAAAGTGAAAAAATGATAAGATAAAGTCATAAGTATAAGATTTATAAATTCTGAAAGGTATAAAGCTAAAAGGATAATAAGTAAAGCAGTTTTCTTAACATTATTTATATTAATTTTATTTTATATTATTTAATTTAACATTCAAGTTAAGTTTCCCGTTATTTTGCGCATCTAGGCGTAGTACCGAAAACCCTCTGACCATAGAGAAACACTCGCGAAAGTAGCAGCCGCCTCAACAGTCGAGAGCTTTTCCACCTGTCATTGTGAAATGGTTAAGAAAAGAAATATCTATCAATACATTTTTGTTTCCACTTTAGAACTGCTTATTTCATGGGTAATTATTTACTTTTCTTGACTAAAAATACTGCAAAATCAAAGAGCTATTTAAATTGTTGGATATACTTCTAATGACATCTGTAAATTACAGTATACTGCTAGGATAAAAAAATTCTCGGAACTGGCGAATGAAAATTTATTAAAATTAAGTACAGTATTTTACCTTATTTTTTTTTATCAAAGAACTGTCACCCTGAGCTAACACATTTGTTCTACCGTTCATATAACTTTTAAAAACATTTCGATTGATTGATTGATTAACGTCATTCTAGAAGCAACACGAAGGCTATTGGCGACGGACTTCGTAATTTTGATCCTCTTTCAAGTGACGAGGACGACACGTGAGCTAGCACCCCCCCCTCTTCTAACTTCCACATCACTCCAATAGGCGGACTTTTAGCCCAGGCAGATACAACGTTCATCAGCCCCGTCTAAACGGCGGGTCTTTTGTGGCATCAAAGCTCAAACTCTAGACGATGAAAATTGCTGGCAGCAAATTCGCAACTATGACCACTAGGCTACCACGGCCACCGCCCTTAGAAGCAACGTGATGGCTATAGTCAACGAACCTCGTTATTTTGCACATCGGTCAAGTAACGAGGACGGCATCTAAGCTGGTACTTCCCTCTTCAACCTCCCCCCATCACACGAATGGAAAGACTTGGGACCTCAACCACATTCAACGTGCTTCAGCCTCACCCCACGGCAGGTCTTCAGTGACTCGACTCGACGATTCGATGAAAACAATGCCAGCAGCGAGCCCCCGACCATGAACATCTCTATCATAGGATTTGGAACTTATAAAGATTTAACGTATCCCAGTTCCGCTACACGAAGGCTCTTTAGTGGCATCAGGACTGAACGAAACAAACGCCGGTCGCTTTTTCTAAAATCATTTTTGGAAAAAGCTTTCGATTGCTTCTTTCATGTTCCACCATCTTATCAGTATTAGCAAAATGGTATCCCTTTTAATTTCATTTTTAACTGTGGCCAACAAGTAAAAATCCACTGGTGCTATATCGATACAACAGGCAGGTGTTCCAGAGTAGTAACATTGTACCTAGCAAGATGCGTTTTTGCTATTATTTTTTTGGTAAAAATAAAAGCGTCTCGGGAAAAAAAAATAATTGCTTGTTTTGGACACAATTTTACTTTAGAATAAGAATAGGTTGAATATAATAAAAAGAAATATATTTTTTTTATTGGGGTCAGGTTTTCGAGATTTCTTGAGAATAGATTTTTTCCAAAAGGATTACACAGAAATATCATTCACTTACAAAAGTGTCCAATATATTTATCTATCTATATATAAGCGAAATACCACTGACTGACTCATCACGAGGTAATAAGTTTGGAATCCCACAGTTGGTGAAAGTGTAGTTTAGCCCCAAAACTTAGCGGAATTTTGAAAAATACTAAAATAGTTGCATCATACGGAGTAGCGCACACTCAAGACAATCTTTGTTTACTGGAGAACCTCGCTACATGCATGAACGAACTCAAGACTCTATGACGTACGTAAGACATTTTGAACGTCCCGACTTGCTCGACTTTTTTTTCTTAGTATTGCAAATTTAGGACAAAAATCTTATGATAGACACGATGCCATTGCGAGGGTATTTCATTTGAAAGTTAAGCACATGATGAATCTTCTAACAAAAGGTTGTATCTTTTTCAATATTAGGTGTAACTTATATACGGTCGAATGAGTTTTATCTATGTATATATATGGGGTAACTTTTTGCTAATTTTTTTTATTTTTCTCATATTTTTGAAAGTGGTGGATAACTATTATTAAAGACAATCAATTTCTTAAAATTTTAAATTTAGATTATCATTATCGTTTAAAAATTGAAAATTTTCTTAATATTTTACTTAAAGGTTGCGAAATATAATATTATCGTCTGCCCAGCGAAGCGGGTGGATATCAGCTACTTTGTGTATATAGCCCAATAAAAACAAATACAATAAAAAACAAGGCACAGAATAATGGTTGTAGCGATATGACCCGGAAAACATAATATTACACTTCGTTAGTTTTAAATATTGCGGTGTTATTCTGTAAACTAAATACGAAACGTTGTGACGTTGGGCTATTCGCGGATTTCTCTTCACTAATCTTGGGGACTTTTAATTAAGATTGATTGCTTTTGCTAAACAACCTTTGCCCAACCAAAAATGAAACGTGGATATGTAAATCGAAAGCAGGTAGAAATGAAGTGAAGCAGGAGAGTTAGGAAATGTATAAACTCGGATTGAGAGTCGCGATAGAGAGGTTCAGTGGTTCTAGTGTTCGGCAATTGTTCCAGAGCCGGAGTTGAAGTCGGAGCCGGGAATTGTTACAAGATATCGGCTGGTTAATGTATGCCAGAAGTCAAGATAGCCTTAGTGGTAAGAGTCAGTTAGATTATAACTGGTAGATTGAGTTAATATAGTTAAGGCCTTGTCAGAGAGAGCATTTAAAATTATCGTTATATTAGCAATCATCCAATAAATACTGTGTTTATTGTTCTAACGTCTCTTTGATCAAATTATTGACTTTCAGTGTTAATATATTGAGTTTAGTTAGGGCACAAGAGGCAAACAGGAATGGTTTGCAGGCACAACGTAGCTCAGATCTTCTTTGATTTTGTAAATATCGTTGAGAACAAACTAGTGATTACGGTAGCCTAGTAGTCATGGTCGCGGATACGCGACCGGCAGATTTTGTCGAGTCATGGGTTAGAGCCTTGATGCTTCTAATTACCCGCCGTGTAGTCGGGGCTGATGTACGTTTAATCTGTCGAGGCTCAAAGTCTTCCCATTGGCATGGTGGGGAAGTTAGGAGAGGGAGGTGCCAGCTGGGGTGTCATCCTCGTCATGTGACCGAGGTTCAAAATTACGAGGTCCGTCGCCAATAGACCTCGTGTTGCCTTAATGACGACGTTAAGAAACAATTACATTGAGAACAAACTAAATAAATATGATATTCAAAACTAGTCTAGTTTTCGTTGTCATTTAATAAAACGCTTAAAACCAAAGCATTTTCAACAAAAATCGCCTGCATCTTACAAATATACCAACACATATGAAAATAATTTTAGCCATAGTAACTTTCTCCAACGTCTGCCTGTTAATGACACATTGTGTCTCACACAAATGTCGTTTATTGACAAAGTCCAAACATCGTTAAATTCAAGCAGAGTTTTAGAAAAACCACCCAGTTAATTTTTTTGGAGGCTCTGTTTTGTGATATCATATCTAGTTCCAGGATCTTTTGGAAGTTTTTAGTGTAAATCCCGAAGTCCATAAAAATAACGGAAAATTGCTAAACTTGACGATATTCTTTAAATATTACAATTTTCTTCTAATAACTGCTAAAAAATAAAATAAAATACAAACATTAATTTCAACAAAACTCCATTAATAATGCTTTAAGTATAAAATACCATTCCTTTATACGGATTTTTTAAATATTCTGTTATATAATCTAGCGCAATTAAAATAATTTATTGCTGTTGCAAAGGTACTCGATTCAAAAGCGGAATTCTAGTTCAACAGTAACATTTTATAAGCTGCGAACTATCATTATAACATGTTGAAGTTGTCATAGCATCAAGCTTGCAGTTTGCGATATTTCAGACGAGCCGCTCGTTCGAGACCCAATTTCAATAATAATGTCTTGCAGAAGAGCTAATGCATGTTAAATTTGTCAAAGCTCCAAGTCTTTACTTTGGTTGGGTGGGGATAATATAGAGCCAATTCTCTCTCTCTCAAGTGTTGACTAGTGATACAAGTTTACCAACATTTCTACTTCCGGTAAATCGGTAAAATTTTCAAAAAAATATAGGTAAATTGCAAAAATTTCTGAAGGCTTCTATATAAAATAAAAATTCATAATAGCAAGAAACTCTATTTTGATTATCACATACTATGACAAAAGTACTTGAAAATAAGTTGAATTCTCAATCTAATTAAAATTTAAAAATTTTATAACTATTTATAGGGAATACTTTATAAATATGAATAATTTTTCCCAATAAAAACACTCATCAAATATATAAGTAAGAGTAATTACATAATCTGTTGGTGAACATGTCTTAAAAAATAAGCTTGAAAGAAATGTATCTGATGAACCTTTTGATCTCTAATAGTGATTTAATGTTTGTGCAAAATAATCTCGCCATAGAAAAAGCTCTTTCAGATTTATAATTTTGATTTAATGCTGATGGACATATACCAACAATTGTGAATCTGAAAGAGCATCTTTCTAAGAATGGGAGGCGGAAAGTATATTTACGAGTACCATCAACTTCATCAATTTTAAGCAATAACGGTTAGCCTGGAATGAGGAAGATATTATTTTATAAATCTTTATGGAAGTATTACTAAAAAAAAATGAGTTCATCCGTGCGCGCGACTGAGGGTAAGTTCTGGAAACAGATCTAACCACTAAATTAGGATAACACAATTTATTTATTTTTTAAAAAAAAAAGCATTCGCAAGTTAACCAAAGCAAGTTAAATTAGTCTGAAAGGGCTATGGAAGCCAAATACACATAAGAATCAAAATCAGCTACAGAAGCCAACAGTGGAAATTCCAATTACAGCAAGAAGTAACTCTACCATCAACCTCCAGAACCATTTTCGCCAGGTGAAAGGATGTCCTTCCTGCTCCATTTCTTCAGCTCTCTCTGGTCCATCTTTCAGTCACGGTTACAGAACTTCAGTAGCTTTATTTTGGAGGTCGCCTCAGCGACACAATCGAGGACGAGCTTTAGATATGTCCTTGAATCCCTACTATATTATATTATAATTTCTTCTTCTTTTTATGTAATGCAACATAAAGAGAAATAAAAGCATAATATGACCTTAATATAGCGCCAAATGGATGGGGGTTAATATACTTCTTACCCAAAAAAGGATTATAAAAATTAGTTTTATCTAATACGCAAAATGATTTTATTTTCTGAAATCTATCTCAATACCAAAAATATATTAATATAATATAGCTAAAAATATTTCAATAAAGGCTTGATAATTATTAAAGAGAATTGCATACTATTTAAATATATTTTCTCATATATTTTCCAGTTGAAAATGCTTGCAATTCTTTTAAAATTATTTTATTAATATAATTTTGTGTGTGCCACAGATGAATAATTATGTTGTAATTCTGTTTTGATCTATAAGTAAAGTTTCTCTTTCATAGATAGAATAGTTGAAGACGTCGAAGGAATTGGGCTTACTGAATTTTCAGTATCAGCAATATTTATTATTTCTAATAAATTGCTTTTATTGTTCAGATACGAGTTCATGCGCTTTACAATTCCACGATTTTTTTTATTTATTTATTGTATTTTTACTCATTTTATAAAACATTTTATTATTCATATCTTCTCTCTTAATAAGATAAGTATCAAAAAAAGGTTGCAAAACTTTAGAATAAATTATCCAACGTATAAATCATATATAAAAATTTTATATGATATAAATCAAGGTCTTTTTAATGTATTACTCTGCACGCATTTCTATCAGTTAGCTCGTTCAGCATGAATGCTTGTCATAATCCGATATTAACTTTAATTTTTTTTAAAATTTTACTAAAAAGACGACTTGTCTTTGTATTTAAGTGAATTTAATAGTGTTCGTGCTCAGTAGAAAGCCAAACAAGTGCTAAGCAAAACATTTAACGTCTCATAACAATAGCAATACAAAATCGTCACTCCAATAATGTACTTTAAAATTTTTTTCAACTTTCTTGCTACAAAGCTTTTAACTTTTAATCTAGAAATAGAAATGTTCTTAAATTTAAAATATTTCAACTGTCTGCGTGTTATTCATTTCAAACTATTTCTAGACAAGTGTACATTCCATAGTTCAGTTTCACAATATATTCCATCCAGAATGGGGATAACAACCCGAGATAGTTAAAAAACCCGAAAAGATGAATTTCTAAGACTTCATCATGGAATTAAATGTGACATCCGCAATTGATACATTAACGTTTCAAGAATATGGTGTGTCAACAACATCTTGTATTCGTTATAACGCTAGAATTGTATAAAGTTGTGACGTTGAGCTTTTTTCACGATTTTCTCTTCACAAATCTTGGGGACTTTATATCAATTTTAATTGCATAAAATTACAGTTTTTAATTGCATAAAATTATGACAATTTTTACATCAACTAAAATTGATGTCAATCAAACACTACTTGAATATCTCGCCTCTAATGACTGGGCATTTTTTAAAAATGGTATTTTTGAAAAATGATTTTCAAATTGCCATCACACTGGCACAATGTCTTTAGTAATGATGGAAATTGTATTGTACAATAAATGTTGTTAAGAGCATGAAACATTTATTATTTTCATCACGAACTGACAGTAGACTTAATATACCCATATTAAAACAAAACAAAACAAAAAAGAAAATGAAACTATTTTGATTTTACAAAGTGAGTCGGCAGTGCGGTACCAGGTACGCTTGGTACTGAGACAGATCAAAGACCTGAAAAACAATCCAAGCTCTCTCTTCTCCTCCGAGGTCTCTTCTCTCTCTTCCCCTAGTTATAATAATATATTTCTACTGTTCATATTAATAAAGATATCTAAGTTCAAATTGAAATTAAATAATTTTGTGATTTTTACAAACCTTGACATTGTTGTCTTGGTACACAGGCTCCGATTTCGTTTCTATAATACCCAGGTTTACAGTCGCAGCCTTTCTTACATTCAGAGGGAGCTCTGCAGCGCCCCAGTTCTTCGCAAGTGTTGCAGGGGCTAACGCATTCGGCCCAGATTTCAAGTTCCGCACATGGATGAGAATATCCAGAATTTAATCCTTAAGAAAAAAGAAAATATGCAATAAAAATATTACAGAAACCCTAGAAAGGAAACAAACAATCTCGTCATACATAAAAAAAGTTATATTTTTGGTAAAAAAAATCTTTCTGATTACTTTTTCTTTTACTTTTTCAGTAAATAATAAATAACAATTGTTCAACGGATATATCCTAATTCGATTACATCACGACCTCATTGGTTTTTTAATTGTTGTAAAAATAATAAAATATGGTAATACATCTTTTGAAATCATCACTTATAAAATTCGAGAAAGGAAGAATAAAGATATTAATGCTTGCAAATAAATAAGATTTTTTAAACGAAAAAAAAACTTATTTTTTTATTTTGTAGGACAGTGGCTCTCAGCCTTTGAATATTTAAAGTTCAACTTTCTATTCATCAATGTTAATTTCTTTCATCTTCCAATAATGTTTTGGGCACAACAGATGAGTATCCGTCCGTTCAAGTAATGGACTCAAGTCCTAACGATCCATTAAAAAATATCCAAAGGAACAACAATTAGGACAATTAGGGTTAGATTTATATCTAAATCTGTAAAGATAAGGTAAAAAGGGTCCTTGATTAGTTGAAAACTGGATAATTTATCGGGAATCAGAATTAATTTTTTTGTTAAGAACGGACAATTATTCCTTGGCGGCCCTCCTCGAACCAACTGCAACATTCTCACCGTGCCGTGAGGTAGCTCGTTGGAATAATTTATTTCTGTTGCGCCAATATGCAAATATACTGCATGCACACTTGTGGTATTAGTATTGCATTCATCATAAGTACACTTTAGAAGAGAAAAAGGAGTTTTTGCTTTGGTGATTCGAATATTGTACTTCGCAAATTATCCAATTTGGCGTCCTTCTGAGATTTGCTGAGTTCATCCTAGATGAGTTGAAGACATCTTGTGCCAATAGATCCATCGATCTCGTTATGCAGCTAAACAGAGTGTAAGGATCTGACTCCTGCATTTGACAACAGTTGAACTAACTGTGGTCTGAATAATCGTGCCCCAAGGGGGCAATAAACGGAGAAAAGCAGGCTGACGGATAAACAAGGGAGGGAAAGTAGGCAAGGAGATGGAACAGGGAAATTATGAGCTAAAACAGTGGTGTATGTGCATGTGTCGTGTGCCTTAGTGGAAATAAAATAATTGAGGCTGTTTCATGAAGTGTTTCTTTGTTTATTCAAAAACATACTAGCGGCGAATGCAGTCAAAATCTCCCATCTTAAATATGAAGTTAAGCGAATTCAGTATTTACTATTGAGTACGTTATACAGAGTTCTCTGCAGACATTTGCTAGAAACTCGAATCTTGTTGCACAGATGTCTATAAGGTTACTCGACATTTGCTCTTTCTCACTGCGTTTCAAATTAGCTTGATAATTTCTTATACAAAATGTATCCCTTCAGGTATCCATTAACTATTATTTTTTAAAATATTTGAACTAACTTCCTTTTTGAATTTTGTTCTATTTGGACGAGTGATATTCTTATACACAATATTATAGTTTATGTAAATAAATGTGTATGATATAAATATTAAACTGCCTTGGATCATTCGCTACTGATCTAAGCCATTGGAATAGTGATATATGCTCGAGTATCTTATTGCCCTTTCAGTATAAACCTGTAAAGAAAAAATGAAAACAGGCTGTAATTAGTGGAAAACTAGTAAATATATTGGGATAAGAATTTTCATGTTAGGGATTGACAAGCATTCTTTGAATAGTCTTCTCAGTCCCGAAGAAGTTTTCGCTTAAAAAAATTTGATAATATTTTCCCTTCAATTAACTTTTTGGGCTATTTTATGACGTATTTAATTTGAGAACCTAGACATTGGAATAAACCGTAACTTATGTAACTTAGCATTGGTATATGCTTATAGAAATGTAGAAAATATGGATCAGATGAGAAAGAAAAATTGGATGTGTTTAAAGTATATATATGTGTGTATGATGAGAAAATTGTTGAGATTTTGACTCGGTCTCGGATTGCAAGTGTTATTTTTTGAGTCGGATTCAGATTGGCTGTTAATAAGATAAGAAGAATTTTCATTTACAGTCTTTGGTTGAGGATGCGAATGAGTTACCACTCCACATTCAGAATAATAATAATAGCTTTGTGATCATTCAAATAAAATTGAATAAAGCCAATATGATTTTTTTAACTGAGTTTTTCTAGACCGTACTTTTATTGAATTTCAATGGCTCGGATCCAAAACAGCGAAGCTGAGGTGGTGTCACATCACAAGGAGAGTTACTTACAAAAATGACATTTTTCCAAGAACAATGTTACATCTGAAACACATATTGCAAATGAATGTTTTGATCTGCTCTGCAAGAACAAGCTAACGAAGCCATTAAATTATAAGTGTTATAAACAACTTAATGGTCAAAATACATTTTGAATAACTCATATATACATGACATTTCTTAAAACTAAACCTACTGCATTCTCTTATTTAGCTCCATTTATCATTTACTTTTTAAAGTCATTGAATATTATTGTATTATTCTTCCGTGTGGGAAAGCACCTCAATAGTTGGGAGTCATAAGGAATTCGATAAAAATTGCTTGCATATTAATGTTTTTTTATTTATGGTTTTTATGTACCTTATCAGTCGTTTTTACCAGTTAGGAAATTTTAAAAAAGAATAGTATATACATTATTCCAAAGATTTGATTTTAATAAATATATATTATGGGAAATGACATTTTATTGGAATGTGTCCTCTTTCACCATTATACTCGTTTCTGTCTTGAGAGGACCACTTTTTTTCAGAAAACATCAATTAACTTAATGAACTTGATTCATGTGAGGTTACAGTCATTTGCCTTTTTTTCAAACTTCCTTAAATATATACGCATTTATTAATAATATTAATACACTGAAGTAAAAAAATACTCTCAATTTTAAAGTATCTATATTATTTAAGAAAAAAAACTAAGTGAAATATTTTTCTTAAAAAATTATTTTGAAAGAATCTGAACTACTAATTATCAAATTTGAAATTGTATATGGAATATAAAAGTACAAGTAAGAAATTGATGTTAGCTTTGATTTCAGCGAAAAACAGATGATCACATCTATCATATGGTCATCATTACTTCAGCCCACTAGAGGGAAAGCTTAGGAATTTTTAGGGGACTGAATAAAATTTGTGTTGGAACTCATGACTCCAACCACTTCGAGAAAAGTTGTAAAATTCATGAAAAGATCGTTGAGACTTCTAATTTTTATGTATGAGTATCCTTAATTTTCATGGAACAATCTTTATATTTATAAAGCTAATTGTCATAACAAGCAACTTTAAGATATTCACTTAATAAATAGGAAATGAAGTGCTCAAAAAACAGTGTCTTTAAGAGTTTTAAATTCTTTTGATAAATAACATTTTTTAAAAAGATTTAATGTCGTCGAAATATGTTTTTCTGAAACTTAAGTATGCGTAGTTATATTTTAAAAGATAAAGATTGTTTTTTAGTTGTCACTTTTGACTCCTACAACTGCTAAATGAATCTATATTTCTCAAAGTGCCTCATTAAAGTAATTATCTTTATAATATTTTAAACACTTTTCAAATATCTTGGCTTGTTTATAGAACATTAATAATCCTATTATAAAAATACATAATTGTATTTTGTACAGCATTTTACATGTGGACGAAAGAAATTCCAACTCACCTATGGATAAAAGGAGGGAGGTCAGCACCATCAGAAACATCTTTAAGGAAGAAATTAAACTAATTTTACAGTGGAGAGACTAGGGTTGAAAACCTACTCGCCGGCCAGCTTGCCGGTTAAATGGAAATTTAAAACCTAAAAATATTTAAAGATTAAAGTGCTTATTGGACATTTTAATGCAATGTGGGGAATTGAATGCTGAAAAGACACCTGTTTTTTCATTGGATGAATTACCAGACAATGTATTTTTCCGATTGCAGAAATTAACCTTCACAATTGCGAAAATTAGCAGAGGTTGCATTTATAATATTGCTATTGAATATTCTCGTTGGAATGAGTTCATGAATAACTCGAGAAGTACTTTATACAAGTTCAAAAAAAGACACATGATGAAGGTCTGAAAGCTATTCAATTCCTATTTGTTTAGAATCGTGACTTCCCAGCTTCGCCACTATTTATTTGAGTCATCAAAACTCAATAAAAGTTGAGTCAAGGAAGAGTCAATCTAGAAATTCAAACTAATTTTATTCGATTCAATTTGAAAAATCACAAAATACTATTCTATTGATAACGAGTGGGGGGAATTTGTATGTATATATATATTTGAAACTTTCAAAATTCATGATTGTTTATTCATTTCGCTGAGAGAGAGAAGCAACAATAATCCAAAAGGCAAGGAAACGCAGTTCTGTCGTTCAGCTACGTTACAAAAGTTTCAGAAGAGAGTGAATTTTAACTTGCATTCCATTTCATTAATAGGGATACCTAGGGATTTCTCCATTTCACGTGGTATAAGATGAAGGGATAATGAGGGATATTCATGACGCCTATCAGTCTCTTAGGAATTATTTCTGACAGATTTATGAATACGCTAAAGTGGATCCAACAGATTTTACGAGTGCGTGATCTAATAAATAAGAGGATAATTTGGAATTGGATTTGGAAATAGGAATGAACTACTTTTGAGTTAGAAATGAGAAAAATTAGGTAATTAAATTAGTTTTATACGAGATCATTAGAAATTAAAGTTGAATCACACACACACACACATACACACACACATACACACACACACACACACACACACACACATATATATATATATATATAAATGTGTGTGTGTTTGTGTAACGTAGGGATATTTTTATATATATAACAAAACTAATTTACATGAGTAACAATTTATTCACAAGTCGGAATTGACAAATCAGTTAACGTAATAGAAAAACCTTTAAAGTTATTTGATTTGATTTTTTATTAACATCGCATTTAGATGCAAAATGAACGCTATTGGCAATGGACTTAGTAACTTAATCCTTGGTCAAGTGAAGAGGACGGCGCCTAAGTTGACACTTTTCTCTCCAAACTTTTTTACTTCGCCAGTAGAAGAACTTGGAGCCCCTACAGATTAACGCAAAAGCCCCGCTACACGGCAGGTTTTAATGATATCAGGACTGGAATCAAAGCCAGCTGCGAGTTTGCGACTATGACCACTAAGCTACCGCCACCACTTATGATTGAAGGGAAATATATTCGACAGAACGCGCTTCGAAATTTTGGAGATTTTTTTAAAATTTTGCTATAATTAAATCGTACATAATGGACCTTGAGATTCTGAATCGAGGTAAAGTAACGAGGACGAAATCTAAGTTTGTATCTCAGTTTCTTCACTCCTGCCTGCGTCATTTTTTTGAGGCTTATTTCGGTTTAACATGTAGCATCCCCTATTCTTACTCATAAAAAAATTCTAGCTAGTATCAAAAGTAAAACCCATGATCGCGATGAGGAGGCAAACTGGAGGAATCGAAATATTAACTATGAAAATATGACATAGAGAGAGGAAAATGATAAATTAATGGATAAAAAGAAGCTTGATAACTAATGTCTTATATTGTTACATAAATAATATGGATTTAATTAGATTTTTTTTTATTGAATAAAGAGTTTTCGAAAATGAAGAAGAATATTGTATTTCTTAAATATCAAAATGCTTATTTGTCGAATTTCATTTTACCTTATGTGGCAAAAATGGACTGAGTGTGGAAAACATGCCTTTATTTTGTGGCCAATATAATATTTTTTTTTCTTTGCTTTGTTATCATCCACCTGTAGAGGGCGCTTTGTAAGGGGTGAGTGTGTAAAATAATGCTTACAAGATATTCTAGAGAGAAGGAGATCGCTGAAACCTATTGCAAGTATCGCACGTGATAAAAGTAAACAACACTGATCATCTACATAATGCGATAAAGGTATGAAATAATAAAGCTGTTGTTATTATTATGCATCCAGATTTGTTCTTTAAAACAAAAGGTTTAGTAGTAAAATAAAGCTAAAAGTTACGAAAAAAGTAAGAGTGATAAAATTATTAGTTAAGAAAGAAGAATAAAAAAAGTGAAAAGAAAGTTCATAATTTAGAACAGAAATATAGCGATAAAAAGTAATAAGTTTCATATAAATTCTTTTTATATTTTCTTGCAAGCCAGCGTTCATTTTCCGAAGTGTTTATACAAATATGCTAAAAACAAAAGTAAAATGCATTTTCTTAAAATTTTATATATGATGGCGTTTTTTAAAACGCAGTCGCGAGGAGGTGTGAGCAGGACAAATTAGCAGTAATTCCCCCTTTATAGAAATACAGTGATCTATCTTTAATCAGGCATTTGATGGTTATGCACATTCTATAATCCAGCACTGATCGAGCCATTCGCTTCCGGAATTTTTGGTGTGGATTCAAAATTGGTTCACTTGGTACGCCAGGTTGTGAAAAAGTGTTGCTCGCAATTTCGCTCACAGTATTCATCGTAACTGTCAGTTTTCCTTTCAGAAAAGGTTTCCTCGTTTTATAGAGGGTTATATATCACGTTTACACGATATAACCTTGGATGCATACGGTGTATTGTATAATACAATGTTCTCGAAATCCAGCAGGTGTTCTTCAAGTACTACTAAAACAAATAAACCTAAGCATGTGGCTAGAGTTACTCGACACAACTCGTTTTAACAATCATTATACTGTATTAATTTCAATTTAATAACGACGCAAGTATTTATTTTTATTAGTTTTTATTAGTAAATTTCATTTTTTTGTTGCTTCCACCTTCTAAGATATTTATGTTATTCTATTTAAATCAAACTGGTGCTTTCTTTGTTATATCTTTTAAGCTGAAAGATTGTAAATTAATTAAATAAAAATAAATACATAGTTATTTTTCCCACTTTGTGTAAGCGTCTGATTATACAAAATCTGGTACCACTCAAGTTAATCAAATTAAAGATTGATATCATAAATTAGCAATTATTCACAGTAAATGAAAACGAAAGTCACAGATAGAGCAGAATAAATCACATAAATGATTTATTAATTTGCATTTATATTACAGGAATAAATCACAAATAATTTATTAATTTGCATTTATA
>BMAW01127836.1:97287-134355 GCA_019974015.1 Nephila pilipes | reverse complement strand
TACAGGAATAAATCACAAATAATTTATTAATTTGCATTTATATTACAGGAATAAATCACAAATAATTTATTAATTTTCAAATATAATATCTAAAAAGAAGTGCAGATAGAGATCAGACATAAATCACACATGTATAATTTATTGTTGTATGTGGAGACTGTATACCAATGTCGGTCTCCGTCTCTCATTCACCGGCTTGTATATTTTCTTTTACGCGGGTGGGGGAAGGGGGAAGAAAACCACCTCATCTCTTCCGTTAGAGTTTCAAATCTGCTTTTTTATCCCTTTACAACCCCTGGAAAGAAGAAAAATTGATGATCTGTGTATTGAGCTCTGTCTGCTTCGTGGGGGAAGAAGAAAGACAATAATCAGTTCAACAAATATACGACATTAAAATACATAAAAATGTTAAATATATTTAAAATATTTTATACGTTTTGTCATAAATTATCAAAAATCTCTCTTCCCCCCCCCAGATATATATTTAGGGGAAGTTTCTTTTAAAAATAAACAGTTTTTCTCGAGGCTGCAGATGATTTAATATCCTGCATCTGTGAGCCATATTTATACCATCCGTTAAAATTGAAATACAATTTATTTTCATTGGTAGGCATTAAAAACCTTACAACAGTATTTTTGATCTCTTCTCTAAAATCCGATGCAAGAAATTTCATAAACTTTTGCCACATTTTTTTTTATTTACGTGTATCGAGAAGGAAATACGTTGGTTAGATGGGGAAGACATCTTATCTCTCTGACTTTCCTAACTTCTGCACTACGTCACGAAGCATATTTTTATTCTCATTTTAATTTAATATGTAGCAATCCCTATTATTCGCAAGATGGTTTTCAATGGAACCTAGACGATTTCGATAGTCTCATAGAATGAGCAAATGTAGATTAATTAAAAAAAAAGGAAGAAGTAGATAGCTTACGTAAATTTAAAATTCCAACATAAAAATCGATTGTATCGGAAGTTTAGACCTTACATATAAATAAACTACAATTAGAAGTAATAATGTAACTAGTTTTCCTGAATGTCTATTTTCTATGAGAGTCTGTCCAACACAACAGATTAAACTCATAATTATCTGACTTGACTTCATCGGCCCTCTAACCAGGGTCGACTAACTATGGCCCGCAGTCTGTTTTTAATCCGATCCACGAGTTAATACTGTTTTTTTCATCAAAAAATTACATGAAAAATTTCAACAGCGATTTTCTGATCATGATGCACATAAATGCTAAAGACATTTCCATATTTCATAATCCATTTGACCGTACAATTGAGGAGATTTCGTCAGACTTTCAAATGGAAGTGAATGATCTGCGAAATGATGATGTGCCAGCAAGAATGCTTGAAAAATCTTACCCAGTTCTATAAATATCTTTCGGAAGATAATACGGCCAATTAAAACACATGCTCGAGAATTTATACCTCTTATTTGGTATTAAGTATCAATGTTAGAGGATATTTTTCGAAAATGAAGGACCTTTTGCAAATAACTTTACTTATAAGAAGTACTAATTTTGAACTTTAGTATAGTGAAATATTATCTCAGAAAAACAATTAAATGCATCGCAACTGTACAAAAATTAAACAGTTTTATAAAACTTTTATTAAAAAATATAAATATTCCTTTTCAGCGTTTGGGTACATAAATATTACATAAAATATCACTAAATTAAAAAAAAAAAAAAAAAGATTGAAACTGTTTTTGTTGCTGTTGTCTTTGAGCAGATTTGCCCATTTTCGAGTTTGCTTATTCAGTTCACCGAGCCTGAAAATATCGCGACGTGGCCATTTCCGAAAAGAACTTTCCTGATTTAATCGGATACTCAGTTTCAAATGTTTATATTACGCTCTCATGAACTGCACTGCGTTCGGTTACCATACTGTCATGAGGATACTGGAAATATGACATTATTCAGTGTGGATCAATATTTCGCTCTCTTTTGCTTTGCTTATTTAATTCGATGTTTTCCTGTTTCTATCGTTATTAAACAATGTGCAATAGCTGTATTACACAATGGCTAGACAGTTAGCAATTTCTTTAAAAACAAAAAATAATTAATGTGTGATATTAATCCATAATGTAAAGTCACATTGCAAAGAGCAGAAAATACATTTCTAGTTAAAGTGTGTTATATTTCTGTACTTTGAATTTTTCTTCCAAGTAAAAAACAGAGCATACATTCGGGATTAAACATACTTTTATGATTACCGTTTCTTAAAGCTAAGTTTTATTCATTTATATACGTTCATTAAGACCTCACTTAGTAATTACGCTTGATTCTGATTCGATATTATGCAGTCATTTTGTTTTGCAAAATTTATCTTTATGTTTGCTTTCTTGTTATGTTTTTATGAGTATTTTTTTAATTTATTAGTTAATTGATTCTCCTGCGTTTCCCCTTCAACTAAACTTTTGGCCAACTATATATATATATATATGTGTGTGTGTGTGTTAGATATTGGGTTCTTTTCGAGGATTGATGACCAGTGTGGTGTTCAAATGGAAAAATATTGATTGCAACATTCAGTCCCGATTCCTTTATTTTCAGTACACTAAGGGACATGTCACATATAAGTAGATTCAAAACGATTCAGTTGGATTTTAAAAATATATCGCCAATCGTTCTTCCTTTCCTGACCATCTTTTTTTCGTACTTGGTTTCCTCACTCCCCTGCTGGTTCCGGTCTCGCGAAGTCCAATCTCCCCGGGTTGCCAGGTCCTTCTCTCTCTATACCAGATCCGCTGCTAGATCCCCATATCTGCTTGATCTGTTGCCAGGTGCCGGGGCTAGATACTTACAATATATATATATATATATATGTGTGTGTGTGTGTTGTAAGATGTTTACATTTTGAGACGCCTTCCAACACTAGATGGCCCACGAGCTGGATCTCTACTTTGTGACCTCTTTCCAAGGAGTTTACATGAGTACCGGCAGACGGAAGAGAGAGGCGAACAGAGAAAGATGTGCGATCTGATAGCTCCGTAATATGTATAACCAATAGTTCTGTTTTAACTTTGTAAATACTGTACAATAATATATGGTTTGATTAAATGTCATCTTCTAAAAATCCGCTTTGTTTTTGAATCCAGAAAACCATTAGACTTAGGATTCTACAGAGTAAAAATTTTGGCGGCTCCGGCCGAGATGGAAAAGTAACTCATCAATCAGAATTCAGCGTACCTTGCCGTCCCACTGCAACATTACCATTATGGTAATTTCTTTTTCAAAAAAATAAATGCACCCTGCATTTCTGGAACAGTTTTGAAGAGGAGTTTATGGAAAGAAAAAGTACCCCCTGCACTAGGAGTTTGAGGAAAGAAGTACTTCCTGTACTTGGAGTTCACGATAAATGCATCCTGCATTCCTGAAATTGCCGTTGATAAGAAGATTTAATCATCGAAGCACCATCCAGGTTCTCTGCCAGTTCTTGTATCCTCTTCTCTGCCAGTTTTCTTGTCTCCTCTTCTCTGTCTGTTCTTTTCTTCCTTTTCTTTCCTTTTTTCGATTATATTATCATACATCAATATGGTGTCTTCTTCGTCGTACCCTGTACTATTTATAATTAAATTTTTCAACATTGATTTAGTCATTTCAGCTGTTTCTTCTAAACTTAATTCTGCTGCTAGGTTAAGCAAGTTCTCTTTCTTACCTTTCAACAAATAAGACATTTTGTGCGAATAAAGTTTGAAATATTTTATAACAATTAGCTATTCTGAACAAAAAATGATCTAGTAATTTTTTTTAAATTCAGTTGAATGAAATTATTTAGCTGGTTTTGCTTAATTGATTCTGTGAAAGTTAAAATAAATGTTTATGCGAAATTTGCAATAACTTACGTTATCAACCAAGATATACATACAAATTTAAAAATAATATGCAATATTTAGAGTACTTATTAGATTTTCAACATTCAATGAAAAAAAAAATCATTCAAAAGAAAAATAAAGTAAATACTTTTCAATTCTTGATATTATTCTTTCAAAATATAAAACAAACAATTTTCATGCATAATTTCTTTTAACAGGAAAAATTCGAAATATATTCTAAATTGAAAAAAAAAATCATATACTATTCCGGAACAAAATTATATACTTAATGATTAATGAGAAATACAAAATGAATTAAGAGGATCATTTCCTAGTATTCTCGAGATAAAAAGATGTCTGCATCAACAAAACAAAACAAAAAATATTAACATACACATTTTCATAAACAGAAAAAAAAATTAGGAGTACTTGAGCTTTACAATCAGTAATAATTCTTGTTTAATATTTTAAGGAGAGGAAAAACATATCAGTATAAAATGATGAATTGACAGCACTCTCTTTCAGCGGTTCAAGGTCGGATATAGCAGCTTTTCTACTCTTTAAATTTTTCGTTACTGGAGGATGAATGAGAAATGATCAGACATATTAAATATAATATTTTTGAGTTAGTTTTACGTTAGAAAGTAAAAAAAAAAATAAAAAAAATTCAAAAATGGAACTTATCACAATAAAGGGATAATTCTTGCGCGATCACACCCAAGATGCTTTTGGATTTCTTGGCGGTTCTCTGTCTGTCAAAGGCACACTTAACGGTAATTTATTACAGAATATAGTAGATAACATATATCACAACAATACGGAGTGTCCAAATAGGCACTTCAAAAATCAGGATGATTTTTTCACTATGAAGAATGTATAATTCTTTTCACCTAGATGGTGCTCCGATGATTAAATCTTGCAGGATCTAAGGAATGCAGGATGCATTTATCGTGAACTCCAAGTACAGGAAGTACTTCGTTCCTCAAACTCCTAGTGCAGGGGGCACTTTTTCTTTCCATAAACTCCTCTTTAAAACTGTTCCAGAAATGCAGGGTGCATTTATTTTT
The DNA here is from genome assembly GCA_019974015.1 of Nephila pilipes. Taxonomy (NCBI): domain Eukaryota; kingdom Metazoa; phylum Arthropoda; class Arachnida; order Araneae; family Nephilidae; genus Nephila; species Nephila pilipes. The sequence goes on along the minus strand of BMAW01127836.1, from coordinate 129,461 downwards.
TTGAAAAAGAAATTACCATAATGGTAATGTTGCAGTGAGACGGCAAGGTGCGCTGAATTCTGATTGATGAGTTACTTTTCCATCACGGCCGGAGCCGCCCAAAATTTTTACTCTGTAGAATCCTAACTACAGAAAAAGGGTATATGACTCGTATTAAGTCTATGGGTTTTCTGGATTCAAAAACAAAGCGGATTTTTAGAAGATGACATTTAATCAAACCATATATTATTGTACAATATTTACAAAGTTAAAAAGAACTATTGGTTATACATATTACGGAGTTATCAGATCGCACATCTTTCTCTGTTGGCCACGCCCTTCCGGCTGCCGGTACTCGTGCAGACCCTTTGGAAAGATGTCACAAAGTAGAGATCCAGTTCGTGGTGTCATTTAGTGTTGGAAGGCGTCTCAAAATGTATACATACATATATGTAGGATTTTCCAGCTAATTATCAAATAATTATTGGTATTTTTCAATGTACTCAAAAGCCAATTCCTCAGTCACTCGATAGATCGCACCACGAATCAGCGTCATGTGATAGCTCATGCAGCACCACCTATTCCAGAACAAAACTGAGCGACATTTCGTTCTCGCTCTCTCCTCCACTTTCCGCTTCTCTTCTCCTTCGCATTACCCGCGTCGAGGTGAAGTCCGAACGCCCGAGCGCGTTCCAACGCCCATCACCGATATGGGATAAGATTAATTAGGTCGCCCTCTACCTGTCTCGGAAGAACTGTTTACTCCTAATAGAGATAACCTGTATATAGATTAACTTGTAAATATTTCCCTTCTCCACCTCAACACATAACAAACGAAGTAAAACAAGTTGAGCCTTGTCATTGAATTGATACGAAGTCATCATACAGTACGATAAAGGAATTACCCCCTAGACAAACCAGCCCTTTGCATAAGAGCAAACCTGTGTAGATTCGGGATGTACAATCTCATCATCCCCTTTCACACACACGCACACACAGACATACACACACACACACACACACATATATATATATATGTGTGTGTGTGTGTGTGTGTGTGTCTGTGTCTGTTACACAAATTGCGGTTTACTCACAAGTCGAGGCTTGTGTTTCAGATAGATCAGGTAGCGAGATTGGACGGATATAAATGCTGGAAGGTTCTTGAAAGTTAAAGAGCGATATGTGCTTGCAGTATTAATGCCAGAAGGCTAAATGATAATCGAATAGCTGTTATTAGGTTTGTTCCTGACTCGCATCCACTTCAGCAGTTATTCGGATAAGTAGAATTTTCAGTTAATTTTTGGTTGAGAACGCGTGTTAGTTATCACTCTACGTTCATAATACATACATTTACTTTTTTATTATTCTTGGGCAATAATAAAAACAGTTTAAATATTTAGCTGTCTGACTATATTTGACTGAATATTGAGTGAGTCTCAATGGAACAGATCCTAAGTAATGAAGCCGAGTTGTCACCACTTTATAACACATTATTTTACTATATGAACTGAGTAACAGTATCGAAAATTTCTAAACAGAGAAGAAAAATGAATGTTGTATTTAGAGTAATTTAATAACACTTTCGAGCATGTGTATAAAAGAATGTACGATATAACAGTAATAAGTGGGTAATGTAAGTTGCGGCGGTCCTCCTCGAACCACTTGCAACATTCTCACCATGTCATGAGGCGGCACGTTAAAGCAATCTAATTATGCTTGCACTTAGGTCGACAAATGCCGAATGTGTGCGCACTGTGACATTGATATTTATTCCCAGCAGAAGAGGAAAATGAGTTTTTGCCCTAGTAATCCGATTACTGTTCTCTGACAAATGTCCTACATGAATACTCTCCTGGACCTGTCTGGATTTCTTTCTTTCCGTTGATGGCCGGCACCCACTGAGTTCATTCTGTGTGAGTGGAAGACATCTCGAACAAATAGAGATTCTTCGTCCTCGCTATGTAACTAAACAGAACTCTTAGAGGTCGTTTTCTAGATGCTGGAATCTTGCTTGCACTGATATCTTCGAGATAACTCGATATTTGTTTGCCGCTGTGTTTCATACCAGCATGATAACTTTTGATAAGCGCTGTATATCATCAGATATCTGTTAGCTAATATTTTTTATAAATTTATGAACCAACTTCATTTCTGACTTTTGATCTATTTGGACGAATGATATTCTTATACTCAATAATGATACGATAAATAAATATTGATGTTTAAAAAATTTAAATTAGCCTGTATACTTGGCAACTATCGAATTGAATCACTTGAAGTATAGTATATTCTTTCGCATCTTATTACTCCTTCAACTTACATAAATATGCAAAACATACACATTTTCATGTCTTTACATTGTAAATTTAATAGGAATTAGCTTTATTCGTTTGGCCATGTGTGTGTGTGTGTGAGGTGGGTTTACTTTCATGATTCGAGTTCATGAATAATGAAATAGTATTCGCGCTTTCAATCGATTTGGAGTCCGTGTAAAACGTAACTAATTTATGTGCGATAATTTTATCGACAGTATTGCGTAAGAAAATCAATAATAACGCAGTTTCATTTAAAATTAATATTTAGAATTTAAAAATAAATTAAAATTACAATTAAATGTGTTTATTTTTTGAAGCACAACGCGTTCTCCTTTTCATTTTGACCACGTGTTAAAAGGACTTTGTTTAACGATGTTTCATTTAGCGCTTTGTCGTCTAGAAACTCACCCTAAGTGCTAAAAAAATTCTTTTAACGTATACAAAGTGTGACAGTTAAATAACATGACTCATTCTTTAAAATAGTTTATTCTGATTTCGTACATACACTCTATAACAACAACAACAAAAAAGAAACCGACGCACCAAGAAGGAGTTGCCCTATTGTGATGAAATTTAGTATGCAAAGTCATTTGGACCATACATGCAAATGATTAAAATTTGGTGCCCAATGAATGAATAGCAGGAGCTATAGCACATTGGAACCTCGCACTCGGCAAGTGTATATAAGAAGCAATTCTCAATCTGATGGTCACATTTTCTGTTGCATTGCGATTTAGGATACCTTCCAACGACTGGAAAAATGCGTGCTTGGCTCGATCAGGTTGGAATGATGCTGACTGGGGACGTATAGTGTTTAGGGACGAATCTAGCTTCCAACTGTGTCCTGACGATAATCGAAGAAGTGTCTGGAGACGCCCAGGGCAGCGTGCCGATCCTGCTTTCCCTACCACACAGGCCCTCAACCGGGAGTTATGGAGTGGGGTGCCATTTTCCTTGATAGCCGGCCCCTTTGGTCGTCATTAGAAGCACACTTACAGCACAGAGGTACGTCGACGACATTCTGTGACCTGTTTTGCTACCGTTCCTTTTGCAGTACTCTGGTCTTATTTTTCAGCGAGATAATGCCAGACCACATACGGCACGTATTGCTATGAATTGTCTAAAAGCTTGTTAAACACTTCCTTGGTCAGCCAGATCTCTCTCCAGTCGAGCATGTCTGGGATATGATGGGAAAGCGACTGCATCCACCAAGGTATGTTCATGATCTAGCCCGACAATTGGCGCAAAATTGGCAAGAAATACAGCAGAAGACCATCAGGGAGCTTTATCACTCTATGCCACGTCGTGTGACAGCTTGCATCCACGCTAGAGGTGGGTCAATACCTTATTGAGCTCGTTACTTTGTAACTATGTAATTCTGAAATAAATCCCTCAGTTTTTCTGAAATTTTAATCATTTTCTATTCTGTATATAATTTTCCTATCCGCCAATTTTTGTCTCCATCGGACAACACCTTCTTGGTGCGTCATTTTTTTTTTGAATTTTATTTTATAGAGTGTATTTGAATGCAATAAAGTACCTATGAAAGAGAAAAAAATTATGAAGGATTCTGCTGAATGACTCTTTCCCTCCAATTTTTAAAAATATTTTTATCCCTATTTTAGTGATTCGTTTGTGAGTTTCCGGTATTGAAAAAATATTTTAAAATATTTACGAAAATCGGAAGAAAAAATAATTCCTCAGAAGCCTTCATTATTTCTCTCTCTTGCAGATGTACTTTATTGCATTCAAATAGATAAAATAGTAAAGATGTGAGATCAAAAGTCGAAATTCAATAGGATTACGTCCATGAAATCAAAATGATCGGTAGACGGGAGCCTTAAAGCCAAAAAAAAGTCTATCAGCCATTTTAAATTCTTGAGCGTTATGTTAATCAGATGGAATAATTTTTTTTCCCTCTCAATCTTCAGTTATTATATTCATCGGAATGAAGTAAAGTTTATCTAAAAGAGCAAGCAGCGCTTTCCCATTCGATAATATTTTCTTTAATCATCAAAAAATTCATTGAAATATTTTTCGAATCTGAGAAAACCCGCTGACGAAACACTTAAATAGATAATTCGATAACATATGTGTAAAAGTAAACAGAAAATTTCCATTTCCATTCTTTCAGAAGCATACTATTATAATCTAATGACCAAAATATATATATAAAAGAGAGAGAAGCTAAAACTGGTATAATGCTTTGGGTATGAGACCTTGAGTGGCTGGTATAGGAAAGTAAAAGCAAGGACAGTGATTATTAAATATTTTAGGGGTGGAAGCATTTTATGTGAACGTGCGTGTGTAAAATGTTGTGACTTGAAAAGATAGCAATACCATTCCAGGAATTCTAAATGGGTTTCAAAGGTAGCTCTCTTCAGTTCACATTTGATGTGTGTTGTGTGTGTGTTTCTAATTATACTTCTCAAATTTAAACTTCATGTTAGTTTGATTTATATCAAATACTTCTGAAAGACTAAAAAATAAAAGGGGCTCACGTTTGCTTTGCATTTGATTTTCAAATGTATTTATAAATTTTAAAGATCTTTCTCAAAATATGCTCACTAAAATAATCAGAAAAATATATCCGAAAAAAATAAGAAAATAATTTTTAAAAAAACTAAAAAAGTTCAATGCAAAGTTTTACAAAGAACAGATTTAGTCACCCAAGGAGCCCTTTTTTTATAATTTTTATTATATTACTCAATTAAATATAAGAATTAAAGAAATTGATGAAATATCGAAAAATGGACAACAGTAAACTTTCCCAATATTAAAATTAAAGCAAACGATAAATTATTAAATTGAATATTATATCAGCTAAATGTAATTAAAATGAAAGGAAACGATAAATTATTAAATTAAATATTATATCAGCTAAATGTAATTAAAATGAAAGCAAATGATAGATTATTAAATTGAACATATTTAAGTTAAACGTAATTCAAATTGAAACAAACGATAAAAAACTGAAAAGTGATCTGGTACACTAAAATTGATCCAACTAAAACAATAGACTCTAAGGTGGCTAATAAAAATATTTCAGATGACTGCTTGATAACAATCTAATAATTACACATCTATTTATATTGAGACATTTTATTTAATATTGTTTACAATAACATTAAGTTTTCTGAATGTAAGATGGTTGTAGTGTGAAAATTTTAAATTCTTGAATGATCTAAGTACAAAATATTCATACATATACTAACTATTATTTATTAAGAAACCCATGCCAAAATAATATATTTTCTACAAAAAATAAAGCAGTAATAAGATACAAGGAGATATCGTAAAGTTTTAATTACTGAGAAATAACCGAGTTATATGATTAAAATTTATTCTGCATGTTAAATGGTCTTTATGTACATAACGTTGTGAGTTACAACTATTCATGTTGATTTATTTGGATTCACGATGCCGTAGATTAGAAATTAAAATTTTGAGATACCCTTTCGTAAGCATACTGTTTTAATGGTGACTTTTGAAATGAAAGAGAAACTGCGATAAAAATAATTGTTTCTAATACACTTGCTTTGATTTGGTTTATTTATCTTTAGTCTGGCTGATTCAACATCTGCTCGACTCAAACATTGCTTAATACTGCCGATCCGTAAAGTGACCATTTTTTTTTCCTTAGAAAGAGCCATCTACTAATTTGAGGAATAGCATGCACTATCAAGTTATGCATATTTCTTCGTAATTTTTATTTATGAACAGAACTGGAATGAATTGATTGATTTTATGATAGAAAGAACAACAAAACAGGAATAAACAAGAGTGAAGGTAATTTCTGTGGTCTTATATGTATTTGAAGGTGGTCACCGTAGCCTAGTAGTCAGGGTCGCGGACTCGCGGCCAGCGGTTTTCGTCGAGTCGTGGGTTCGAGCCTTGATTCCGCCGTGTAGACGGGGCTGATGAACGTTGTATCTTTCGAGGCTAAAAGTCTTCCCATTAGTGTGGTGTGGAAATTAGGAGAGGGAGGTAGAAACTCTCGTGTCGTCCTCGTCACTTGAAAGAGGCTCAAAATTACGTGGATCATCGTTGACAGCCCTCGTGTAGCTTCTCAGCGTGGTGTTAATAAACAAATCACATTCCAATTTTTTTTTTTATTTCTCCGTTCTTCAAGAAATATTATAATGTATTCTTAAAAATCTGAGGAAAAATGTTATTCTACAGTAATCTTCATTATCTTTAGCTCTCTCGCATACACTTTTTTATTGCATTCAAATAGATAAAATAGTCTAGATTTGAGGAAAAAATAGAAATTCTTTAGTATTAACATTACGTTCATGAAAGCAAAATGGGCGTTACACGGGAGCCTTAAACACATTGTTTCTAATTTGATACAGTAAACATAACGTGACCATTTATTTCCCCTTGAAAACAGGACATCCGTTAATTTTTATTCAATAGTTATTAATATGACCATTTATTTGTTCTTTAAAGCAGGTCACCTACTAATTCATGTTTATTCAAAGAGAAAAAAAACGCATATTTCTCTTCATAATTTTTATTTATTGTAGAAAAAAACAAGGAAAGCGTGAAAATAATCAACGCAATCTTACATTTTCATGAATTATATTTGGCGTTTGTTTTAAAAATGAATAAAATTCTCGACAGGAGATGGTTTAAAATTTACTATGGTTTGCTGAGATAGCTTTAAGAACTGCAAATTCAAACAGTGGTTTTTCGCTCGCCCACAACTTAATACATAAGAGAAAATACAATTTCTACGGGAGTTTTCATCCTCTACTTTTTTTTTTTTTTTTTTGAATTCGTAATTTTCTTTTTTTTTCTTGATATGACAATGGGTGCTCTCTGTCTGAGAACGGGAAACAGTGCTTGGGGACAATGGAACAGGTAACATTCAAAGCATGGTCATATCAAGTACACGAATATTTTTTTCAGTTATATAATGATTCAAATGCACTAAATAAGTTGGTATATTTTTGTTCAAACATTATTAAAATTCTTAAGGTCATTCGTTTGTATAAAAACATAAAATAGTTTTTTGCAGCAAAATTTGAATTGCGTTCAAATTACAGATCTTTTTAGCGATTTCTTATTTCTGACATGCGCAAACCGATTTCAAATATCCAGACAGTCAACATTTGTTAAAAAGCAATCGCGTTAGGAAGAGAGTGAAGGTATTAGTTATGCATAAAAATAGTATGAATCAGGAAGTATGCGTGCGCAACAAAAGCTGCACGTTTTAAGTCATGCGTACTAATCCATTTTTTACTTGTCGTTGCGTAGAAACTCAAAACGTCAGAAAAGGGAAATTCCCTTTCATCCTTGGAAATCGCGTTACAATAACAATCTCGCCTTTAGGTGATGATAGTTGTTATCGCTATCCTAATAGGAATTGTGAAGATAAACTTGTGTAATCTTAACGTTAAGTTACTTCGAATAGCAGTTTCGTTTAGCTGCCATTTTGAGTTAGTTGTACTACATGAAATTTTATTTAGAAACAAAGAGAACAATTTAAAAAATAAAATTACGAATGTCTAATTCAACGAACTGTCATTACAGGATTAATTTTTGAAAACGATGTCAGGTAAGATGACATTTATAAAAATTATTGCGCCAAAAAGCTTATTTTGTATGCTTATTCGGTTTAAATGTTAAATTATAAAAGATATGATTTTTTCGAGTTCAGTTATTTCGATTCCAACTGTTCACAATTGAGACCTCTCTGACATATAAAACTCATAAACCCATGCCATTAATTGTGCTAATAAATTTCCATTTTCAGATTATATTTTCACAATGTTGACATCCTTATGTTGTGTAACGACATTATTTTTGAAAAGTTCTGCTCTGAACAGTTTTAATCGATATACACTTATAACGTCTCATTTTATTCATTACACTAGAATATGTGAATGTTGCAGTTTGTTGAATTCTAAAATGCTTTCTGTTAGTTTTATAGGTACGGTGATTCCATTACCAGTAAAAAATAACTTTTAGGATGATTAACTTAAAATTTTTAAAAATAAAGGGATTATTTTCTGGAATATTGCGTTGTGTATTTCATCGCCATCTTGATTCACTGAAAAGATATGAATTTCGCAAATGTGGAACAGTGCCAACTTTTGACTACAAAAAGAATGAAAGCAAAACGATTGTGATGAAAATCAATTTAAATTAAGTTGTAAACGATAATCTATCAAAGTTGGCAATATTCTGTTCAGATATTAAAAACTGAAGCTGACGAATATTATCAGATTACATGTATCTTAAAAAGAAATATTACCATTGTCGCCATAAAATGTAAAATAAAATAAATCATTACATAGTAATCTATTCTCAACACAGTTCAATACAAATTCTTCCAATATTTGTTTTCAATGCTTCCATGAAAAAAATCGTAATCAGCTTGATTAAACAAGTTAAAGACCATTGCAAATGTAGTTATTGAAAATGTGGATTAATGCAAAATTTGGTCAACTATGAATTTTAAGCTAAGAATGATTTTCAGCACTTGCATGCTACAAATGTAGACACTTTTATTTCAGAGTGGATGCCTTGCTAAGACACAAAATTTCAATGTATGGTTTGTAGAAAAGAATAAATGAAAATAGAATTTCTCACACGTACACATGTGATGATTTGGTGTCGTCTGGGATTTTTCCATTTGTTGTTTTTTATTGACTTTGTACTTATCTTAGTCTCCTCTTGAGGTATTTTTTTATGCGAGGCTGCGTAAAGAAAAAAAATTCTGCGTACTTTCGGAAATTAATTTGTCAATTCAAAAATAGATTTTTAATTCAGTTTTTTTTAAATTTGAATATGAATATAAATGTTAATTAATTATAAAGAAAAATCAACCGAGTTTATTATTTTAGTTATTACGATATTTGGTAAAATATATAACATTGCAAAAAATACAGATGTGATCAATATGAAAAAAAGTAACCTAAAGTTACAATAGAATCATTGATAGCGAACCCAAATTTACAATAGAACCATTGATAGGGAGCCTAAATTTACATTAGAACCATTGATAGCGAGTCTAAATTTACAATAAAACCATTGATGTGAATACTGCTAAAGTAATGAGGTAACATTACATGACGATCATTGACGACAAATCACTGAATGAAATTGTGTTAAACGAAGTCTTTTTGAAATATAATAGTCAATGGAGGAAGAGAAACGCGTGACCAAACTTAAACAAATTTTACTATAATTTTCAAGTTATTATATTACTTTCTGTCGTATAAGGTATGTTATACAATACATAAACATGCATTCAGAGATATGAAGTTCATTTTTGTAAACCAGGTCCTGCCTCTTACTGGACTTTTTGGCGATTTTTGCTTTTTGGTAAACAGCAAGACATTATTATTTTTTTTCCGATAGTCCTAGGATTAAATTTTTATTAGCCCCCAAGGGGCTATTGTTTAGGTAAACGCGAAAAATGGTCACCGGATAACTTTTCAAAATAAAGTGTTTCCTGGATATTGTTTCCTTAATAAATGAGTGCGTGCGTGAATGAGTGTATTTATATTTCCATTCCATTATCCCTTTGGTGGCGGAATCTGTACCTTTGCAACGTATTGCAGAGACAGTGAGGAAGGGAAATAAACGAAACGTTATGAAAAAAGTTTTTTGATTTAACAGATGAAAATTGTTCTCTTTCTCCAGTTAAAAATACAGTGAAACCTTGTTCAGTCAGATTAATTGGGACTAGAGTAAGTTGACCAGATGTTAACAATCGTAAAGCGGGACACCATTGACCGAGGGAGGGGACTTGATTAAAAATTTAGTACCTAAATAAATTACTTACCTAAATCATCTGAATCGCTGATTTGTTGACATCACTTGTTTAACTACCACTAGAACGCAGTGCGATAGTATCGTTCGAGAGACAGTTAAAAAACTCAATATGCGAAGGCGTTACTCCGTGGCGTTACTACAAACTCCTTACACCCTGACCTCTGTAAAATTCCCCTCCGTTCCCTAGCTTGTTGTGCATTCTTTCTAAAAACCGGGATTTCCTTAAAACCCCGCGGGACGTGGGATAAATTGTTAAAAATCGGGACGTCTAATCACCTTAGACTAGAAACAATTTTGGATATCGAAAATCCAAGTCGGCAGGATTATGATAAAAAATCAAACAAGATTGAACAATAGTTACAGAAAATCGTCTTTATATGGGGCAAATCGAATTTGAAACGTATTTACAGAAGGAAAAGACGCCTTTGTGATTTCTCCTTCACTTATTCTTATATTTACAGTGGCATTTTCTCTGTTGTCATAATTTTATACACAGACATAATAACATGCCTGATCAAGAAATTAATAGTATATGTTGTGTTGTTTCAATTCAAAGTTGTTTTCTTGTGTGTCCAAGCACAGGTCCGAACCACTTGTCTAACTAAAAGTGTTTAATTCTCTATCTGAATTGATTTCTGAGTTAATATTTAGTCTATTTTAAAATTAAGGATTAAATAAGCATGAATTATAAATGAAACAAACACAGTTAATTGTTATAAACTTTTGAAGGGAAAAAAAAGTTGCACCCCGTCTGTCGATTTTTTTTCTGTGGATCTGCTACTACACATTCATATTTATTTGATTTGAATAAAAAAATATTTTTTTCAAAATACGTAATTGAAACAAATAAATGTTATTGAAATCAGCTGATAGCTTCTTAAATTCAAAAAAATCATGCAGACCGATCAATTCTATTCGGATATCCGAGATAAAAGGTCTGACTCAACAAGACTTTACTGTACTAAATTTTCAATGCGAATTATTGTTCTGGTTTTACATTTTGCTGAATTTTTTTTCCTTCAAAAATTATTACACTGATTGAAATTATTTTTTAAATAATGTGCTTGTGTGAATTTTGTTGGCTGTTGTCATGACTGCAAGCAATTGTTTTATTTGCATAAGTTTATCAAAAGGCAAGAGGTGTGATAGCACCCTATTTTTCCCCCCGAAATCCAGATATATTTATCAAATGAAGTGTTCGGTTGATTCAGGTTGTGCTTAGTTTTATTTGTAAACAGCATTTAAAGCGGCCAAAAATATATTAATAATTCACCTAGTACAGTGATGGTGAAATCTTTTGAGCTTGGTGTGTCGAAATTCATTAAAAAAACTTAGTTTAAGGCTGTCTTTGCCTAATGTCGAAAAATCCAATCCAAAATTCGAATACATTTCCAATTTTCATAGAAGTTAAAAGACATTTTAACGCATACATCCATCTATAATGCGATGTTCTTATAATTTAGGTGTGGCCGCGGTAGCCTAATGGTCATGGTTTTGGATTCGTGACCGGCGGTTTTCCTTCAGTCGCGGGTTCGATCTTGGCTGCCAATGACCCGCCGTGTAGCCGGGACTGATGCATGTTAAATCTGTCGGAGCCCAAAGTCCTCCCGTCAGTGTTGTGTGGAAGTTAGGAGAGGGGATGCCAGCTCAGGTGTCGTCCTCGTCACTTGACCGAGGTTCATAATTACGAGGTCCGTCGCCAATGACCCTCGTGTTGCTGCTAGTGCGACGTTAATAAAAACTGAACTATAATTTAGGAGCGTTCCAAAAACACGGCCTTTAGCGTGAACCCGTAAAATTTAAAGGCCATTTAGCGTTACTGTTTAGAAGACGAAACATTGAACTCCTATTACACCAGAAAAAAGGTATTGATTCAGGTTGAGACTTATTATAAATGTGTTGTTTTCTAAAGGATAGTGGAGTCAGAATAAAAAATTAATGTTCGATGTCTTTTTTTTTTTAATGGAAAAAGTGTTCCATTTCGGATCTTATTATGTAAAATTTCGAGGAGACAGCATTAATTAAGGATATTGTATCACATGTAGTAATATATAAGTACTTTTGAGTTATTTTTAGCTTTTGTAAAAAAAATGTTATATTTATTTATTAAAAATGTAAAAACCAGAAAAAGTAATTATTAAAATGAGACTTTTGAGCTGCTGAATTTTATTTACTTAATCTTCAGTTGCTGGTTGGTATATCGTTTACTTGAAGGCTATCAAGCACTTGAATATGTGTTTGTCTTCATGTGTCAGTCGGTTTCTTTTATTGCATTTAATATCATTAAATGCTGAAAATAAAATTTCAAAAAATACATAAAGGGTAGAATTTTTAGTTAAGCCATTATATGCTAAATATATCCGGTAATCGGTTCTAAGCATTCCGAATTTCCTGTTCGTACTGGCACACTTTTTATTATCCCAGTGATTTCCTGCCATATTCTCATATTTCGGTCTGTAGTTGACGAATGCTTGAATCCAGATGCTGTCTAGAAATTCGACAAGTTGCTTTTCCAAATCATCAATTTACATCCCTTGGTTGGTTGGTTTTATTAACGTCGCATTAGAAGCAGCACGAGGGCTATTGGCGACGGACTTCGTGATTTTGAACCTCGGTCAAGTGAATACTGTTTAAAAAATTTTAAACTACTACATGATGTAGTAGTTTAAAATACTGTAGACTACTACATCCTGATACTCAATTATTTTAACAGCACTTTCAAGCTTGTTTGTTTTATATTGACTGTCTGTTCTTAAAGCGATGACCAACCGTGAACAATCCGTGTCACCCAAAATGTTTTCGCTTTTGACATTTTGAAAAATGTCTTCGCTTTTTGTCTTCTTCTTTTTGTGTTTTATCTTCGCGAGTCAAAGGTTCACCATCCTCATTCTAATATGTATTTAATAAATAAACATTCAAATGTTTCTATTCTTTATTTTTTTAATCATTATTTCATAATGATCTCGTTTCATCTTTTTTAAATCATCTATTTTAATCTTGATTGATTTGATGTGTGAAATCAACCACCAAAATGTGTTTGTATTATTATATAAAATTGTATATTGTATCATACTTTAAATTTAAGACAATACATTTTATTTTGTATTTTATGTATCATTGTATCGCAATATGCTTTTTAAAAAGATTTTTCATTATTTTAAATAAATATTTGGCGCAAATTGCTCAAAATTTTCTCTTGTGCAGTATACTCTCACTTTTACTCATTTTCAATCACTTAAATTATTTTTATCCCTTTTTTTTTGTTTTCTGGTTCTTAGCATCCTTAAAAGATCGATAAACGTATGGAATACGGAAGAAGAAACAGGATGGGTATCATTTAAAATAATTCCATTTATTATGATGCATAGAAATTAGGCATTTTAATTTTACGGTTCATTTTTTTTATCGTTTTTGTTGTTCTTCTGATTAGAAATTAATTGCAATCCTTTTTAGAGGCCGCTGGAATCGAATGGTCATGGTCGTGAGCTCTTGGCCGGAGTTGTTTTCGTCGAGTCGCGGGTTCGAGTCCTGATACCGTTTAATACATATTATGCATTGGGGCTGATGCATACTAAATTTGCCGTTTAACTCCATGCAAACGTCTTTATTTTAGATTAAAATAAAGACATTTCAATGGAGTGAGAGTTTGAGGAGTGGAGATCAAATGTCGTTCTCGTCATTTGATCGAGGTTTAGGAGGTCCGTTGTCAATTGTTGTCTCGTGTTGCTTTTAAGTGAGACTTTAATAATTAGTCAATCAAATCAAAGCAGTTGTTCTTTTAAGTATTCTAGCTAATCTCGGCCACACTTCGTTGGGGCTCAGTCTTTTATTAATTATTTGGGAAGTAAATATATAAGTATTCTGATGAACATAGAATTCTCTGAGAAAACACATCATTAAATTTAATACTTACACATCATTTGCCTGTTGTCCGTGGGATTTTGAGAGGTATTTTAAGATAAAAAAAATCTACAAATTTAATGAAATAAATTTTAAGTTCCATCATATCTGTTGGAAGGAGTGATATTCGTGGATGTAGTACGTCGTATCTGAAATCAGGAATTGTATTCTCTAATGTTTTAGAGGGAAATGTTTTAAATCATTAGTAATTCCATTTAACAAACTTTTCAGTGGTACTTATTTGCTACCGCTCTCAGAGCTTCTTCTTTAAATTTCATTGCTGTGCTGTGTGGACGAACTTAATCTATGTGTCTGATTTGAACAAATGAACATGAGATATTGTATTGAATATCCGGATTGTAGGAAAAGCCATTCGATGAAATGAAGTTCGATCATTCAGATATTGCATGTGCATACATCTTATCCGTTGATCTACTTCTTGGCGTTGTTCAGACGAACGTGTTGCTCTTATTCTTCTCACTTCTACTCGTCCAAGTCTTTCTTCCGGCTGATCTGCCATTTTTTTCTGCTCGCCTTTGAGAAGTTCCGACTCTTAACACGTTCCTATTTGTCTAAACGTTCTTGACAAGTGGGGTGATTTGTGACGTTCTGTGATAATGCGTCGAGAATGGCGGCCTATGTGCGAATGTGGGCAAGACATTGCAGATAGATAATTAATGGGACTTGTACTGTGGCGGAAATATAGACGACGATCAACTGTGAAAAAATGAAAAATCAGTGGAATGCAACAATCTAATCAAAACTAACTAACATCTCGATTTTAATAAACAGACAATTAAATTCTTTTCGGAAAAAGAAACGAATTAATTGAATGCAATATTTAGTATAAAATTAACCCAACTTTATTTTTTCGAAAACATATGATCAAATAAATTCTCAGATAAAATTAAATCAATTATAACTTTTGATTAAATATTTTGGACATAATATGTACGTCAACCAACTGGTCGCAGTAACACCTTTTTTTGGCAATGATGTTTATTTTTACTATTTACATCATAGTAAGGAAAATTAGAGAGAAAAAGTTTGACAACAGAAAGCAAAATATAGTAAAATGTTGACAGGAGTTGGACGACCGTTAGTCGGTCCGCCGACTGCCAAAAAAATATGTTATTCATATAATTGTATGTTTGTTGTTAAAATCATAAGTATTTGATAAATCAGTGAAAATAGAAATGTGTGGAAGAGAAAAAATGTGATACATATAGTCATTTGTCAGATGTAATTGTTTTTATTTAAATCTCGCAAAACGCTTGGAATATCGCATTCCGTATGAACTTCGGGATAAAAAGTATATAAAAACATTCATATATAGAAATGCAGTGTAAATATTTTAAGTCAGTCCAACCACTTTTCGAGTTTTGCGGACACAAACATACGGAAGCTGAATTCTTATATGTTATTTTTATTTGTTCCTGTTGAGTATTTTCCCTTTATAAATTGAAATATCAGACATCTTAAGAACTCTTAAACTTTATTAATTCGAACTGAGAATTGACGTATGTCCTTATTTGTTCATACTCGCGATATATGCTGCTTCCTGATTTATATAGAGACAAACCATATATATGTATAATTTGAGCAATGTGTTAAACCATTTATCATGTGAATTGACATAATAACCAGGTAATATTGCTGTGATTTCGTTTTGGATTAACATTCCTTTAGAGTTAGTTACCTGAAGACTATTAGTAATGTGCCTAGTAATTTTTAACCACAGCCAGATGACGAGAATGACACGTGAAGTGAGATTTAACGCTCTTCTTATTTTATCATGTAAGGACTTTCAGACTCGACTTCCTTTAAGATGTTGCCACAACCATTTGATAGTCTTTTGAGTGGACTTAATGTACTCTACGTTTACAAAACGTATCGCCGAAGAGAAGAATATTTTATTCTCTTTTAGACACAATCATAAGAGAAAAGCACTTGAAATTTAAATTAATTATTTAACTTGACACTTTTAATAATTAATTGACACTGGGTCCGCCGTATAGCTGGGGCTGATGCACGTTAAATCTGTCGAGGCCAAAAGTCCTCCCATTGGTGTGGCGTGAAAGGAAGTAGAGGGGGTGCCAACTCAGGTGTCGTCCTCGTCACTTGACCGAAGTTCGAAATTACGAGGTCCGTCGCCAATAGCCCTCGTGTTGCTTCTAGTGCGACGTTAAGGAAACCAAACCAATCAATCCTGATTTCTCACTTGTCCAAAAAACATTATCAATGGAAAAAAAAAAATATTTCAACTGCTGCATTAGTTCCAGGGAAGTACAACGTAAATTCAACAAGAATAACTAAATTTTTGTATGGAATGTGTTTAATTTAAAATGGTTAAATATTTACACCCATCTTTTATCAATTTCAACATGTTGATTTTCCCATTGTTCCAATTTATCAAAAATCTAATATACATTCAGTCTTCTAATTTCTTCAAACAGACAATTGTTATCAATTTTAATATCAGACATTTCTTTCGATAAAAACTCAACACAGTTTTCAATATCTGCCCAATTTAATTGCAATGCGGTTAAGAAACACCATTGAAAACTGTTATTTCCTGTGATTTTGTTTTGGATCATTATTCGACATATTGGAAACATGTTTGGTAAAAATTCTGCACATCTTTGGTGCACTTATCCGTTATGCTCTAGTTAGATTTCTCTAAGTTCGACAATTTTCTTTTATCATTAAGGTATCCGCCTACCTTCGAAGAGGATTTTTTTAAATAATTGAAAAAATAACTTTTTATATGCATTATACTATAATATATGGTTAAAAACTTAAAATACTATGTAAAAATTGCATAAAAAAATGTTTAAATATTTCGGCTCAAAAAATACATGTAAACAGCAGTAAAATTGCACTTGTGTTAAACACCAAAACTGAATTTTCAAAAGAGATATTTCTATTCCATAAATTTTATTATGATGAATTGAATCTAATTTATGATTTATGCTTCCCTCATAATTATAGCCCTGAAAATTAAATATTTATAGGAAGTCGTACTTTAACATACAGAAAAACCATTAAAATTTGTGATAAGTATGAATTTTATCATTAATAAAATGTAAAGTAATCGAATTACAACGATAGGAAAGGTTCAAGTCCTAAATTCACATTTATAGAGTATTTCATGAAAGTTTCATAACATTATATACATAACTGTTTTCAATACGATGTCTTACGCTGAAGCAAAATATGAAAATCTTGATTTTGAGAAAAGCTGAAAATACATTTCAACCCAGAAACTTACCTAAATAAATAAACATTTAACATTAAAAGGCCCCTGATTTGTTAAGTTCACTATCTGTATTACTTAAATAAGTTATCTTTTTCTTCCTGATGGCTTTTAAAACTTTCCTACGCTTACATGTAACAGGTGTTGTATAACGCTTCAATTCCCTAATTCGATTGTAATCCAACTTTTTGTATCCCTTTATAGTGAAGTAGCCCGGATTTTCAATGTTCAGCTTATTTAACACTTTTAAGCAGCGTTGATGTCCTTCGTTAAATTGTACAATTGCATCATATGCACTCAATTTCATAGTTTTCAAACAAACAAAAACTTCCTTTGGTACTCTTTATCATATTACACCAATAAAAGATTTATTTGCATTTTGGTTCTTTGGAAATTCATCTTGCATGTTGGAAGATATTTTGATGACAATATTACGTAAGATATCAATAAAAAACAAACATTAAAGTTCCATTTCCGGTAGCAGAATATTACTTCCAGTTCTAAAATTTGATTCAGTCTATTATTAAAATGCTTATAACTCGTTCTATGTAAGATAGAAACAAAATTGAAACTGTTCTAGAAAGCTAAGAAATCAGGCTTTAATAATTTACCGTAAGTAAAAAAAATCGACTTTTTGACCGAAAATCGTGTTTAAAAGGTAAGCGGATACCCTAAAGGAATAAATTTTTCTTCAAATCGTAATTCTTATTGAAGGACAAAATCGTTCAAAATAAGACTAGCTTCTGCGGCTGAAATATGTTCACCTTCAATCTTTTTAATCGGTTTTTGGAAAATAGATGTTTGATTATGTACAAAATACCTTAATATCTCTGATAATTCATAATTGAAAAAAAGGTTCAAGAATTTCTGGACATTTGTCTAAACTTAAAAAGAATGAACGGAGATACTCAAATAATTTCAAAGTATGCTCTATAGCAGGTGTTAGAGCGAGTCATCTAACTTTTGAATATCCTAAAAGTTTTTTGTATTTAACATTTGCGTAACAGTTTGGCGTGTATCTCTAAATACAGAGATCAACAAATTAGTTTTAAAATATCGAAAAGGACACTTATAGAAGGACAGAACCTTCAAAAGGAGGACTATTGGTCACCTTACTTTATTAATTTCGAGAGTACTATACGTTTTGATAAGGGACAATTATAAGAGCTAAAAGAGGAAGAGGGGAGCACATTAAACTCTTTTTTTTTTCATAATTCTTCAAGTTTATTAATATTCATTCTTACACAGGTACAATTGTAAGGAAAAGGGAGTACTTTTTAAACCCTTAGTAATTCTAATTACCCACCTGAACAAAATTGATTGTTCAACTAAGAACTAAATTGTGATGTTAATGAATTAAATGATGAATGTGATCAATTTAATTTTAAAGATGAAATTATTAGTAAAAAGGTTATTCTTTGCACTAATAATTAAAGAATGCTCAAAATAGCTCATTTTTCAAATTTCATATGAATCCAATAATTAATTCGTGATATTTGTTAAATTTCACGGGTCTATTTTCTAGATTTCTTCATTCAATAAATTAATCTGCGAAAGGTTTTACAATTTATTAATTTAAACAGTATAGTCTAACAAAGTTATTTATCTAATTGGTTTTTCTTCAATGTTTTTATTATTTTACTGCATATTTAAATAATATTTTTAAATAACTTAATGTTTGTTAGTTGTAAAAAAGACTGTTCATAATATTTTCCCCATTTAAGAACGCCATGTGAAAAAGTGGATCGATAATTAGATGTTAAAAACTTGCATATGACTCCCTTAAGGCTGTCTGATTAAGAATCTTGTTTTGTTTTTCGAATATTTCCTAAATTATTGTAGATGATTACAACAACATTTACATATTAAAGTCATAAGACAGAATTAAAATCACTAAACATTTTGATTTTTCCTTTAAAACCAGAACTGTTCTAATAATTGAATTCACTTCAGCTCTTTTTGTAGCTGTTTATAATTTATATTTTAGATGTTAATTATTTTGTATATTGTGGTACGTTTTCAGAATGAGAAAATATAATTCTCTTTCTCTATGTGTGTGTATAAATATTCGTATCTATAATGATATTTTCTTTTAATTTAATTTCCTAATTTATCCTATACTTTAACTATCACAACAAAGAGTTCATCTTTATTTCCTAATATCATTACATTTTAGCTTTTAATTTATTAAATCACGCGTTCTTAAAATTTGCTCAATCAATCGCTTCAACGGATCAAACTCCGTAGGGATAATCCCTACTGGACTTTCTGTCTGCAGTTAAAATACCTTAAGATCCCTCCATCTAATACCACGTGATCTGAAGAAATCCTTGCATTCAAATTCCACGCAAGGAAAATTCCGTTCTCTTTCATTTTAGCCACGATTGCGAAATTCGCATCAGGTTTTCTCAAATTTTTATCATGTAATTCACGGAATCAAGTGAGCGTAGCTTGCGCTGCGTCCACCACAATCTGAATGTAATTGCCTCTCTCTCATGTTAAATTAATAAATGTATAATTTCAAGATTTTTCAAGTGTGCACAACGAATGGAAACATTTTTGAAATGGTCAATAGTTATTTTTTCCTAGAATTTGGTGCATTATTTATGTGCTTGCATGCGTGTATTCGCTGAGTTTTGAAAAGTATGAAGTTGAAAATGTTATGAAGGAAATAATTTAACATTAGTCGGATGCATATATATATATATATATATATTGTATTACTTTATGGTATTCATTGTGATAACACTTAGATCTCCATGAGATAAAAAATTCAAAAGTTATAATAGGATGTCATTTGTTTTGACGACCGTACGTAAATAAAAATTGCTTGATTAGAAATGATACCCAAAAGTTTTGAGGGATTAATTCTTGAATTAAATTAATGTTGAATTCGATATTTAAATTTGAATATGTGTGTGCGTCATTAATTTCTTTCGAGCGTGTTTATGGTTTATAAAATTTTGTTTGTGTGTACTATCTGCTTGAAAGAATGCACTTCAAAAATGTGTAGTAAAAAATAAATGTAGATTTCTTAGATTACATAAAAATAAAAGGTTAAAGAAAGATACAATTTTACAAATTTATTCTACCCTTGAACGATAACCAAAAAGTCAGATATGACTGTCATTGGCTGAAGAAAATCATTGGATAAAATAATTTATGTTTTAACTAAAATTTATTCCTTTAAAAAAAGCTCGTAGATGATTAATGTATTCTATGTTATAACTATATTTTAATGAATTCAGTAATTAATTGTTAAACATAGTATGAAATTCGGCAAAAAATGTTTTAAGTGATGTTGTAACAAAACTTATAAAAAAAAACTAATAAAAGTATTTTTTAAATATAAATAATTTTACTGCACATTTTTTATTGTTTAGCATAGCTGTTGAGTAAAAGTATTCGTGTTATAAGTTATTTAACTGCGAATCTAACTTCTAGTTAATTTTGACAATTTTCCAAATGTTACGATTCAAACATCACTGTTTGGTTTAGCAAATTAATTAAATTAGTTCTGTACGATTTTTTAGTCGATTTTGTTTTGTAGAATTTTTATGTTCCTTCGAATGAAACTTATTGTTTTAAAATAGTTCCTATTTTGGACTGGAATCATTTTTAACTGTATAAGATTTATTCACAGATACTCGTGTTTCTTTTTTAGGAAATATGTATGGAAATAGTAAAAGCCAGTGTCAATGGCAGTCCGATTTTGAATACGGAGATTATACTGACAATGACTCTCAGTATTCGGAAAATGGAGGTTAGTATTTTTTTAAATATCGATAAAATTAAGGATCATATATATATATATATATATATATATATATATATATATATATATGTGTGTGTGTGTGTGTGTGTGTGTGTGTGTTAAATAGACATAATTATTAATTTTTTGAAAATGTGGAAATTCATGATAAATTACAATTATTACAATATTAAAATAAGCACATATAGTAAAATAAAATTTAAAAAGCGAAATATTAAATTAAAAAAATTGGTTATGTAAAATTTAAAGCATACAGAGTATTATAATGTAATAAAGTCATTAAAATTGCTGAAAACAGAATTCAAAAATATGTATTTTCATGCAAATATTTAAAGAATATTGAAGAATACGTATTATACATGTGAATAATTAAAAAATAAAATAAAACCAATAATTTGAAAAGTTATGACAAATATCAAAACCTTAACCATGACCTGTAAAGCATATCTCAAGAAAAAGTAATTAAGAAAATAAATTCAATAATGGAGATAAAGTAATTTTATTTCAGGCTTGGAACTTAAAAAAGCATGTTTATACTAGTATGATGGCTACAACCATCACACTTCAATGAATTACTTTATAATAAAATGATATGAAATCAAAAATTAGCGCAAATCCCTATTCAAAACAAAATTCTGCCTAAGGTAAAAAATGAAAGTGCAACTAAACAAAACAAATTCCTTTAAACCAAATTAAATTAATGTAATCTATAAAAATAATCAACACATATTTATGTATATTATTAAATAACGTTAACATAGAAAGAGTTCTCAAACTTTTACTTACAAAAGCATAGTGATGTTCTTAAACCATCCTACCAATATTGCGCAATAATGCTTTCTATGAAGAAAACATTTAATCGTTATTCTACAATTGATTGATTTTACGGAACAAAAATAATACTAATTTAAATTTACTTATCCTATCTTTTAAAAAAATACTTCTTAAAAACTTTAAAACTAAGAAAAATAATTATAAAAATATTTTATACAAATTTTATAGCAATAAATATTCTTAAAAGTACGATTATATGTAATTAAAATTCCAAAAATTTATTTTAAAAATAGATCTAAAAAAGTCCCCATCTGGTGGTTAGAGTTTTCATTAATTTTTTTTTAAAAAAAGTAACTTAAAAAAGATACACAATTATAAAACTTAATTGTAGAAGTGCTTGAAAAATATTTTTATAATTTGTAAAGTATACAGGATGTTTCGAAACTCGTCGGTGAAAATTAATGGGGTGATAGAAAACATTGGAACAAGTAATTTTCACTGCACAATGCACAGGCGGAGAGCAAGTGGTTAACCGTTAGACGCACTGTAATGGAAAGCATAAAGCTAGAGTTTTCTTACACATCGTCATTCTACCGTGAATTTAAGGAGTCATGGTGACGTCATTTATCAGGAAAAGGCTATGCCTCCTGAAATCTACGTTATATAGTAATTTCTACGGTATAATCCATGTTAGAAATGACGATGTGTAAGAAAACTTGCGCTTTATGCTTTCCAATACGGTTAACGGTTCACTGCGTATTCTACACTTTGTGCATTGGGAAGTGAAAATTGCTTGTTTAGATGTTTCCTATCACCTTAAACTTTTACTTATGAGTTTTGAAATACCCTATATAAAATTATTTCTTAATTTATGTATACTAATGTAGCTAAATAATGCATCAAATTATTAAAAACAGAGAATTTTAACGTTAAGGAATTTAATGGTTATACAAAATTAATAATAATATCAATAAAGCGAAATTTCTACTGAGAAAAATATACTAAAATATAAGGAAAAAAAAATGATAAAAGCTCCATGCATTAAAAGCATGCAATTTAATTATGTTTACGGGTAGTCTTAAATTAGCGCGATTTCTATAGAAGTGAATCTCCTAGAAATTTAGTATTTTTTCTTATTTTTCTTGTCTATAACTACTGGGCGCACTTGATGCAGGGATGAAAGTGAATGAGTTATACGATTAGGATGTAAATGAACTCATCAATCGTAATCTTTACAATCTTAAGTCATCTTACTTAAAGAAATACTAAGAATAATTATGAGTTATCAATTTTATTTTCACACACACAAATACTGGAGTATTATAACTCAATTTTTTAAAATTAATTGACCTCTTGTGATCATCGAGTCAATTATTATTATTATTAACAGTTAGGGAAGGGGTCGTATGACTTAAAAACTATAATTGTGTTTAAAATGTTGTTAAAATCGGATGTAAGATTGAGAATGTTAACATGAAGAGAGATTTTAGTGTGTTAAATGAAAGGAAGTTTTTTAAAATTTACAAATGAATTATTTTAATATTTATGAATTTGTATTTCTGCTTTTATCTTCCCTTCATGTGAAACTGTACTCAGTACGATAGTTGCAAGAGAGAAGATGTATGCATAAATATTAGTACGAGCATGGCAGAAACTTGATTTTTTGTAAAGAAAAACTTGTAGAGATCTTTTATGTAGTGGTATAAAATGTTTTAAGTGTGAGCTTACGAATTTCGATCGCCGGAAAGCATTTTAAAATGTTCAGAATTTACGGGTCCGTTAGAAGAGATTTTTATAAAAAAAAATTAGCTTTTTGTTTTGTTCATTTATTTCAGTTTTGTTGTATTTGATTATTCCTTTATCGTTATTGCGTCACATACCTACAGTTATTTTGATTTCATTTTAGAGAGAGGTCATGCGATTTTTTTTTTTCTGTATTATATTAATGTTTTAGAATGCGCTTACATTTTTAGTTTTTCCTAATATCTTCTGAATTATTTCCATTCTCTACTTATATTTACTTTTGTATTTTATCTACTTCATTTAGGGAAAAACATTGGGTACTTTGTATTTTTTTTAAAAAATTTCTCTAACCCTATGTGAAAAAAACTAAACCTTACATTTCTAAAAACTTCGATAAATTTAAATTGGCAATGAAAATATCTGCCGGTTAAACCCATTAGTTTTTATTACAGTATTCCCTCTATAATTCTGCCCTTCGCCTTTTCGGCCCTGCCAATAATCCATCTTTTTTATCCAGATTTACGAATCATAGAAAATTATTTTATACCTTCCACATCAATGGAATAAGGTAAGCTATCAATAGGGCTTTAATTCGTAGGGCTTTAATTTCTTATCTGAGGCTTAAACTTGATATATTATCGAGTTCCCAATGCTATTTAAATGGATGCAATAGTTAAAATATTTGCTTATATAATGTTAAAAATATTGTTATGGAAGAATTCAATGATCTGGATGAATTCAGTTTATTGAAGAAACAATTTATAAAAAAGTTAATTAAATTGGTGGAAGATCTGTAAGTGATAGCTATTTCCCCGCTGAAGGATAGGGGAGTACAGGGTATAGTCCCGTTGTCCACTCAGAAAGCAGTAGCTCAGTCAGGGTATCATTTTTGCTGTATGGACGGGACTTTCCTCCCTGACTCCACTAGGAGTCATAGGAAGATTTCCTATTGGTTAGTAAGATAACCTTGGGACTCAGAAAGAATTTTGAGATTGAAAATTAAGGTTTTTTATGTCAATTATTTGGATTTAATTGGGAAAGTTGATTTGACCATTTTCGAATATAGTTGATCTCGATGTAATTCCTTATTTCTTGGAGGGATGTTGTTTATGTCAAGGAAAAATTTATTTGAAATGTCATTAATGTAGTCTTGTATTTTCAGAATTTTTCAAGGCTTCTTTGATATCTTCGTTATGCATGAAAATCATCTGGATCTTGCAATTATTCCGATTATTTTATTTTATAGAGTTTCAAGGTCTTTTTTGTGATGAATCTGAGCTGTTTCTTTCCAGATTCGATAAGCGTAAGTTATAACAGGACGCAGAAATCGGGTCTAGACAAGCATCTTGTATTTTAACGATAACGATGAATTCCGAAGAATTAATTGAATAAATTTATTCGCGGCTTATCCGAATTTTTCTTGGATTTCTGGTACGTATTGTTCAAACGTGAGTTTTTTCATTATCTAAAATGACACCAAGATATTTGGCGAAGAGAGACCAGGGTATTTGTTTACTTTCAAAGAAAATATTTGATGCGACTGTTAGTGTTGATCTTACGAAGAAGACTGCCTCCTTTTTGGAAACGTTCAGAGTTATTTCCCATCTGGTGAACTAGTCCTCTAAGCAAGTTAAATGTCGATTGATGTGATGTCCTGTGACTTCTGGTTTTTTGTGCTTTGCAAGTATCGCTGTGTCATCTGCGAACATGCAGAGAATTGGGTTGTCGTGCTTGGGAATGTCGTTCACTTAGGTTTGGAATAATGCTGGACCGAGATGCGACCGTTGCAGAATTCCTGAGTTTATTGAACAATTATTTGAGGATTTATTGTGAACCTGTTCTGAAAAATTTATATTGTTGAGAAATGAGTTAATTAAAATAATAAGATTGGATGCAGTTCTGATTTGATTAAGTTTATAAATTAAGCCTGTATGCCAAACTCAATCAAAAGCCTTCTGAATGTCGAGGAAAACGGCTCCAATGCATTCCTTGTTTTCAAAACCAGCTCGGATGAGTTTGACAATTCGTAGGAGATGGTGGGATGTGGAGAGCCGTATCATAAACCCGTATCGCTCCGGTATGATTATATTGTGTTTACTTAAATGATCCACAAACCTATTGAGAATAATTTTTTTTGCTAGCTTACGGAGGATCGGTAACATTGAGTTTGGGCGGTAATTTTCTGCTGAAGTTGGGTCTTTGACTAATTTTAAAATGGGAACAACTGAGGCAGTTTTCCATTGGCTCGGGTAATGACCGAGAATTAGCGTGTAATTAATGATATTGTTTAGTTGCAGAATGGTCGGAATTGGGAGAGTTTTGACCATTAAATTAGTAATCCGTCTCTTCCAGGGGATTTATAGATATTGATCTTACTTATGTATTTGGTAATTTTTGATGGTTGGAATGGAGAGAGAGGAATGGGTGGAAACGACATGTGAACGACGTTTTATTACCCTATCATGTGTCGTTTGTATGTTATGTATTAGTTGGAATTAATTCTGGAAGGAATCAGCTAGTGTTTCTGATTTGTCTTTAATACTTAGAACGATACCTGATGGGCTGTTTAAAGTCGAAACACCAGTATTTTTCTTTCTTAACTCTTTTGCAGCTCCCCAGAGGGAGCCCTTTCTGGGTTAAGTGAAGAAAGTGTGGATTCCCACGTTTTCGTGGATGCTTTCCTATTTTATTTTTGATGAGCTTGTCAATTTTATTGAGGTTTTGTTTGTCAGATAGTTTTTTAGAGAACTGCCAGGTTTTTCTTGCTCTGTTCCTGTATTTAATAAGATATCTAATTTCCCCACTGATATAATTTGTTTCTTGGTTCTGTCATGGTTTTGAAGCATTTTGATATGCATTCAAGATGTTGTTTGTGATGCGGGTGACAAACTCTTTTAATTCCTCTCCCCTTTTAATAACTGGAAGAGAAAAAACCGAGTTTCGAGGTTCTGGCTAAATTTACACCAGTTTGTGGCAATTCTGGAATGGGGATTTGAAAGTAGTTTTTCATATCTATTTCGGTTTTGACTGGATTATGGTCTGACGATAGTTATGGGAGAGAGGAGAGTTTAAATGGCCAATCACAGCCTCCCGTTAGCATAAGGCCGAGGCTGATGCACGTTAAATATGTCTGGACTCGGGAAGTCCTATCCAAGTTCATATGTTTATATTAATTTAAAATATTGTAAATCTTTGTTAAACGCAGTTTCAGGCTTCTGCCCATCAGTAATTTTTTTAATTATGAACGCAATGTTATTTTCTGTGGAATTGCTAATTGCTTTCTGAAATCTGGAATATTATATTAATTTGAAGGAAATAAAGTGCATTCATAAATGTTTAAAAAAAGGACAAGGAAAGTTTTAAAATATAATACATTTTTTTTTTTATAAGAGAGAGAGATTAAACCAAATAAACAATATTGAAATAAATACAATGTTATAGATTTGGCAAGGTAATTACTAATTCTTTAATATTGATTTTATATATTGTCTTTGATTGATTGATTGTTTATCAATGACCCTTTTATTAGCAACAGGAGCGCTGTTGCCGACTGACCTCGTAATTTTACATTATGTTTACGAATTTAAATTGGCGAATAAATTAGAGCTTTCAGATACAGAGAAAAGTATAGGATAAATGTACAGATTTATTTCACAACTGTGTTTTGTCTGTTTTATGATGCTAACAGAAATATTTTTTAAACTTGATATTTTCACGAAATAGAATGCCTCTCGTGACTTTTTCAGGTGTCTTAAGTTCTCGATCGCCAGACCTCAGCCAACGTCTTCGTACATTATTCACAAATCAGTTATACACAGATGTAAAATTTGTGATCAACTGTGGAGTCAAACCGAAACCAGAACTTAACGCTCACAAAGCCATTTTAGCTATTGGAAGCCAAGAATTCGCAAAGATGTTTTTTGGTCTAGTTCCACAAGATCCAGGAAGACCCTCTATTTCAGAGTATGAGATCAAAAATATACCATACGAAGCTTTTAAGAATGTTGTCGAGTAAGTAATATTGCGAAATGTTTTATAGTTTTGTATGCGATGGAAATTCAAAATATTTCCGTACATGTAATAAATGCAAGTCGATGAAAATTATAATTTATGACTGTAGATCGATCACCACATGAAAAGATTCGCCTCCATTTTTTCCACTTTTCCATTATTTTATTTATTATATCATTTTAGTATATATGTATCATTTTAGTATTTTTCCTTATTGCATTGTTGATTGTGCGTTTTCCCAGCAGCGACCTCCTCTCCAGGAATAAAAGCGCCTTATAATTACTTTGGTAATGAATTTCTTTCTGGTCTAGGCATTAAGAGTGCTCATACCAGCTGAGAGGCAGTTCAAACTTGCACCCATATATACTTTCGCTTAAGTGGTGATCTGGAATTCGAACCATCGAAGCACATCCAATTCAAGAACTACTAGGTGATTATACCTCCGACGCAAAATTGTCTCAGAGACTGTGCCATTTCGATCCCAAATTCACGATTTGTGATACAAGAGTCTACAACGCGTGCGTTCATTTGAATTAAAGACTGCCGATGACGTCAGTGGAAACGTTTTAAATGACATACAACAGGGAATATATGTGTAAAAAAATCATCTCGTCTTGGCTTATGTTGCAATCTGATAGCATCTTCTCGGTGTGTTGCTCTGTCCAAATCATGAATAAGCAGATTGAGTCCATCAGAGTAATCTTTCACATTAAAGTTTTATTGAATTTCATTGAGTGACACAAAAGCGCTGAGTGGAGACATTTCATACCAGCCGATAGAGACAGCAAGCGAGAAGAGAGAAAAAGAGGAGCGTACGGAAAAATTGCATTAGGTTTTATACGCCTGGGGCTCGGAGGTTAAACCCCGTCTGTCGGCTTCTCGAAATGTAAAGGTGACAGCTGCAGTGAAAATGTGAGGCGTTAGGTGGAAGATTTATTTGAGTGGAGTTTTAAAATAGGTTGTGATTCAGTAAAAGAAAGTTAAAATGATGAAAATAAATCCTTAATTATGCAGGATATATATATATATAAAATTACTATTTGGTTAATTAATAAAACAGTCGAAGCCAAGTTCAAGTTTATTTATTTTATTGTAGCGGAGAGAGCGTTTTCACAGGGCGGGAGATACTACTCCGCTATTTGATAAACAGTGCAAAACGTCAGACGAGCATAAGAGGTCAGAAGAGTAGAAATGATCAGAAGAGAGAATTTTCTCTTGCTTGATGTTTTCTTATAGGGATTTTCATACTAGAAATATATGTGTGATGAGTGGAGGAATTCCTAGGGATTTGTGTGGCAGACAGGAAGTCTAGTAGAGATCATCCCTACAGGTTTGAAGCCGTGAGAACTGCATTATCAGCGAATTTTAAAGAACAGGTTTCTGTGATTAGGACACTACTTAAGATAACACTTCCTTCTCCTAACTTCCACATTATACAACGTAAAAGATCGTAAGATCTGGTTGAATTAGATCAGCAACAACCACTATTATTCCATACGATGTCTTTGAGTGTGATCAATTTCCCATCCTACGAGCCATTTGCTTCCAGAACATCGCATTAAATTGGGCTTGGTTGATTTTGACTCATGTGCCATTCTGTTCATTTTGACCTGTGGTCAAATGAACAGGATGGCACATGAGTCGGTACCATACCCATTTTTGTTTAACGAACATAAAATTGCACCTGAAGGGGAATCAAACCTCGAAACTGCGATTCAATATGAACATATCCAGCCATGAGCTCATGATCATGACTATTCGCTACCACATTCATTATCAACAGTGTTGTACGGGGATTAAATGAAAATAGCATAACAGCATTTGTATTTGAAACGAAATGGCTCGAAACGCATCTGTTTTTTGACGACAGATGGCGTTACCATTGTGTACTTGCATCTGTACAAAACAAAATTGTACACTGATTCATAGATTTATTTTGAGTGCTGTCGAGTCGAGTCGTCATCGTCATTTTGCGTTGTCTCCATCGATGAGACATAGATTCAACTTTATACACCTGAAACCAAGCAAGAATCAGAACGATTGATTGTTTCATACCTATGGACTCGTTACAAAAAAAAAAGAAAACTATCACTGTACAATATTACAATGAATTTACCCAATTCCTATTCCAAACACAAGTACTTTTTGAACTGGCCTTGTGGTATCGAATACTACTCAGCTGATAAATTTCGTGTTTCTACTACATTATTGTTATATTGGTTTTTGTCTAAATGATCCTTCTCATTATATAAATAACATCCCTCCTATTCTTGTGTATTTGAATTTCTTTGGACTGTTTCTGCATAATCAGTTGGCCATGTTTACTTACAGATATCTCTATACAGACGACGTGTATTTCGAGGGCAATTCGCTGGTGTTGCAGACTATGTTGGCTGCACGAAAGTTTCAAGTCCATCCTCTGGTCAGTAGATGCGAATCCTATTTCGAATCGTCCGAGATCAGGGAAGAAGATGTGTGCAACACTCTCCAGCTGGCCATCGAGAGCAAGACAGAGTCACTAAAAAAGCGCTGCTCGCAATTCATCCAAGATAATACTCGGGGAATCATCAGGTTTGAATTCTTATTTTATTCTTACAAAGGAAAAATTATGTAACTAGAGCATATTGATCCATATCCCTCATCTGTGTATGTACTTATTGCGCTTGAATTATCTAATTTATTGAAAAAATTGTCGTTAATGAGAGAGAGAGAGAGGTCACATCTTTATTATAAATGTTACGCATGACATTGAGTGGTAAATAAAATGTAAATGTACAATGGAAATACCTGATTATTAAGGATTAACCCATACCTTGGCAAGGGAATTATGATGCAGCAAACGGGCCGTTCGAAAACATTGAATTATGTCGATTAGGGAAGTCGAAAGAGGTTTTCGAGCCATCTTCATGATGTGACATAATTAGTAAATAACTGACTTGATAAAAAGATATAAAGTCTAAGAATTCAAAGAGAGAAAGGAAGTGAAAAATAATTAAAAAAGTGTTGGCGTTCATTCCCTTTTAAGGTACAAACAAGATCCTGCCAAATTTCAAGAAGGACTCTCCAGAAAATGTGTATTACTCACGTTTTCTTGGCTGCTCTTGAAGCACTGCTGACGGTAAATTCAGGAATCACTCAGGAGTACTTAGCACTTCATGTTTTTACTTTGTAATAGTGGATTCTATCAAGAATTCCCCTTCAATTTTTTGTTGAGTTTCTATCTGATTCTGTTCGAATTCAAATTCCCTTCCATTAAAATGAAACTTGCTGATTAGATTGAAATAACAAAATGTAGTGAATAGATAGGATAAATAACATTTATAAACAGTGATGAAATGAATAATCAGGAGTTAGAGAGTTCGAATTTAGTAGGCGATTGAACTAGTTAGAGGAACAGTGGATTAAAGTGAGACGTAGGATCCGGTTGATTGTAATCTAAGAAGTGATAAGAGGAATCCTGGAAAACGTTGGAACAGGCTTCAAGGATCGAACCCTGAATGCCAATTAGTCTTAACTCGAGTGAATTGGTAAACTTAGTGTTCTATGCATTTGTTTAAACGCGTTTAGGTATTCTAACTACAGAAAAAGCAAAATTTAAACTATTGAAGTTTAAATAACCTGCAAAGTGAATGATAAATTGGTTAGCATTAGAATTAGATTCGATTCTTCTTTCTGTTGAGATGGAGAGTCAAATTGAGACTATTTTGTGATGAACTCTAATCAAGCATCATAATGGAAGAAGATAATTTAATCCCTATAAGGATTGTTGGATACTAGAATTTTAAAACTGAAACTTTTTAATATAGAATTTTTTTTCAGAAAAAAATTAGTAATCAAAATCCCGTGCCCCACATAAAATATTCTTTTCATCTTGAAAATAAACAATGAAATTTGAAATTAATTTTTAGACATGAGTTGAAAGTGGGAGACTCCCCTCCACCCTTATTAAAAATATTTGCCTGCACCCTGCTAACGAGCATTACAAATTCTATGGACGTAGACTGGCCTCATATGTGGTTAACAAAACTTTAACAACTAGTTATATTCATTAAAAACAAACTTTAACAACTATATTCATTAAAAACAAACTTTAACAACTATATTCATTAAAAACAAACTTATTGTGGTAAAAATTACGGTTAGTAAATTGCATATGGTACTATGAACACGCTATTAGGAAATGCGATGTTAACGTATAAACTCTTAAGCCAGTATTATCAGCGTGCACGAAGCACAATCAGCCAGAGTGCACATGCTGTTGTTTGAGTTCTTGTCGGGAACTCGTCAATATTAAATATGCATAAAAAAGTTAATAGCTTGCAGTGAATTGCCACCTGTTTGATATACATAAAATCTGTAACATCGTTCGAGATTGAGGGAACGCCCTCACACAACTGAGCATTCTAGAACACGGTTTGCAAATAAGGTAAATATTGTAATAACACGCCTTGTGAGGGCTAAAGAAAGAGGGTAAGGATATCTTTTCAAAAAGTATACGCTGATAATGATTCTTGGATAAGGTAATGATACTTAGAAGTGAGATGGTGGAGGAAACATTATTTAATGCATATTAATAATATTTTTGTTGAAAATCGCTTTAATACACATACTTTTCTTTCTTCTTTGCGGGCACATC
>BMAW01127836.1:0-72287 GCA_019974015.1 Nephila pilipes | reverse complement strand
TATACTCCTTTACCATACAACTTATTACCAACCAATTGTTTGCATCCTTTTACATTTTATTACCAATCAAACAATGATTTAAATCTTTTTTCAATTTATATGGTGATGATGTGTTATATTATTTTTTCATTTTGAGTATGTGATATACATCTTGAAGCTTAAAGAAAATTCCGTCTTACTACTCACATATTTGAATCTTCATTTCTTTGAATTTCGTAAGTAATTTTTATATTTTGATCTGTTGATAATTTTTAGAATGATAGTTTTTATTTTGTAAATTTTATCGTTTAAATTTTTTGCATTTTTTAATCATTGAACTCTTTTGTAATTTGGATTTCCCAATTCAGCCTACCAGGAATTATAGATTTTATTTTTGTAGATTTTATCACTGAATTTGTTTGCATCTTTTAATCATGAACTCTTTTGCAATTTGGATTTCCTAATTCAGCCTACCAAGTCGCAAAGGGGGAAGGTTGGTACCATTAAACTAGTTTAACCCCGCTTAATCGGTCCTCAGCCCGATATTGCTTTTTGACTTGCTGGGTTCCATATTTTCATTTATTTTTCTTTCATTGTTACATTTCTTTCTGGATTTTTGTCTTTTTAAATATTTTAAATTATTCTTTCATAAATTTTCAGTATATATATATATATATATATATATATATATATAATGATTCAGCTTTAATTTGTAATAGTTTCAGTGAAAAATATAATTTAATTTCCTAATTTTCCCCTTTCTCTCACTTAAAAGTAAAAACGTTCATCTTATTTCCAGATACAAACCCAAATTAATCTTTAAGTTACGCAATCACGCGCTCATAAAAATTTCCTGAATATTCAGTTCTCATGGTTGAAGATCTGTAGGAATAATCCCTACTAGGTTGTTGGAGGCTTTGTAAATACCTCAGAACCCCTACACTTTACGTCATGTGATCTATTACGTAAAAGAGAAAAAATCCTTGTATGAATAGAATAATAAGGAAAAATTCTCTCTCTCTCCTCCTACACTTCCTGCTTTTTCGCTTCGGTCTTGATGGCCAAAGCCGCGTTGCTCATCTGAAATTGTGCATAATGTAACTGTATAAATATGATGACGTTCATCATCTATTTGTAAAATTGCCTCTCTGTTTTCCAAGAACAAATAGACTTGATAAGTATAACAAGTCTGTCTCATTAAGGCTATGATTGTGAATATCCTATTTTTACTTATTCAGTAACTATAGTACATTATTTTTCTCAGGCATCTCCCAAGAATGTTTTAAATTATATGGCGCTTGACAGAGAAGATATATTTAAGTCACCACATGATTTTTTGAAGATTTGTGGTCTTGTGAACATTGTTTAGCCTTCGGCTAGACCATACTTAATAAGTCACCCCCCCAACAACAATAATTTAATTTTTTGGCAAATTAGGATTTGACAGATGAAAGCGCTAAGGAGGTAGGTCGTTTTTGACTAACATGCTAGACCTTAAATAATAATTATTATTTTCATTCCTGAAAAGTTTCTTTCTGCAGATGCAATGGTAATAGGTCTGGTTAACATAATTTTCGGGCCGCGCGGTAGACTAGTGATCAAGGTCGTGGACTAGCGGCCGGTGGTTTTCGTTCAGTCGCGGGTTCAATCCTTGGCCGCCAAAGACCCCCCGTGTAGCCGGGGCTGATACACATTAAATCTGTATAGGGTCTAAAGTCCTCCCGTTGGCGTGGTGTGGATGTTAGGAGAGGGGATTGCCAGCTCAGGTGTCGTTCTCGTCACTTGACCGTAGTTCAAAATTACGAGGTCTATCGCCAATAGCCCTCGTGTTGCTTCTAGTGCGACGTTAATAAAAACTAAACTAACATAATTTTCAGAACATTAACACCAAATGGATACAAATGAAATAAATTATTTTTACACAAGTATTATGAACCTGGAAGGCAAAATCCGACGACAAATTTAAATTTCATGAAAAAAACCACTGCAATCTACATCGTCTTGCAAAATCGCATCTAAGCATTTGCAATATCTAAAAAGAAAAGAAAATCCTTTTCAATAAGATAATATTTGAATCATATGAAAAAAAAAAAAAACCATTTTATGTCTCATGTTTATAAGAAATTCCGAATCTTACCATAAAATAAATATTCGCATTAAGGATTATGACTAAAAAGAATTGAAATCTGAAAATATGTTCGTGAATCGGTGAAAAAAAAAGAAAGAAGCTATTTGATTTTCAAGACCACAGGGTCTTGCGCGTTCGGACCATTCAAACCCCTTGGTCTGGTCCTGGTGGATAATTTGATGGGGAACATTAAAAAGCTCAAAATTACTTGTTTATTAATAGACAGTGATTGAAGCCTTGCTGAACGGACATTGCAGGAGTTTAACGGGTTCTCGTTTGTTTTACCATTCAAAAAAAGCTTATGGGCTACTTTATTGCGTTATTTCATTGGAGAACCTCGCCTAGTGAAAGATCTATGACTTGTGTAAATCAGCATCTCTATATAAAGAAGTGTAGTGAATAGGAAAGAAGGAGGTTGAGAGATTGAAGGTATTAAAATCTTAGGATGAAGGTTAATGAGATTGATGCACATGTAATATTGGTGCAAAAAGATGTTAAACGATCACCTGAAAATTCATATGTATCTCGCATCTAGTCTTCAAGTGTTTATTCATTAGTCGGATCCTGTTTGGCTGTTTGAGACAAGTCGAAATTTCAGTTATAACATTTGGTTATTTTGAGAGTTTGTAACCGCTTCGATTGATAAGGTTTTCATTTGGATTATTCTAAAGCAGAATAAGTATACTTTACAGATTTGCTTGACTGATTTTGATTATTTATTGGGTCTTAAAGGCTCAGGACCTAAATAGCAAAATAGGGGCATCACAAGCTTCTCGCATGAGCGAAGCATATGGTTATTGTTTTAAACTTATTGCTATTTAGAAAGTGAGAGCATTTTGTTTATCTAAGTTGAAAGGCTAAAAATAGACAAAGCAGTAATAATGGAATAAAAAAAAGTTGTGAACAGAAACTGTACAATTGCTCTATTTAAAAAAAATGTTATATTGTGCGTGTGTGTTTCAAAAACAAACGTATTAGTTTTTGAAAGTTTTTTGGCGAGAAATATTTACTGTATTCCTTGTCATTTAGGCCTAACTATCTATTTTGCTATCCAGCCAAAAGTTAAATCTTGTAGTGATAGATACTGTAGTGAAAGATTTTTTTTAAAAAAAACACATCCTTAATTTTGTTGTATGTACTAAAAGAGTCGGTTATCTCTATAGAGGGGCTTGGGTGCAAGAAACCATTTGGGGAGACTAAATTTTTTGTTAACTAAAAAAAAAAATTACAAACTCGAACATATATTACTAACGCATGTTAATTTAATGCGTGATTTTGTTTTTGTTAATACATTAATTACTTCGGAAAAATTACATTTTTTTTTTAAATTTCTTTTTTGATGCTCAATATAGCAAGTATATTTAACATGCATGCTTGACTAAAAATTTCAGTTTTAGTGGGGATACCCTGGAGTTCCCCGAATCAAATAACAGAAACTGCCAACTCGCATCATCAAGAATTAGTTTAAGATTGTCGAAATTTATAGATCTACTATAATAATGTTCGCAATAAAATTAACTTTACGTCATACTGACAACGATAAGAATATTGTCAAGTTTTCATGTACAAGAGTACATTATTTCAGTTCTTGATCATGTTAGGACCTCCTCAATCGCGGGATCCCAGTGCATAGCATGGCCGATCCTGTGTACAATTAAAATAAGGCTTTATCAATATGTTTATGAAAATATTTAATATTAAATTCATAAATTTAATTTTGAAAAAGGAATTCCTCATATTTATATGTATAATCAGGTTCTTTTCTGGTGCAACAAATTTGTAAATAAAACTATACCCTATCTCTTTCACAACTGAGAGTTCAGTTGGGAAAAAGATAGGGTACAGAATCTAATGCAACAACGAGCAATCAAAATGTAAGAAGAACTCATCAAACAAAAAAAGGTGATTTTAGAATTTCAACTGAATAAAGAGTATTTTTGCTGATGCAACAGCTTTTTCGTTTCTGAACGATCTATCATCTGCACTTCATTTTATGAGATAAGGCTCGTTTGAAATTTACGTTATACACACACACACACACACACATATATATATATATATATATATATAGCTTCTCATTCGGTTTTGAATGACACGATCTGAAAATTTTATTGCTGGATAATTAAAAAACTAAACAAGAATCTGTAGGCAAATCTCCTTTGAAATCGAAAATAGTTTGAAAATTTATTCAAATTTAGTTATCAGTATTTATTGCTTGTTTATAATTTGCTGATGTAAAACAGTAAAAAGATAATCTTAGAAAAGTTTATAAAAGTAAATAAGCATCATTAACTATGCTATTGTGTCGTAATTTTTTGCACGTTTATAAGGTAATAAAATTTGTAGTAAAAAACATAGAGGATATTTTGATAAACTTTTTTTCTAGTTTTTTCAGAAGTTTTCAGAAGGTATTTCATGATGTTCTTTAAAAATTCTAAAAGGCAATCGTTATTTCCAGTAATTGCTTTTTTTTTGAAATTGTAACATAATTATAAAAAAAAAAAAAACTTCTTTAGCTCTTTTGGAAAAAAAAAAATGTAATCATAACAATGAAATTTATTGTAAGGAGATTAATAGCGAGAATTATTTAACTAAAATAGTTATGATTACATAAGTATATATATATATATATATATACTATAAAAAATTATACGATAAACTCTTTTCCTGATATTTGAATTAAATGCCGTTTAATTATAACTGAAATTTAATCAAAATTACATTTGATATTATTACACAAATATATATGTGTCTAATATTAAATTTTTTCTTTTTAATTGAACTTTTGAAAAAAACTTTTCGGAGAAATAATTGGTACAATATACTTTGATTAAAAATTAAACTGATTTACAATAATTGAATGCTATATTAGTGCAATTAATTATAGTTATGATTGTGAGCTCATGGCTTGCGCTGTTTCTTTTGATTTGTGGATTCCAGTCCGGATGCCACTGAAGAACACATCGTGTGTTGAAACTGATGCACGTTAAATCTGTCAAGGTTCAAAGTCCTCTTGTAGGAAGTTTGATGAGTCAGCTCAAATGTAACCTTCGTCACTTGGCTGTTGCTTAAAATTAGAAGGTCTGTCACCGATAGTCCTAGTACTGTTCAATACAGTCGGTTTTCTTTTGCGTATTCTTTATTTTAACCACTTGGACATAATTTCCTAAACAAAATCACTATTGTTTCTGTGGTTTTGAAATTTTCCCTTTTGAATTCTGTTTCTACATTGGTTACAATTTCACAATTAAAACTAATTCTGTCTCGGTGCAAAGAACTCTAACCCTTTTTTTTTGTTTAGACTAAAATTCATTAATTAATTAAAAATATATTTCTTATTTCTTACTCCTTCAAAGCACGTTGTGCTCTGTATGTATATGATATAATTTTGCTTGCTTTACTCACTGAGGGATAATTCAAAACTTTCTTTGTTTGTCTGTATATGTGTTTCAATATTCTGGAGTTGTTTTTTCAGATTCTAATTAATTTTTGCCTTGCGCTATACACATGCATGTAAAGCTGTTTATTTTTTAATGTTGTATTTTATATTATTGGGCATCTACTTATTGTTTACCCTATCCTATATTACTATATCTAATTTAAATAACCCAAAAGGGGAAGTATAGATTGAATGAAATTCTTTTTTTGCAATCCTTAATTTGTTGTGTTTACAGTACCTCATTCCAAGGAGACCAGTTTAATAGTTCTAAGCCCTTGGGATGAGCTCGGTCTCCTGGAGCGATTGCCAACAACCCTCGTGTAATTCTTATTGCGATGCAAATAAGCAATCACTCGCTCAGTCATCATGAAATTCGCTAAAAGATTTCATTTCATTACAGCAATACACAACTAAAATGTAGAAGCGCCCCCCCCCCCCCCCAAAAAAAAACACTACCCCAAGTCTTTTCTACTTTCAGACACGCTATTGTTCCAATTTTTCGTGCACATGGATCCCTCCCCTTGAATCGAATATCTCACCGACTGAAGTGCTTCTTGCTATTCCGTTACAATTTATGAAATCTAAAAAGCTTTTCCTTTAAAAAAAATAACAACATGGTAAAAATAATCGTTTATTGTTAATCTCTGATAACTTAATTAGTAACATTAATCTCAGATAAGAACTTCAGTAGCGATGACCTTTACATCCTGACAAAGATCCGTTACAACCCGTGGTGTTAAATGTTGCTATAACCCGTGTTAAAGCTCAAGCTATGCTTTGGTTTCCCATGAATTTTGAAGTCAAGACTTGATCTTATAAAAGTCCGATCTCCTGGGAGCCAAAGCACTCCCGCACCAGATGCAGATTCTTGCAGTTTCATTCCCATTCTTCGTCGGAGTGACCAGGGACTAATAGCTCAAATAATAATTTCAGCTGTCCAACCAATAGAAAAAATAATGTTCGTGGTTTTGAAAGCGCTTTGCCGATTTCATTTCTGATAAAAATTCCGCATTGGAAGGAATTTCAAAACTTTCCAGGATTTAACCACCTAGAACGGACGTATCTATGGAAACTGTAAGCAAATGATCATAATTATCCTAGTTTGCTACCAGAACTTGTAAAATAACGTAATTTGCATGGAAAATTAAGTGCAGCAAGCTATTTATTTTATTATTAATGTTTTATTTTATTATTAATGTAATTTATTTATTTTTAAATTATTTGAAATTAATGTAAATAATAAGTATTAAATTATGTAAATAATAAGTATTAAATTATGTAAATAATAAGTATTAAATTATGTAAATATTAAATTATGTAAATGTAAATATTAAATTAATGTAAACAATAAATATGTTATTTTGTTTTTTAACCAACTTGCACAATCAGAGCAACCTTTCTTCAATTGCCGACATTATAAATTGATCAGAACGGAATCTACTCAATTTTACATACAATTGCATGATACTAATTATTTGGTACATTTAAATAGTTGTAAAATAATTACAAAACTAAGAAGGAGAGCAACAATATGTGCAGAGTTTTAGAGTGGCAGGTATTTAGCCAAGAATGAAAGTTAGGTTAACTACTATATTTTAATTAGAAGGGGGCGAGATAAAATACACTCTTAAATCTATCATTTCTTAACATTCCATAATAATCTAGAACAAAACATTATTTATGAATATTATTACAAGATTTATTCATTTAACAGAATACAGAGCTATAACACACATTAAAATATTTTTTGTGCGAAATTTAAAATATTACTGTTCATTTTTATTAAAAAATAGTTAGATAAGATTATTTCACTTAGCCTTTGGAAAGAATTATATAACGTGGATTCTATCACTACCCTCCCTCTTCAACTAACACTTTAAGACTCTTATGTGTTGTTTGAATTGATTATTTCTCTCAATAGATGAAACGTGACTTGCGTAGATTAGAATTTTGAATCGTAGTGGATAGAATTAAGAAATTGCATTTATCAGCAACAAAGAATTCGATACTGAAGTTAGTTGGTAGTAGAGATCGCAAGCTGAAATTAGTGATTTGAGACATCTGTTTTACACTCGCGCTAATTAAGGAGCGATCACAGAGGGAAACTACAAATTCGAATCTACATAAAATGACTAAATGAATCTAAAGACTCGAACCAGATTGATTCAGTTCAGATAAGTAATTTTTGTTATATCAATCTTCAAAATGAAACGCACGAAGAGAACTATCCATAGATATAGTAGGTTAGTGATTGACTTCTGAAAAATCAAAATCTGAATAAATGGCAATCTTATTTTATTCATTACCTAACTATTTTAATTTGTGACTGTGTTGACTTGTTACTTTTGCTTTTTTAGAACGGAAGGAGAAAGAAATAATACCTGGGCGTGGCAATTCTAGCTGGCAGTAATGGATTACCTCCATTCTCTCAAGATTCTACGATTACCTATGTTAAAATTTCTAACCTCCTTCATAATTGCATACGTACTTATGTGACGGTATACCGTCTCGTCTGCCATCTTAAATATTATCATAATCCAAGATGATAATATTTAAGAGCTCACAATCATAACTATAATTAATTGCACTAATATAGCATTCAATTATTGTAAATCAGTTTAATCAGCTTATCAGAATATGATGCGAGTACCTCCTCCAATTGCTCCGACAGTGTTGAGTTCTAATTTCATGAAATCCATCAGAAAATTTCTGCGCACATCCCACTAACACCTTCTTATTACCGTAATCTTATTATTATCATCTTTCCGTCTCTCCTTTTCAGTAAACTTCAATTTATTAATGAACTTTGCATTGCATAATTGGAAGATGAGTTGTTTGAATGAAGTAGCATCCAAGAAATTACCATAAAAACAGCTGAAAGGGAAAGCACCCATATCGCCCCACT
Source organism: Nephila pilipes (assembly GCA_019974015.1). Lineage (NCBI taxonomy): Eukaryota > Metazoa > Arthropoda > Arachnida > Araneae > Nephilidae > Nephila > Nephila pilipes. The sequence continues at coordinate 63,836 of BMAW01127836.1, read as the reverse complement.
TTTATATCACTCAATTTATTTATGCAGTCTGACCCCGCTAACACGCGGTTGTCGGAGCCTGTGGTTACTAAACCAATGGTTATGTGAACCGTGAGTTATAATACTTATCTATATTGAACGATTATATAAGTTCCATCATCAAAATGAGTTTCCAGCGTAACGAATTTGTGCCAATACGAGGGGTGTTCCGAAAGATTCATCATTTTTTTTGGAAAGAGCACATAGAACACCTGATGAAACAAACAACCGCCAGAAAAATTCACACCCGTTGTTGATTCAACGATAGAATTAGCGTCAGTGAAGCAGGAATGACGCATACGCAGACAGACGAAGAGAGAAGCAGCAGACCAGCTTGCTCGAGACGTGACTGACAACGTGGTCGGCAATGAAAGTGCGTGCTGTAGTCCGGTATGAATGAGCAAGTGGGACTTGTCATCCACGAACGTCTGCAGACGTGTATAGTGAACAGGTCATGTTTCGTCAAATAGTTGGACGCTGGTATTGCATTTTCAGTGAAGAAAGGCATAGTATGGAGGATGAAGGTCGAAGTGAACGTTCCTTCACATTCAGGAATGAAAACAACACTGCTAGAGTATATAACATGGTGTTAGAGCATAGGTGCATAACGGTCGGTCATAGTCATAGAGCACGGTGTCGTTCATACTGCGTTCATCGTGCTCAGATCCATCCAGAAAAATACTGAAGTGGAGCAGGGTGTGCAACATTTCCTTGCATCGCAGGGCGCCGAGTTCTACCAAAGTGGTTTCTTCAAACTGATAGCATACTACGACAAAATGTCATTTGCGACTACGTTGAAAAATAGTGTAAGGTGTACAGTTCATGATATCATGGATTATTTTTTCTATGCAATACATTTTCCTTGTGAAAAAAAAATTACGATACTTACTTTTGGATTTCCCCTCGTAACTGGTTAAATCTAGAAAATAAATTTAAGGTCATGTATGCTATCTTAACAATATGTAAATCAATTACTTGTTACAAAATAAAATTACAAAAGCAAACAGAAGAACTCATAAAATAATTGAAGAAAATTCATTTTATTGTTTTACCAACAATCCTTAAAGGCTTATTGTTTTACCAACCAATCCTTAAAGGCTAATTGTTTTTACTGGCATTTTTTACTTCTTAATTTCTTGCATGACATATCTTATTTGTAGCTCCGTAATCTGAAATCTTTTTCGAATTTGTCGATTACATTGAGATTTTCTTCGATAACATATGCCTTTTGTTTACGTTTACACTCTTTCGATATAATTTTTAATTTTTACGGAGATCACTTTTGGAAGAAAAAAACACTTTATAACACACACTCTAAAAATTTGACCAATACAAAATAGTTCAGCACACTGCCCACGAAATCATGCAAAATAATCTCTTACAAAATAAATAATCCAACCTAGAATATTTCACTTTTGGAGAATTGATGATTCACACATATAGAATTGAAAGAAATAAAGTATTTATGTCTGCTCTCAACAAGAAGTTGCGACGTCATCCGAACAAAAGATTGAATTGAATTTCAAAAAAAGAAAAATAAGAACTATGATGCCACCATGTCCAGGAGCGTTATCAGAAAGTTTTTTTTTTTCAATCTTAAATAAAATATCAATTCAAAATGTATGAAAATGAAGAAACACCAAATTTTTTTGGTCGTGTTGTGGCCCTAGGTCGACCACTACCATCATGACGATAAAATCTGTCATTGTCCACCCATTCTTGCCAGTATCTTCTAATCGCCGCATCGCTTCGACCCATATGACGAGCGATTCTCCGGTTTGCCCAACCTGCCTCTTTCAAACTCTACAATTGCTCGTAATGAACTCGAATCCTGCGGCAAGGCATTTTTTTAGTTGTTGAAAGGTATCCTAAATCTCAATGCAACAGAACTTCTGACCATCAGATTGAGAATCACTTCTTATATACACCTGCTAAGTGCGCATTTCCTGTACGCTATAGCTCCCGCTATTCATTCATTGGACACCAAATTTTAATCATTTGCAAGCTCGGCCCAAATGTCTTTGCATACGAAATTTCATTACAATCGGAGAACTCGTTCTTGTTGCGTCGTTTTTTCTGTTATAGAGTGTACTTTAATGTAAGGCTTATTCAAACCAATTAAATTAATATTAATAGCTGTAATTTACAACAATACGTACATAAATATCGATTAAAATTCAGAGTAAATTTTATGCAGTTATCTTGGTTATTTGTAGTAATAATGAAAACTTAACGGTACTCCATCGTAATAATGTTTAATAAAAAAGTTTCTAGAATATTGTTATAATAATATTATTATTGTAATACTGAAATAGTATTGTATATACTTTCGAGATTTTTAAATGGAAGAGCTCGTAAAATATCTTGCCGGCGGTCTCCTTATAAAATGTTTCTCTTAGATTTATTATTCAGAAAACTTAAGAAATGCAAAATCTATACGTATAAAGCAGTGAATGAATAAAAAATGCTTAGATCTTCTTCTTTCTTTTTGCAGTGAATGAAATATTTAAAAATTCTATATAAAAACCAACGTTTTTAAAAACAACGTTTTTATATGGTGGCAAAGTTTATTAAAGAAAATTATTGAAATATTAGTTAAAACTGTTGGTTATTTTTAACTTTAAAATTTACTTAAAAAAGAGACATTTGTGAGCGTATTAAAAAATTCATAATACTCATAAAATCAAAACATGCATTTGAAAGTTTGTAAGCCATTCTATTAAAAAAAAAATGGGAACCAGAATTCAGAAAAAATTATTGTGATAAGACATGGTGCCAAATATTGGAAACTTTCTTTCTTGCTCATGATTATTGACTAAAAGTCAGCAACCCTTACTATCTCGGAGATAGTAAAGGGAGATAGTATCTCCCCTTTGTGAGTACAATAGTTTTACGAGGCATCATGTGGTGTGGGGAGTGCCCGGTGTTCCCAGAGGGGAAAAAAAATTTTCCTCAATCCTAAAAGCGCCTAGAGGAAAGAATATTTTGACTTATTAAAATTATTGAAATATTAGTTAAAACTTGTCGCAAACGTCTAAATATTGCATTGTTAGGCGAGTACGAACGATTCCCGAAATTTCAAAGCTCTAGCTTGATGGGAAGTTGGTTAAATTAACGATCGAAAATTTGATGACACATACACACACTCACACACACACACCAAGTGAAATTCAGAAAAACGTTGTAAAATAGGGTTATTCAAAATTAATAATCCTATTTCAAAATTCCATATTTTGGAAAAACAAATGACACAGAATAATTAGTTATACATGAATATAAAGAACAATGTGAGTTTTATATTGTGAGAATTAGGTGACTCTCGTGTGTGTTCTTCGTGCAGCGTTTCACGATAGTTGTTTTAGAAGCTTTTACGGAGCTATCTCGCAGTTGTATCGGTCGCAGTGAACCAGATGACTTGATATTACACAGCTGTACACCTAAATTACCTGAAATGGACTCATACGATTTCTTCTTTGAGGAATTTGTAAAACTTAAAAAGTATGTTCACCATTGCCTACAAATCAATGGAAAGTTAAGCAACAGATTTCTGCTGCTCTTTCCACAATCAATCAACACTGACACTTCACAACGTATTTTGCAAGAATTTATATATATAATTGGCATTATACATGTAACTAAAGGAAATTATTATATAGTAAGACTTGTAAAAAAAACTGCCTCATTTTCACTTCGCATTTATGCATTCTGTATCGTTTATTAATGAAAATATACATTTAGAAATCAGGTGAATCATTTTGAATAATCCTGTACTTATTTATTAATCAGATATTTATTAATTAAGAAAAAAACTTTAAAAAGAGAAAATAGCCTTTGCAGCTCCATACCCCCCGTAAATCCAACCAATAAGTTAAGGGGAATCTGTTAGAGCGGGTCAATCGTTTTTCAAATTCGATCATTGCCCGAACATGGCTCCTTCCTAATAATGAGTCAAGCGCAAACGGAAACTGATAGATAAGAAAAAATTAATACACTATATAACAAAGGTATCAAACTCATTACCTATTACGAACAAATTTCTAATAAATGGAAGTCACGGAGGCCGCACTATGTGTATACAGGGATATTTCTTGTTTTACCTTCGGAAGAAAGAAATCGGTTCTTCGTAATTTGTTATCATTATGGTTATGCAGTTCATAGAAACGTTTTACGTTGTATAACTCTTGTACAGATAGCATTATTATTTATCACGCACATTATTTTATTTTTCTGGCCACAGTTTAAATACTCCTATTCCTACTTTTCTCGGAAATATCGACGTCCGTCAGCTATTTCTTGTTAAAAACAGTTTCGATAAATAAGTACTGAATCCAGAGTTCTAGAATATATGAGTCATCATAAACACAAAATAATAAAAGAAATTGATAAAAATCCAGGTTTTACCTCGTATTTTAACTTACCAAGATAGAAAGAAACTGCACGTATCAGAAGCGTAACGTAAACGAACTTTTCAATATGTGCTAACATGTTGTTTTGAGAAAATGGTGTAATAAGAACTGCGTGGGCATAAAATACAGGATACATAACGTTAAACTCAAAAGATTGACATTATACATTATTATAATAGTAATTACATTTAGTTTTTCTTTTAAAGTATATTCATATTGACAAGATAAATTTAGTTTAATATTTTATCGTCTGCTTTTATTTTAATATTCCTACAGAATATTATTATCTACTTTAATAATTTATCGTTTTCTCTTATTTTAATATTCTATGTATTACTTGATTTTTTTTTTCCGACACAATTCGTCTGTTCTCATTCTTTTTGTTGTCAACGTTTTTGTACTTAGCTTGTGAAAATAAAAATGTATTAGGAATATGAAGAAGGTATTTTCTTTTCTTGATAGTATTTACTTCTGTGGAGCCTGGGGTTAGGAAATATGCTTACTTAACGCCAATTAATATTCATTTTGTATAGTTCTACTTTTTCCGAGAACAATAAATAAACACCGTTATATAGCACATGTTTAATTTAAATTAGCAAAACCAATTTCCTTTTTTTTACCTTATTTTCTGAAAACCGAATATTGAATGTTGACTCACCAAGCTAAGCAGTAGAAGACCACTGGCACAATTTTATTAACGGCTGTTAAAAAATTCGCTTCTATGGCCGAGGGGAAATGATGCATCGGTTCAACACGTTTAGAAATGGTTCAGTGATAAATGTTGTGTTCAAAAACATTTATCACTGAACTCAATGATAAAATTATAAATAATTTTGAATAAATCGAAATTTGAAAAATTAAGATATTGCACTTTTAGGAAAAAAATTGTGACATATTGTTATAGTGGCAGAGATATTCGTCGTAAGACGCAAGTTTGAAATGTTTACTGTAAAATAAAATAATTTTTTTTTATTTTATTCAAATATCCCCCCCCCCCAAAAAAAAACTCATGTTATTAAATCAATCACAAAAAAATATCAATGTTATTCAAGCATTATCCATTAATAGAAATCATACATTTGTGTTATAAATTCGGAAGTATAATATCGTCTTCAATTTACTCAAAAAAATTTGAAACACATTTTTCAAAAAATGTATCTTATAGGATGAAATGTGATAAAAACATAAATGCTACACAAACAAACAATTACTAAGGAACAAATGTCTAATAATTTTGAAAATGTCTGAAACCATTCTCTATATATACATATATAAAAAAAAAAAACTTTCAGCTAAATAGCAAATATCTCGATTTTTTAATTTATATAATTAATAAGGAAAGCAACAATGAAAGATACATACATAAAAACATGAGCAATGTCATTTATTTATACACTTATTACTTTCAGAAATAATTCATACAGTAGGAATAAAATACACGTTTTTCAAAAATAATAATGCTGCTTTTCGAAAGAAAACAATTACAACACTGATTTCGAAAACAGGTTAATCTAAAAAAGCAACTTAAGTACGAATAATATTTCAATATTGGAGCATACTTTTGACATTTCAAGTATTTTTTATCTAAAAGTTTGTTATGCGTGATATTTTACTGTCCTCTTCAAATAAAATCAGTCACAACAATCATTTGAGGGGAAAAATTCTAAAAATGCGACTTACGTAAGAAAATCACAGCTTAAATCACAGTTGAATAATGAAGGACAATTTTGACTTTTCGGGAATGTTTTATCCGAGTTTAAAAGTTTATTGATGTGTGATATTTCACTGTCCTTTTCAATAAAATCAGTAACAACAATCATTAGAGGGAATTTTTAAAATAGTGACTTGTGTGTATAGCTTAAGAAAATCACAGTTTGAATCACAGTTGAATAATGAAGCACATTTTTGACGTTTCAGAAATGTTTTGTTCCGAGTTTAAAAGTTGGCGATAGATGATATACGATTGACCCAATCGATTATATTCTTTCAGCATTTGTATTTGTATCTCCTGAAACCCTGAATCCGCTGCAGGTGAATGAGATAAGATTTGGAGAAAAATTATAGAAGAAATAACATTACTAAAGTTAGATACCGCAATAATTCAGATGAGTTGCTTTTCTCCGCAAAATAATCTAAACCTCCTTTTAACGAAGTTGTAGCGTTTTCACAGCATTATGTTCGTTTTAATAATTTAGTTCAAAAAGAATTGTCATTTTCAAGCGCTAGGTATGGCATTCCTGCGGAATTATTCTGGTGGTAAATTTGTTTGTGCTGTCCCAGAAGTAATTCAGAGTCACACTCATTGCTACACAAATCACATTTAAATAATTGTTTTTCAGTGTTTTCCGAGTTACAATCGTCGCGGGTTTCTGAAGAGTTTATGATAAATAGACACGAATTTCCATCTGAATTCGTCTGCGATGTCTGGTGGTGAATTTGTTTGTGTTGTCTGAGAAGTAATTCACTGTCACACTCGCAGTTACAAAAATCACACTTAAGTAATTGTTTGTCAATTTTTTCCGAGGTAGGATAGTCACCGGCTTCTGCAGAGTTTGCGCTAGACAGATATGATATTCCATCTGAATTCGTCCGAGATGTTTGGTGGCAAATTTGTTTATGTTCTTCGAGGAGTGGTTTAGAGAAACATTTATAGCCGCACAAATCACACTCCAGTAATTCTTTGGCAGTGTTTTCTGAATAACAATCATCCACGACTTCTTCGGAGTTTGCAACAAACAGATTCGGCATTCCATCTGAATTCAACTGAGATGTATGGTGGCAAATTTCTTTATGTTCTTCGAGGAGCGATTCAGAGTAACTCTTACAGTAACACAAATTACATTTAAGTAAGTGCTTTTCAGGATCGTCTACGGGTTCTCTACAGTTTCCAAGAAAATCACCAGTTTTAAGGACTTGAACTCCAGAGTGAGTACCCATGTGTTTCCTCATGTTTTGTTCGTAAGCAAATTCTCTCCAGCACACTCTACATTTCCATTTGTGTTGTCTTTTCTGAGTTATACTGTGCCTGTCTAGCGGATATTTACTTTTAAACGTTACGTCGCAAACGTTGCATTGAAAATCCCAGGATTCGTCATGTGAGCGCAAATGGGACTTGAGATGCGATTCCGAAGTAAAAACTTTCGAACACAATTCACATTTAAATTTGTATTTTTCATCGTGAATTTGATTATGATTTTCCAGGTCATACTTAAATTTAGTACTAAAACTACAAACACTGCATTGAAAATCCCGGTGCGTGCGCATGTGCAATTTTAATTTTGATTCAAATAGAAATCCTTTGGAGCACTCTTCACATTTCCATTTGTATTTTCCAGTGTGAATTAGTCTGTGCTCGCTTAGGCCGATTCTAGATTTAAACTTTAAAAGACAAAAGTCGCATTCAAACATCACATTGTCGCTGTGGCGACGCATATGTTGTTCAAGAAAAGCTTTATTTGCGAAACCTTTTTTGCAAAACGAACACCAACATGGCCAGTTGTAACTGTGTGTAAATGAATGATATTTCAGGCCACTCTTGGTTCTAAACTTTTTCTTACAATTTTCGCACGAATAGGATTCTTTTCTGGTCAGTTTTAGTTTTCTTGTCACGAATCCCATGCTGAAGGACTTCTTGCATACCTTGCATTCGTAGCACGATTCCGAAGAAGAAATTCGGTGGTTTCGCTTATGTCTTTTCCCATGTTCTTCTCTACAAATATCGCATATGTACTCGAATTCATCTGGCGATGGGTGCTGTACACTTTCTGACATGATTTGTGAAAGGTTTGAAATTAATAAAAACACTATATCGCACAGTAGGTAAAGTATAAAACAGTGTGAAGTATTTTACATACCATTACTACATGATGGAAATGAGGGATACAAACCTCGTTACGATTTCTGATTTTTTCCCCCTTTTTTGTTATTGTTAATCGTTTTCCGTGAACCGTGAGGGATTTACAACTAAGCAATCGAAAACTTTTTGTTAGGTGTTCTATTACCAACAAATTAGTCTATTAGCGTCGGTCTGGCATTGATTCAAGAAAAAAAAGATCTATTGAATTTGACGGGATGAAACTCAGCGAAAAAATAAGGATCGTGCAAATCTGTCTCAATAGTGAATTTAGTTTAGTTAAATTAGTGCTGATCTAGAGTTCCTTCCACATCGTATTATGTAAATCCACATGATGACGACGAGTCACTTCCGTTCGACTGTTTCAAGATAAGAACAACATATCCGAGATCCTCTCCGAAAACCGTCAAGTGATGCCATCTGCAGATCAGCGAAAAGATAGGTACACCAGCTTATCGAGAGTGTCCAGAGTTCATCCCTCCTAACGCTGAAAAATACAGTTCGAAAAATTCAGTTTCCCTCTCCTTTTCGAATTAAGTTCATTATCCTAAGCAAGCAGCCGTACTACAGCCCTTGCATTTTAAGAGATGGCTATGCTTACTGACTGAAGAATATCCTCATCGCGCCGAGAAAGACCATCTCGCCTCCTAAGAGCTATTCAATGTACAAAGGCAAGTCTTAGCCAGTTATTCGAAAAGCAGATAACTTTATCTCTTCGATAGAGTGCAAACGCCACAGTTTCGGAGTAAATATGCTAGCAATAGATTGAAAAAAACTCATTCGCAATCTGAATATCCTCAAAACACTTCTCTCTAAAAAGAAAGACCCATGTCTCTGCTACTCACGAAGGAGACTTCAATGCAATGTGATGCCGGCGGATTCTACTTATCCTCAACGTTCGACGCAACAGACTAGGACAAAAGAGCGTTCCACTCCTCCCTCTTACTCTTCTCCCCAGACAGCCAATCAGAGCGCGACTAATTCAGTGACGTTAAAATCCAGGAGAGCCTATCGATCGGCCAAGCAGCTCTATTTTGCACACACGAAAGCCGCATGCTGCTCCCAAGAAATACATTCGCCACGCAGCGAGCTCGGCAGCATGATGTAACACAATTTTTTTATATACTCGCTATGAATTACGAAAACATTATGATGCAAATCACAAGGAACAGTACTCCTGCTAAGAGGCGTACCGAGGAAGGGTGAGGATCGCCTTAGGCCTCCAAAGAACTTAAGTTTTGGATTGTATGTATCTATACGCAAGTAGAAATATAAATAAGGGACTTCGTAGTGTGGGAGGATGTTTTTGTATAAATGTGCCATATTTATACTTGAAAGTTCGGTTCTGAAGATTTTTTTTACAGTGAGTGAGTGTAAAAACATTAATTTTGGTAAATTAAAAAAAAAAAATCTGAAGTATAAGTTCGTAAGAAACGGCTTTTTTTTATGACAGAAAAATTGCAAACCTTGTCTAAAACATTCAAAAATAAAAGAAAGAAAGAAATTGCAGATTAATATTCTTTTTTTAATATATGTTTGTCTTCTAGATAAAAGTTGTTTTTCCTTTAGTCTTAAATTTTTTTGTTTTCCAAATCATTTTAATTAAATAAATGTTAATTATATTTTTACTAGTTTTAACTTCACTTTTTAAACTTGGTTAGTTATTTTTTTCTATAGTTTTGTAATTTAGAATGACTATATTTATTTCGTCATCCTATTGTGCACACATTGTACCGCGCTCTCTCTTTATATATATAATGTTCAGCATAATTAACGAAATAGGTAATTTAAATTATAACTGCAAGGAAAAGATCAGATCATTACGAATATGCGCGATCATGTTAACATTCAAATGTAAGCTAGTTCTATATGAAAAGCGGTTAAAACATGAAACTGTATCGCATTTACTGACATGCAAAATGAAAATAATTTCAGGGGAAACCACGTTACTTAAAAAATACAAAGGAAAAGTTTCGAATCATTTATAGAAATGAATTTCAAACAAGATTTGCTGATTATACTTAATGAGAATTTTTTTTTCTTTGTTCTCTTCAATTTATTCAATAGATATAGAATCAGTACCTAATGAGATGCAAATGGTGGTAATTGAGATACAATGTGATTCAAAATTATAAGTAAAATTCAGTGAAGTTGGTGTATCAGAATTTTATATACACTTACCTACCAGGTTTGAAAACACTCGAGATCTTGCACATGAGATAATTTCGATGTTTGGAAGTATTTATCAGTGCGAGAAATTATTTTCACTTATGAAAGAAAATAAGTCTTTCTGATCTAGAATTTCTGAAAATCACCTTGAGTAAGTTTTGAAAGTAATTACTGCTAACAAAATTTCTCCCCAAGTAGAGAAGAAGATAACGTAAAAAAGGTATCAAGTGTCAAAGAAAAAACAATAAAATTATTTTTTTTTTTTTCCAACATATTTTTCGAAAAAAAAAATATTTTTTTTCTCTAAAAAATATTTTTACAGTTCCTTTCTTTCATGTGGCCCACATATTCTTAAACCTTATTAATTTGGTCCCCGTCAGTTTTTTAGTTTGACACTCTTGCTTTAGAGTATTCTGGTATCAATGATTCTCTAGATATTAATGGTAATTTATGGCAGATATCAACAAAAATAGGCTTCTCGTTACTCTAAATATCACACGCGTTCTTCGGTATATCTTAATGTCACGACGCCAAAATAATCGTAAGAAATTAAGTTTCTTTTCTTTTTTTTTTTCTTTTAAAGATATTTGTAAAAATGCTCTTTTAATGTCGGATATTACCCCGAATTCCTTCATTCGGAATTTTATGATAATACAAAGAATAGTTTCAATTAAGTTAATTCCCAGTCTCTAAACAATCATTTAAAGCAGAATGACTGGCAATCTTCGCTGAAGCATCGAAAATGGGTTTAATCTTCATAGAAGAAACTGACGAACCTTCTTTAATTATTGGGTGATGGGGGAGGTAAAGACATTTATTTGGCATTGAGTAATCTACCGCATCTTCAATCAATCCCTTCTATAGCCATTCTTGAAAAACTGCAAGGTATTTTTCTTTGTATCCAGTTTGCTTTAAATTCTTAATGACAGTTTCTATACTCTTCAAAGACAGTTCGTAATTGTTTGGCAAAGCAGCAGATGCGGATTTCAAGCTATTGGAGTGCATAACCCTCTCAGGCTTCAATCCCCAGAATTTACAATTATTATAGATGAGCCAGAACTTTGGTATTACTATTGCCCAGGAGTTACGAAAATTTATAAGTGCAAAATATAAGAATTTAATGCATGGAGGTTCACGAGCAATATTGACAAGAATTAAAATTGATTAAAAATTAAAATTAAATGAAAAATCTTTCGAAGTCAGATTTAATTGACTATTTAAAAATTTTAAGATTGAATAATTAAAAATAGTATTTAGAATTTGAGTTTTCAGAGATCCAAAAAAAAAAAAAAGAAAAAGATTTAACTATCGTAGGAAAAAATATTGTTTTGTATAATCCTGAATTTAAAGAAATGAAGTATTTTAAGTTTCGTGAGAAATCTTTTAATGGATAAATTAATAAATGATATTATTTATTTATTTGGTTATTAGATTTAGAGGCTGCGTTGTTAGAAATATCCTGCTTGTACGTCCAGTCTGGTTGATTCGTAGGATCAGATACTTCTCTCATGTTGTCGAGAGGATGAATTCCTATATATATATATATATATATTGGTCGGTGGAGATGGGTGGGATTCTGTAGTTTCTGTAATTTTTTGCGAGGAAATTTAAGAAATTGTTGTTTAATGCGGAGAGGGGGATAATCAAGTAAAATTTCGTGAGGTCTGTGGAGTTGTTGATTATTTCTGACGGGATTGCATTTTTATATAGCTTGGATTGTTCTGTTGGTGGGTTTAGTTTAGTTTTTATTAACATTGCACTAGAAGCAACACGAGGGCTATTGGCGACGGACCTCATAATTTTGAACCACGGTCAAGTGACGAGGACGACATCCGAGCTGGCACCTCCCTCTCCTAACATCCACACCACACCAACGGGAGGACTTTGGGCCTCGAACAGATTTAATGTACTTCAGCCCCAGCTACACGGCGGGTCTTTGGCGGCCAAGGATCGAACCCGCGACTGAACGAAAACCGCCGGCCGTTAGTCCACGACCTTGACCACTAGGCTACCGCGACCCGTTCTGTTGGTGGAAGTATCGATGTTTTGGGAGACTTTTCTGAATAGTTTTTTGATAAAGGTTTTGAGGAAGGTGTATTTTATTGATCTTCTGATATTTGCGCATATATCATCTGGCTTTTACTATTTTACGTAGGGCTACTGTTTCTGATTTTTCTAGAACATCAAGGTTGTATCTGTACAATGAGAGCAGACTGGACAGACATAAGTCAGGATGGGTCTAATTATCTGAGTATAGATAAGCAGTTTATAACGTCTACTTAATGCACATTTACGCGAGTTAAGGGGAAACATATCGTGCACTACAGATTTATACGTTTTTTTTAATTTGCGTAATATGTTGTTTAAAAGTTAGTTTTTTTTTATCCAACGTTACGCCAAGGTATTTTATAGACCAGGGGAGTTTGTTATTTGCCAGATATCTGGCTATATCTTGTTGTTGTTTCTGGAAAAGAAAAAAAAAAGTTGTTCTTCCTCTTTTCCAGAAACAACAACTTGGAAACGTTCAGGGCACTTTTTCAAGTGGAGTACCATTCTTCTAGTTCCGCAATGTGTTTGTTGAGTGCGTGCCTATAGCCTTTGGGCAATAATGTCGTGCTAGTATCGCAGTGTCCTCTGCGGACATGCAGAAATTTGTTTTGTGGTGTAATGGGATGTTGTTCACGTAATAGTTAAATAATGTCAAGACAAAATTCCTCCTTGCCTGACTCCGGCTTCAATATGTATGGGATTTGAATATGTTCCGTTTATTGTGACTGTTTGGCCCTCGATAGCTCCTTTTTTGAAAACTGATCTCATTAAAATAACACACACTAAGTGGACTGTATAAATTTTCTCACATTTTATTTCAACTGCACGCTCAGTCACGTCTGCTCCTTTTTTTTTGCATTGCAAGGCGACAGCAGCGCCTTTTCACAAAAGCGGTCAGGGGCACAACATACTGCCTGCCTTGACAAATTTGAAAAATTTTCAACATAATACAAAGTATACATTATTAATTCATAATAGATAAAATATTCAAACAATTATAATGAATACAATACAATAATAATGAATAGTAACACATGTACATAGACAATTCAAATTGACAATCAATCATAAAAAGGTAATTTAATAATCTTGTTTACCGGACGTTGATATATACCTTTGTTTGATTTCAATGTTACAACTCTTATTATATTATCCTTTCCTGCGTGGATCTTAATTATTTTTGCTAGGTTCCAATTAAGAGTTTTAAAGTTATCCTCATTTTTTACCAGTACAATTTCATTTTCTTTAAATATTTTTTCACCTTTGTGCCATTTGACACTTGATTGTAAACGATTTAAATACTCTGATGACCATTTTCTCCAAAATATTTGAGTAAGCTTTTGTACCAATTGCCATCTATTTAACTTATTCATTGGTATCTCAGTTAGATCTGGATCTGGTAATGCTGTTAACGACGATCCAACTAAAAATGGGCTGGGGTGAGAATAAAATCATCATTAGGATCACTAGAAATACTACTAAGAGGTCTAGAATTTAATATTGCCTCTACTTGGGTAACAAGGGAGCTCAATTCTTTATAAGTAAGAACGGCATTTCCTACAACTCTTTTTAGGTGCGATTTTAATGATTTAATGCCTGCTTCCCACAAACCTCCGAAATGAGGGTTAGCAGGTGGATTAAAATGCCAAATGATGCCTTCTGAGGCATTGAATGTTTCAATTTTCCCTGTATTTTCCTTATTGAACAAATCTTTTAATATTTTCTTTAACTCATTATTTGCTCCAACGAAATTTCTACCATTATCACTATAGATATGACTGGGTTTTCCTCTACGGGAAATAAATCGTTTTAAAGTACCCATAAAAGCATCTGAGCTACAACTATTTACAATTTCAAGGTGAACTGCTTTAACAACAAAACATATAAATATACATACATAACATTTATACAATTTTTTAAATCGACCAGAAAACAACTTAATACTAAATGGTCCACAAAAATCAATACCGACTCTAGAAAATACTCTAGAAAAATCTGGCACTGGGCAAATCTGCCATCATTTGGTTTTTAGTCTTAGCACTTACCTTAAGGCATTTTAAACATTTATTCAATACTCTTTTGACAGTGGATCTACCATTTGTAACCCAGAATTGTGTACGTAAGTTAGCCAGTGTGGCCTCAACACCTGTATGGAGATAAAACACATGATAATGATCAATAATCAAATCACAAATATTACAGTTATTAGGGATTAACATAGGATGTTTATGATTTAAAGGTAGTTCAGAATGTTGCAGTCTTCCGCCAACACGGAGTACATTCTTCTCGTCAAGAAATGGAGACAAATTTAATAATTTATTGGATAATTTTCCCCTTTCATAATACACTGAATATTCTTTGAAAAATACACAAATTGCACACTTCTCACTAAACAAATTAACGCTGCAGATAATTCAGGTACAGTTAAGTTGCCAGTAGTTCTCTGTAAGGGATTTCTTGCATTTTCCTTAAATCGCATGCACCATGCAATTATTCTTTGTAGTTTCGTAAATGAAGAACACTTATTAATAATGGGAAGAATCTCACTGTTGTGCACTAAAAGACAAACTGGTTCTCCTTGATGATCCTTTAGCTCTCTTTGGTATAACTCACTATTATGAAGATCGTAGCTATCACCAGGGAAGTTCACAAGGCACTCTTGAAAAAAGGATGGAATCTCACTAATAATGTAAACAATTCATCTTGGATAACTTCACCGTTATATTGAATGGAGTTAAAGGATTTTCCACTAGTAGTCAAGGTGGAAGCATTAAATACTGTTCTCAATTTTGTTGTACTTTTATGAGGCCTATAAATGCCATGATGAAGCATATAATATGTCACACCGACCTCAGCACTATCTCTGACTTCAGTCATATGTCATAATTCTTCATATTCCTTTAAGAAATTGGAATACAGGTTTAAATGCTCTTGGTCTCTAGACAAACGAGTCCATAGCGATTCAAGTCGCCTTACAGCAATATCTTTTGAATTCCCTAAACATGAAGGATGTTCTTTAAATGGCATAGTCACAATATATTTTCCTGACTTATCTCTCCTATGCGTTCGCACATAATGTTCCTCACATACAGAATTTTCTTTACTCTTAGGTAAATCGTTTTCTATTTCCTCAATCTCCCAAAATTTTCTCAAGTTTGAATTTATGTCATCTGCCCCACATATTAAACCGCAATAATTAGAATCTAATTTATTTGATCTTGAAATACTACCTCCCACAATATACCCAAAAACCGAATCTTGTAACCTCATATTCGCATTCTTTGCAATTAATTTACCAGGCTTTATTATATCATGAAAGTATTCAGCACCAATTAAAATATTTATTTTTCCCGGTACATTAAAATTAGAATCCACAAGATCAATAGATTTTGGAATTTGCACACATGCATCTAATTTTTGATGAGGAATTAAATCCGTTATTTTTGGTACTACTAACATGGAAATATTTCTTTCAAAACTTTTATTTTTATTCGCCACAGTTGCTGTAACTCTGCAATTAACTGCCAGCGAAGTATTATTAATGCAAGAAATAGATTGATTTATCCTTTCACTTTTTAGTTGTAACCTTTGTAAGCATTGCTGAGTCATAATGCAAATCTGCGAGCCTACATGGAGCATGCATCTCATTTCCTGCCACTGCGAACATCTGTCTTTTATCAAACATTTTACAGTAGACAAGAATACATTTTTATTTTCCATTAAATTTGTTCCAACGAAAGGCGAAATCCACTCATTGGGGGAGAGAGTGGAACTTTGCTCAGTATCTCCCCCCCCCGACGGCGAATTATTTACGACATCCGACGCATCTGCCTTCGTAGACAAAACACTTTGCTTCTTTAGGAAAATGAATTAGTTTATTGTGAGCTTTGCCACAAAAACAATTTCTGTATGAGCATCTTTTAACACTGCAATTGGGCGTTAAACATTTGAAGCAAAATTATTTATTTTTCACTACCTTTACTCGCTCATGAACCGACAGTGCTTTAAATCGCGGACAAGCATAAACCGGATGATTTTCATCTTTCAGGCATATATCACAATTTTTATTTTATACCTCATTGAAAAATACTTTAGATGCAGTTTTAAATTTATTATTATAAATTTTTTGGTCTTTTCTTGTCTCATTTAAGGGCTTCGCTTTTGATGCAAAATATAAATCACACTCTTTGCCTAACTAAAGAGGGGTAAAGCATTTTTGATTTTGTCTTATGCTAATATGCGTGGCTATATCTCTATCTAAAGTTTGTAAAAATTTATCCGATACTATTAGTTGTTTCAAGGTTTCGAAGTCCGCTACTTCTCTCAGTTTTAAATAGTATTCGAAACTAGTTGTTAAAAGCAAAGCGAATTGTACGTAAGTTTCGTTTACTCTAGAAGCGTTTCGAAAATTCTCTAATACTGCTTGCGCGGTTGGCTCAAATTCTCTCAAAACGATAGATTTTACTTGGTCGTAATTGTTTAAATCTTTTTCCTCTATATAAGTTAAAATATTAGCAGCTCTATCCCCTAACAAATTCAACAAAATCTCAGCTTTAAATTTCTCAGGTACCTTTTTAGTACTATATGCTCTCTCTAACGAAGTAAAAAAGAAACCCCAATCTTGGGACTTGGCGGTTTAATAGTCAACGTCCTCACACTTTTTATTAAGCTATCCAGTGATCCTTCTGGTTCGCTTTTACACCCCTGATCAAAAGAAGTATTATTTCCATCAGCCTTCACTTGCGCTAATTGTAATTCCAATTTAATTCTTTCAATTTTTAAACGCTCTATTTCTATTTCACCATCCTGATTGGATTTTTTATTTCTATTTTCTAAAACATCCTCTACAGCACTTTTCACAGCTTCGTTGTCATTTTTGAACACATCACTATCCTCAATTAAACGCTTTAATTCACTCTTTTTCATACCCTCGTTAACAACTAAACCGATTTCCTCGGCCACGATTCTTAATTCAACTTTCTTTAATTTTGCTATACCCGACATTTTAAGTTATAACAAAAATAATTAATTCAAGAAGAATATTATCACTAGCAATTTCTTTTTTTTTTAAAACTCATCAAAAACAAAATTAACTTCAACTCGGGAATTTAATTAAGTTTTTTACTCAAAAAAAAAAAACTTAAAATTGCTTCTACCTCATTGCCGAGACTGTTGTCACGAGACCAGGAAGTATTACTTTATAAATCCTCTATGTTTGGAGCACTCAAATAGACGCAAATCTATTAACATAGGTTGACAGGCTTTACTGGAGCTCCTGAGCCAACGACTCTAAATCTCCATATCAGAGCAGTTTGGGATGCTTGACTTTGGCTTTTTCCAGCTCAGAATTGCATAAAAGATATTTTGGATGGCTTTATAATGTAAAATTAATTTATCAGAGTGATTTAAAATTTAAAAGGATGAAAAAATTAAGTGAAAGAGAGTTTTTAAAGTATTTGATTTACCTTTTTTTTTTTCCCTTTTCGGAGAAAGGGTAGGTGAAGGTGAGGGGGTGAAAGCAGTTTACCAATGGGGTTGCTGCTTATATGTTAGTGTGTGTTTTCAAAGTGAGAAGATATCCTGGTTTGTATGAGAGTTGTGATTGGTCGGCTTGGTGTGGGGCGGTGTGAGGTAGGTGATTCAGAATGGGAATATTTTTATTTTAAAAGATTTTGGGAAATTAGAGTGAATTTAATAAGAATCGAGTAAAACATTTTTGGGTCTTCTAATAGCTGGGTCAGGGTCATAGTTTGAGATGTTTGTAAGTGTGTTGTTATTTATGTTCATGAGATTATTAAAGAAGTTAAAGGATGTTTTTTGTATGAACTTTTTAACTGTTGGGAAGTTAATTGAGTTATAAATGTCTGTATTTCTCATGAACCATCTAGCATTTACAATTTGTCTAATAATGTTATTTTGTGCTTTTTCAAGTTTATTAAGGTGTGTGTTTGCAGCAAAAACCCAAACGGCACAACTGTAGGTGAGAATAGGTCTGAGAATCAGAGCATAGATAAGCAACTTGTTTTTAATGCTTAATTTTGAATTCCGAGCGATTAGGGGGTAGACCGAACACGCGCATGCTCAGAATTTTTTAATTGTTTGTGTGATATGTTGATTAAAAGTGAGTCTTTTATCTAGGATAACTCCTAAGTATTTTGTGTGTTGAGACCAGGTAATCTTGTGATTGTAGATAAAAACGTCCGGGCGTGAATTTTTTGTTCTGTGTGAAAAGAAGATTGCCTACGTTTTAGATGGGTTCAGGGCAATTTTCCATTTGGAGAACCAGTCTTCTAGTTGCGTTATATGTTTTTGTAGTGCTCGAGCCACTAAAAGTGGTTCTTTGTTTTGTGCTAGTATCGCTGTGTCGTCTGCGTACATGCAGAGAGTTGTGTTGAATGCTTTTGGGATGTCGTTCTCGTATAAAGAAAATAAAGTTGGGTGTAGTTCCTATTAGATTTTACTGTGAAAATGAATGTAGGCAGTTTTGTTTATAGATGACAACATTGTAAGAAAAATCAAAACATGTATTTAAATCAAAACAGCACAGCACAGTACAAACATTAAACACTCTTTTTCGCCATCATCTTTTCCAAAAACACAACCGTTACAGGTTTTCCCTCTCTTTCATCTGTTGCCACTCTCCAACAGAGAAACTTACTTCTCATGGAGTTTGATCATGACGCAACATTCTCCCCACCTTGAGTTTGGGGATACAAACTCAAAACAATAAACATAAAGATAATATATGCATACAATTTGAGACAAAAAAAGAAATACAAATAGCAATACAAATATTTCAAAATATTGGAATGCAAATTTAAATCAATATTTTAAAATTCAAATATATAAAGTTCAAAAGTTTGTTTAGAAGTTTATAAATCCAGTCTTTTAACTGGTTTTATTTCTCGTCCTGAGCTAGTCACGGGAACAGTTTTATTAGAGTCAGTATTGAGCTCGGGATATTCAGTTACCACTTCCGGACCCTTCCGGTTTTTCGATATGACTTGCTCGCAGTTTGGTTTCAATTCCAAAGGGTACAGTCGTTGGATTGGTCTTAGTACGTTTCCCTTTTCAGTTCGCAGTTTAACAAGTCTGATGATTCCATCTTTTCCTGGAAAAAGCTCCAGTACTCTTCCTAGCAGCCAATGCAGCCTTTTTTTTATCATCTGTACCAATTAAAACTACGTCACCTACATTTATCTTATCTTCTCTTTTGGTAACTGATGAATGAAGGAAACCCAGGTACTCCCTTTTAAACCTTTGTTTTAGATTTTCACGAACCTTCTGAATATATCTCCATCTCAAAACAATATTAGTCTTTTCAATTTGATCCAAATCGGAAACATTATTCAATGGAATATCCTGAAGAAACATAGATGGGGGCAAAGTTTTCAGCTCTTGTTCCTCAGATATGTAAGTTAGTGGTCTGCTATTCATGACAGATTCGCACTCACAGACGAGGGTCTGCAATTCCTCGAGAGACAAACAGGAGCGCCCAAGATTTTTTCTTAAAAGATCTTTCAAAATTCCAATCAAGCGTTCCCAGAAACCTCCCCACCATGGAGAGGAGGGTGGGTTAAACTTCCAACGAATTTCCTTGACTCTAAATTCACTTTCAATTGTAGTCCAATCTAATTGTTTCAAAGCTTTGTTTAGTCCTGTAAAATTAGTACCATTGTCTGAGTACATCACAGAAATTCGTCCTCTTCTGGCAATAAACCTACGCATAGCTTGGATGAAGTCATTTGTACTAAGGGAAGGTATTAGTTCTAGATGGACAGCTCTAAATACGGCACAAGTAAAAAGTACTATCCACACCTTTTGTTTAGATTTAGTCAACAGAGGTCCAGCTAAGTCTACTCCAGATACTTGAAAAACTGCTGCTAACTCTGTTCGATCTTTTGGAAGAGGCGGAAAAGGTACTTCAAGATGTTTCACTCTTTGCCTTTTACATGTTAAGCATTCTTTGATAACACTCCGGATAGTCCTTTTCCCTTTCACTATCCAAACTCTTTCCCGCAAAATAGTCAGAAGAGTTAATGTCCCAGCATGTTTGTTAGAAACATGTTCTTGGGCTATAAATCTTCTTACTGCCAGGTGTTTTGATGGTAGAATTATTGGAGAAATAAAATATTTCGATTCTTCTTCATTTATCAATCTAGATTTCAATCGTAAAATTCCTTCTTCATCTTCAAATACTTGAAGACCTCTCAAATTTTTTCGTGTTTCTTCATTAGAGTAACATTCTTTTTGTACTACACGAAAAATAATCTTTTGTGCATTTAACAGTTCCTCATTTGTGAGTTCTGTATATTGTCTGAAGTCTTTGGCCTTTGGTTGAAAACGCAGTACCCAAGTCATAACCCTAACCATCTTTGAAAATCTTCTGGCTAACTGTAATGAAATTGACTCTAGCTCTGTGTTATTAGCAGAGATGACTGACTTTCGTTTCTCTATTTCTACTTCTTTTTCGTCAATATTTACAGCTGACTTTGGCCACTGTTCTTTCGGATTCTGTAACCAGGCTGGTCCTTGCCACCACTTGCATTTTTGAAGTTGTTTAGGTCCATAACCTCTTGATAAAATGTCTGCTGGATTCTGGTCAGTTGAAATATGGAGCCAATCTTCCGAAGTCGTCAATTTTCTTATCTCACTTATTCTGTTGGTAACGAATACCGACCACTGTTCTCGACGAGTTATCCACGTAAGAACTGTGGAAGAATCAGTCCAAAAGTAAGTCTTCATGTAGGGAAGTTTCAGGGATTGCTTCATAGAACTAAAAAGCCTAGCACCAATGACAGCGGCCATTAATTCGAGACGTGGAATTGTAATGATCTTCATTGGAGCTATTCGTGATCTGGCTTGAAGTAATTGGACAGTCACTGAGCCCCTACAGGATTCACTTCTTAAGAAAATGCATGCCGCATAAGCTGTCTTACTGGCATCGACAAAAGTTTGGATACTTAAGTTGGATTCCTCCATCACACCTAACCATCTTGGAATTTTTATATTTTTGAAGTATTTCAGTTGCTTCCCCCATTTTAAAAATTTCTTTTTTATTTCATCGTTCACTTCATCATCCCATGATTCTTTGGTTTTCCAAGTAAATTGCAGCAAAACCTTAGGCTGAATCATAACAGGTGCCAAGAAACCTATGGGATCAAATATTCGACTAACCAAAGAAAGTATTTTCCTTTTAGTTATCTTTTCTTTTTCATCAAATTTCAAAGATTCTGAGCCTATTTCTAAGGTATCTGAATTTCTGTCCCAAATCAATCCGAATACTTGTGATGTTGCATTTTGTGAAGATACAGGAACGGCAGAACTTTCCCAGCCTCTGAGATCAAACATTCCTTCTTTCATTACATTAGTGGCAGATTCAATGAATGTTTCTAGTTCGGCATTATTTTGTACACTAGTTACGCAATTATCGACATAAAAACTATCTATCAATTTTTTAAGAAATTCTTCACAGTAACGTTCTTTAATTGATTCTTTTGATAAATGATGATTAATAACTGCCATTAACAGAAAAGGACTGCTGGTGATGCCAAAAACAACTCGAGCATGCCGGAAAGTTCGCATATTGCCCTCATTGTCATACCAAAGAAATCGTACGAAGTCTCGATCTTTCTCATGTAAGGATATTTGTAAAAAAGCCTTTCTGATATCTGAAAATACACCAATTGGTTTCAGTCTAAATCTCACCAAAATGGAAGGAATTGTTTCAATTAAATTATTTCTAGTCTCCAAACAGTCGTTTAATGATGGATGGTTGTGCATCTTAGCAGAGGCATCAAACACCGGTCTTATCTTGGTTGTGGATGTTTCTTTGATGACGGGTCGGTGTGGAAGGTAATGAGTACCAACAAGTAACTCAGTTCCAGGAACTTCCTCAATAACTCCTTCTTCTAACCATTCTCTAAAGACTTCATGATACTTTTCTCTAAAACCAGTTTTTTCCAACTTCCTAGTAGTAGATTCAAGTCTTTTCAAGCACAACTCATAATTGTCTGTTAGAAACGCATGATACACTTTCCAAGGCATATGGATCTCGTATCTCCCATCTCTCTTTTGCCGAATTGCTTCTTGAAAGTGAAACATGACAGCCCTTTCAGTTTCCTCTCTTGAATTTTGCTCAATAGGATCCCGTATACCAAGTAGTTCCAGATCCCACAGTGAAGAAACAGGAATATCTGCTTGAGATAACATGGTTACGATATTCATACTTGCATCTTTTTCGTTGGTATATCGGGGTACTTTACCCAACAAAGTCCAATTTAATTTGGTTTCTAATGCTACTAAGCCTGTCTCTAACTCTTCTCGTCGACCAGTAATTAACTTACCGGCAACGTCTGCACCCAAAAGTATCTCAATGGGCCCTGTGTTTTCTTGAATATTGGTTAATAATATATTTTTAGTTTTCAATTCATGTATCCAAGAACCATTTTTTACACTAGAAATATCATTACAAATGACATCATGATCTAAAGCATCTAATTTACAAATATAGTTACCATCAAGACTACTCAAGTAAATTTTATAACACTTGTGTTTATACATCCTTGTTTTCGTTCCGCCAAATAAGGAATGGCGAAATTCCTCTTCCCTCTGCAAATTAAAACCCAAATCTTCAGCAGTAGATTTCAATATATATGATTTTTGCGATCCCGTGTCGATAATAGCTCTAGCTTTACGCTCTTTCTTGATGCCATGTACATTCACAACAAGAGTTTGTAATATAACTTCATTCGTTGCCCGAGAATGTAAAGAATCAACTGTTTTTTCATTAATATTTTTATCATTTACCTCTTGTTTGGGTGAATCAGATTTATTACATGCAATGTTTGGGCACATGAACTTTAAATGTCTTTTAGAACACAATTCACATGTTATTTGAGATCGACACCTAGAAGCAAGATGACCCTTAGCCAAGCAGACACGGCATAATCCTTTCTTTTTTATTATTGCGATCTTTTCCTCTAGTGGGATGAAAAAAGCTCTTTTACAAAAGCGATTTGCATGAACCTTGAAACAAAACGCGCATGTATCCTTTGATTCTTGAATGAATAATTCAGCAGCAGAGGGGAGCGTACTTTGGCTCTCTGCCAAGTGCTTGCATTCGCGTTCATAGGGAAGTATTTCAGATCTACTTAATTTTATTTTTTCTTCTGATTGCACTTCAACGAAACTATAGCATCCAGTGTTGATATACTCTGTTCGGAGTCAATATTTTTTCTTTGTCTTTCAAAGGATCGCAATATATGGGTCGGTAATGAACTTTCGACTAAAGGATATAATATTACGCCGCACTGGTCTGTAGTTACCCCTAAACTACTTAGAGCTCGAAGTTGAGTAGAAAGTTTATTATACAAACTGCTTAAAGAATCTTGTTTCTTTTTAGTAGCGTTATTTAAAACAAGTTTTAACAATTCTCGTACATAAAAATCAATTAATAGTTCTTTTCGTCCATATCTTTCAGTTAAGCTTTCAATCGCCAAAGGGTAGTTTTCATTCGTAATAGGAAAAGATTCAACAAGCTCTCTAGCTTCTGACTTAATTTTAGTCGACTGAATTAAGTAATGAAATTTATCACAATCAGTTAAATTTTTATTTTCGTGTATGTTTTTAAACTGATTCCAGAAGGTTAACCAATCTCGTAATTCACCGCCAAATTTATACAGTTCAACTTCAGGAAGTCGCGGGGAAATCGTTTTAAACGGATTTTCGCACACAGTCAAATGAGAATTATTGTTAGAATTGCTACTTTCTTTATTGTTTTGTTTGCTTCTGATATTCTCTAATACTCGTTTAGACTTTAGTTCCATTCTTAAAGCCTTTTCTCTATATTCTTCGACAATATTAAATTCCGTTTCGAATTCTGTTTCATCTGTTAAAGCATCTAAATAATTATTATGTGTCAACTCTAATGAGTCCGTTTTTTGCTTAAACAAATGTAAACACGTTTCAATTTCTTCTGCGTCAGGATTTTCATTAATCAATACACTCTCTAACTTAGTGTATGATTTCGTAAATGAAGTACGCTGTGCTGTTTTATTTCGTTTAATAATTTCCATATTTACTATCTTACTTCATACATTCAATGATAAATGTCAATGTTCAATGTCAAATTATATCAATAACTTCAAAATGGAAATTCAATTTTCTTACCGTTATCAAACTCCAAAACAAAACCAGCCCACCCGGGGGCGCCAGAAATGTAGTTCCTATTAGATTTTACTGTGAAAATGAATGTAGGCAGCTTTGTTTATAGATGACAACATTGTAGGAAAAAACAAAACATGTATTTAAATCAAAACAGCACAGCACAGTACAAACATTAAACACTCTTTTTCGCCATCATCTTTTCCAAAAACACAACCGTTACAGGTTTTCCCTCTCTTTCATCTGTTGCCACTCTCCAACAGAGAAACTAACCTCTCATGGAGTTTGATCATGACGCAACATTGGGGCTAAAAGCGCCCCTTGAACTATTCCAGCTGAAGTAGTAGTGATAATGGAGTGGGAGTTTTTAACTCTTACTGCAAAGGTTCTATTTTAAAGGTATGAATTTAATAGTTTTATGAGATTTGGATTTAATTTAATTTTAATTAGTTTAAAGAGCAGTCCCTCGTGCCAAACTCTATCAAATGCTTTTTGAATGTCGAGGAAAATTGCACCTGTTGATTTCCCATTATTCAAACCGGCCTTAACGTGTTCAAATCTATTAACACATAAACTCATCCTTCAATAATGTTAATCACAATAGTCACACGATTTCCGGCTCCTCGGACCATGTTTGGCCCTCGATACCTCCTTTTTTGAAAACTGATCTCATTAAAATAACACACACTAAGTGGACTGTATAAATTTTCTCACATTTTATTTCAAATGCACACTCTGCGCGCTCAGTCGCGACTGCTCTTTTTTTTGCATTGCAAGGCGACAGCAGCGCCTTTTCACAAAAGCGGTCAGGGGCACAACAGTGACTGAAAAAGTTTTGTTTTTCACACACACACACACACACACAAGTATGAGTTTATTAATTTTATTAGGTACAGGGTTCTTTGAATTTAATTAATTTATAGAGAAGGCCGTTGTTCCAAACTCGATCAAAAGCTTTCTGAATATCGAAGAAAACCGCTCCTGTGTATTGTTTATTAAAAAAATCAGTTTTTATTAGTTCCACTACTCAGATGAGTTGGTGCGATGTGGAGAGGTTAGGAACTAACCCATGTTGCTCGTGATTCAGGGTGCCATGGTTCTTCAGGTGCTGATTTATTATATTGTGTATTATTTTCTCTGCAATTTTGCTGATAATTGGTGATAAGGAGATTGGTCTGTAATTTTCAGGCCTGGTAGGGTCAAGACAAAGAAGCATGATCCGTTTTCCATGACATGCTCCCATCTTTTCTTTGTGTGTGCCGAATATTTTCTTTATAATGTATCATAACAGCTTCGATAATTTGTTCGACTGGATCCCGAATAACTAAAAGCTGCAAGTCCCACAGTGTTGAAACAGATATGTCTTCTTGGGATAACACGTTCACAGCAATCATAACAGGTCAATTGAAAAGTCCCCGGCCTACCATAGTAAAACACATTTTTTTGGCAAAATTAGTTTTTTTTATTCAACATAATTCCCTTCAAGGATGATACACTGATTATAGCGACCCTCCAACTTTTCGATACCATTTTTGTAGTACGATTTGTCCTTTGCTTCAAAATAGGCCTCAGTTTCGGAGATCACCTCTTCATTCGAAGAAAATTTCTTCCCAGCGAGCATTCTTTTGAGATCTGAGAACAGGAAATAGTCGCTGGGGGCCAGATCTGGAGAATACAGTGGATGAGGAAGCAATTCGAAGCCCAATTCATGGATTTTTGCCATCGTTTTCACTGACTTGTGACACGCTGTATTGTCTTGGTGAAGCAACGCTTTCTTTTTCTTCAAATGCGTCCGTTTTTCGGCGATTTCGTTCTTCAAACTGTCTAATAACGCTATGTAATAGTCGCTGTTGATGGTCCTTCCTTTTTCAAGGTAGTCAATGAAAATCATTCCATGCGCATCCCAAAATACAGACGCCATAACCTTGCCAGCCGACTGTTGCGTTTTCCCACGCTTTGGAGCGGGTTCATCGTGTGCAGTCCACTCGGATGACTGTGGATTGGACTTCGGAGTGAAATGATGGAGCCATGTTTCATCCATTGTCACATATCTACGCAAAAACTCGGGTTTATTACGCTTGATCATTTTCAAACACTGCTCCGAATCATCAACTCGTCTTTGTTTTTGGTCAAAAGTGAGCTCGCGCGGCACCCACTTTGCACAGAGCTTTCTCATAATCAAATATTCGTGAATGATATGGTGTACACGTTCAGTTGATATCGTTAGAGTGTCTGCTATTTCATTCCATTTCAATTTACGGTCATTCAAAATCATTTGGTGGATTTTTTTAATGTTTTCGTCGGTAACAACCTCTTTTGGGCGTCCACTGCGTTCACCGTCTTCGGTGCTCATTTCACCACGTCTAAACTTAGCATACCAATCCTTGATGGTTGATTTTCCTGGGGCAGTGTCCGGAAACTCGGCATCAAGCCAAGTTTTTGCTTCAACTGTATTTTTTCCCTTCAAAAAACAATATTTTATCAACACGCGAAATTCCCTTTTATCCATTTTTTTCACAATAACAAAAGTTGCTTCACTCAAAATGCTATAATTCACAAACTAATGATCCGACAGCTGTCAAATTTATACACGCATCTCTTGAGGGTTAGGGCTAACTAAAACACATATGGATTTAATTCTAGTAGCGCCATCTATGTGTCAGGCCGGGGACTTTTCAATTGACTTGTTATTTAGAACATGACGTTTTCTGATTCATGAGCTCATTAAAGTCCACCCCAATTTAGTTTCAATGGCAACCAAACCAGTTTTCAGTTGTTCTCGTCAACCTGTAACTCGTTTTCTTACAACTATTGAACCTGAAAGTATTTCAACAGGTCCAAACGTTTTCTCAGTATCAGTCAAATATATTCATATATTTTCCAGCACAAGAACTTGAAGCCCCTTTGTATGCAATGAATATCACTAGAAATAACCTCTTGAACTGAAACATCTAATTTACAATTAAAAGTGTAATCAATATTTCTGTAGTAAAATTTGTAAAACTTATTTTTAAATAAATGAGATTTTGTTTCACAATATAATGAATGACTTAATTATTCTTCCCTTTGAGCATTAAATACCAATTCTATAGTAGATTTTAATATATATGATTTTTGTGATCCTATTTCGAAAATAATTCTGGTTTTGCGTTAGGTATTTTTATCTTTAACATTTGCCTCTAAAGTGTGCAAAAAAAATTCATCTGTGAATCTAGAGTACAGATTGCCAAAGTGGTCCAGGTGGACCCCCAGGGGTCCATAGGAGAACACACGGGGGTCCACGTAGACGTGAAAAGAAAACAGGGGTTCACAAGTTGTAAGTGGGGGTCCACGAAAAATTTTCTGGTTTTCATAATAAAGAACAAAAATTTTGGCTTGGATTTACCTATCAACGTAGGCAGGTAACATTATTCACTACGTAAGTACTCAAAAATATTCGAGATTCAGTTCAAACACAGAATTGAATAGAACAATAGATAATAGTACAAGTGTACACCACATGTCGAGACTTGCAAAGTGCCGCCCGTGCGCCCGCTCGTCCGGGATGCTTGTTTAGACCTGCAAAGGGACGAAATGCGATTTGCGCTGTGCTTGCAATCTACATTAGTATAAATACGAATGCCAAGAACAAAACGTTACTCTGCAAAATTTAAAAATCCCAAAACAGTTACTTTTGCCCTAAATAAACACCTTGAGCTACTCCAAACATATTTCAATAAATGGAAAATCAAAGTAAATGTAGACAAGATTCAAGCTGTAATATTTACCAAAAGAAAATTAAACCCACCCCACCCACCTTTTTTCAAAAACAAATCCCATGGGACACACACGCAAAATATTTAGGCCTTACTTTCGATAAACATCTGACCTGGAAAAAACATATCCTAAACACAAGAGAAAAATTCCGTAAATTATCCCACAAAGTTTACCCCCTTATTAACAGAAAATCAAAAATGAACCTACAAAACAAATTACTTATTTTCACAGCTACCATGCGTCCAATCATCAGCTATACCAGCCCAATATGGGCATATTGTGCAAAATCAAACCTCAACATATTAGAAATATCCCAAAGCTCTACTATCAGGATGATCGTCAGAGCCTCCAAGTACATGAAAAACAAAGACATTTATAAAGCACTGCAAATAACCACCTTTAAACAACATGTTCAAAAACTTGCCGCAAATTTCTTTAATTCACTTTCAAATATTAATAACTCAAATATTCAAAATCTAGAAGATTATCAACTACACCCACATTCGAAAAGACCCAGGAAAATTCTATTAGATTATAACCCACCTTAAACTTAATTTTAGCTCTTAATATTCAACAGCACTACCACCATTAACAAACTCCACCCATCACACATACAGTAACTTACACACAATCGCTGGCAGCCGATAGCAGCATCGCATCTACTCTCCAGTCAACCAATCCAAAAACAAGATGTCCTCTTCAATCTCTCAGCTCAGCTTTTCTTCGACTCTCGGTTCTTCATTTCCACTGAAGTTCTTTCCACTTCCAATAGATGGCGCCGTACTTCCTCCAACTTCATTCTACTATTTCTCCAAGACCGTCCAATAGAATATCAAGATATTTTCGACACTTCAACCTAGGAAGCACATCTCCAACATGAAAAATCCATCCTCCCAATGCATCATTTAAATGCCAGATTTGGGCTGGTGGAGCGCTCCGCGCTCCGGGCGCCCATTGAATTTCAACGTCAACGTCAAAACGTTACTCATTTGTTTCCGGGATTTTGAACATAAAAGTGTGACTGTGAAAGAATCGATGTCAGTGTTTGCATTGCCGTAAAAAGTAAGTATCTGCCTATTTGTTATACATATTTTTATTGTATATTGTAATTTATCAATCATATTATATTTGTTTTACTATTTGAGTGTAGTAGGTAGTTATGTAGTAAAAATTAAATACTAGAAATTATTCAAAATTTCTATAAAAGAACAAAAAGCCAGGGAAGATTAAACTTTAGGTACCTAGGTACTTTTTGCTTAAAAATATTTATTTACGCATATATAACCACAAGTATTATTATTTAATAAATAGGACACAAGAAAATGTGCTACTTTTTTTTCTTCTTAACACCCCCAATTTAGGGTGATATTTCTTAGGAGTTTTGGGAATACAGTAGAAATGTAGCAGCAGGGGGTCTACCGAAAATAGTAAAACTTTGAAAGTGGTCCACGAGAAAAAAAAGTTTGGGAACCTCTGATCTAGAGAATGAACTACGCACTCTTTAAAAATTTTATCTTTTTGTTTAAGAATTCGTAAGATTTATTGTATTCAAGATTAGGGCGTATAAATTTTAAATGTCTTTTTGAGCAAATCGAACATTAAACATTAGATTGGGCAAATGTTCAAAATATGTGCTTGAATTAGACACGCTGTGTGTAAATCTTCTTATTTATTATCGATGGCTTTTCATCCATTGGAATAATCTCACTCTGTTTATGACTAATCAATCGGGGGATTTTCATCCATAGGAATAAAATTTTCAATTTGAAAATATTCCAACGGCTTCAAAAAAGCCGTTGGAATATAATTTATGGATTTTAGCAACATTTCATGAAAATTTATTTCAACGGTCAATCTTTCTCTTTTTCCGAGAAATGAAACAGATATCAGCTCCACCAATTTTAATTTTCTACCGAATGAACTTCATTTTTAAAAACTGAATTTTCGCGTCAATATCTGAAACTTTTTGTTCAATTTCAAGGGTTTTCCTTTACCTTTCAAAATATCGTAATATATGAACGGGTGACGAACTTCCCATAAAGGGGTACACAATTACACGGCAATGATCTGTATTAACTCCTGAACTTCCAAATGCTGGTAGAGGTCGCGGTAGCCAAGTGGTCATGGTCGCGTTCTCGCGGCTGGTGGTTTTCGTCAAGTCGTGGTTCGAATAATGACCCGCAGTGATGCACTTTAAATCTGTCGGGGTTCAAAGTTCTCCTGTTGGCGTGGTGTAGAAGTCAGTAGAAGGAGGAGCCAATTCAGGTGTCGTCCTCGTCGCTTGACCGACACTCAAAATTACGAGGTTCATTGCGAATAGCCCTGATGTTGCTTTTAGTGCTACGTAAATAAAACCAATCAATCAACCTCAATACTCGTAATTGCGTAGAAAGTATATTATATAAGTTACTTCAAGAATCATGTTTTTTTTCGCTGCGTTATTTAAAACAAACTTTTATAGTTCTCGCGTACATAAAAAATATATTAAAAGTTCACTTTTGCTGTATCTTTCTGGACACAAAAACAAATGTCAGCTTAATTGAAAAATAATATATAAATAACATTTTTTTCTACACATACACACATGCACACAAAATTATTTTCTTCACAATATAACCTATAAAATGGAGGGACCTTCAAATGTTTACCATATTTACCGTCTTTTACGGCATCTTGAATTCACAATAAAACGTACAAAAACATATATATATATATATATATATATATATATATATATACAGCTGGCCGTTAAAATTACAACATCTTGAAGGAAAGCAAATACAAAAAAGATATTTATTGCATGGCATGAAGACAAAATGATTAAATTAACAAGCTGTTTGGAGATTTACAGGGGCGCAAAATTAGCAGAAACAGGTGTCAAACACGGCAGCTAAAACGGCCCTTACCTGTCGTGCATGGAGTCGAACTGGGCTTGAATGACAAAAGCGGGCAACTCATTCCATGCTGCTTCACGTCTATGTCATATTTCATCAACCGTATTAGCCGGAAAGGGCCAATCTCTCAGGAACCCATGACCTATGTTTTCAACGGGTGACAAATCTGGAGCCCATGCAGGGCAGGACAACAATCGATTACCCAGTGTATAGAGGAATGTCAGAACACGACGGGCAACATGTGGTCTAACATTATCTTGTTGGAAGATTGTGTTTGACAGGACTCGAAAATAGGATACAACCTCTGGACGTATATGTCAGTAAGGTACCGATCTGGGCTCAAATTGTCGTCGATCCGAACTAGAGATGTGCTTGTCATTTTCGCAATGACTGCCCAAACCCTCACACCAAGTGTAGAGCCCCTATGCCGATATCGAATGCAAGTAGGCGACGAACTGTCACCTCGGAACCTTCAGACACGTATACAGTCCTCAGAATACTGTACTCAGAACTGGGACTGTCTGAAAAGATGACATTGTGTCACTCCTGCATCTAGCTTTGTCGTTTGGTGCACCAGAGTCGCCTTCTCTCTCTCTCTCTCTGTTACATTGTCAAGGGAAGCCGAAGTAATGGTCGCTGTGTTGACAGTCAACGCTGCTGCAAACATCTTCGCACCGTACGAGTGGATACTGGGGGTGCTACAAACAGGCCCATTTCCTGACTAATGGTCCGTGATGTAGTTTTTCAGGGCCAACCTCACAATATGTCTGTCCTATCCGGCGTTAGCCATGGGAGGGCGTGGAGATCCCGCATGCCATTCAGCATGACCCTCAACAACACATTGATTCCATATTCGCATGACAGTGGTTGGATTTCAACCAGTCGGATGCGATGGGTGATATCACGGAACGATAATCTACACTCTCAATAGGTAACGATCCTGCCTCTATCGAATTCTGACACTTGCTGGTAAGTATTTTTTCTTCTTATACGAGGCATATTTCGACCTTACAAAGCGCATTTCGAATGAGAAATCCACAACACAACTTTTCTTTTATGCAATGCTTCAGATGTTGTTTCTCTTGCCTGCGTCATCTAAATGTGCTGAAACACTAATAATTTACAGACCCTAATCCCTTCTTCCTTTCATGCGATTTTGATGTTCGTCTGATCATTCCTTCCTGGTGTTGCAATTTTAAAGACCAGCAGTGTACAACATTTCCTAATTAATTGGTCCCGAATCCTTATGGAAATTCAAATCATTCATTTAATTCTCTGTTGAAGTCAATGATAATTACAGGAAGAGAATAAACGATATTAATAAGAAGTTACTGAACTTTCCATTAGATATCATTATACGAATAGAAACATTAATTGAAAAAAGATTTCTGGGTGAAATTTTAATAACAAAAGAATTTATTCACTACTGTCACACTTAAATGGAACATTAGGGCTATTAGCGAAGGTCATCCTAATTTTGAGTGTCGGTCAATGTTACGTAGGATTCTTATTCTTAACCCAGTTTCAGGTGGAATAATGTTCTGAAATTCATAAAAGTTCGAATAACAATAAAATTTACATCCTTTTATTATACCATGTCCTAAAAATCCAAAACTATTTTATTAATACGCTATTTGTCAATTTAACGGTTAAAGTTAAAAATACATTCGGCATTACAGTATAATAAATGAAATATGTAACATATTTTACAAGATGTGGCTATTAAATGACAAGACAAGTGCTGTAAAAATATTTAATTTTGAATTCATATATATTTACTTATTTTCACCTTCAACATGCCTCCCTACAACGCTCCATGCGTTGTTCGAAACAGTATTAAAAGCCATTTTTTGTCGGCTCTTTCAGGACGCGTGCCACTCTTTCTATTTCACTGCTTCAACAGACTCTAATCTTGTTCCTTTTAATGTAGATTTCACCTATGGAAACAGATAGAAGTCGCATGGATCAAGATCTGGCGAATATGGCGGATACTCTAACACTGGGATGCTGTACTTGGCCTATAAACAGAGAAACCTCCACACAGTTGTGATTTAAAAAAAAAATTTCCGCTTCCGCATGGTCAAACTGAACATTCTCGTCGCTGCTCTCAGAGCACTCTCTTCTCGTGCAAGCAGGTAAGGGCCGCAGGTGGTCGCTTCTGACTATAGCGCCATCAGTGGTCAGCTCAAGCATTACACTTGGTTATCATGACCTTTGTTTTGACTTCGAAACCTCGATCGTATTTCCAACATGAGATATTACCTGAAAATAAAAAAAGAAAAACACAGGTAAACATTATATGAGTACATAAAATCTTTACAGTCTTAGGTCGGAAGACCAAGGCTTCATGTAGTCGGCAGCAGAAGAAGTGTAACTAGAAGATTCGTGGTGTCCCACTTTTTCCACTTCGTACTGGTCTTTTCCTTTGGTTGTCGTTATTTGGTAAGGATAAAAAAACTTGGGTCAAAGCTTTAGACCATTTCCAAGTTGAGTGCGCTGTATGGCTGCTAGGTAATTTGCATTGTATACTCGTGCCTTTTTAGCTTTTCTTGTTGCATGACTTCCAGTTCTCTTCTTGTATTATTAGGACAGGGATAGCGAACCAATGGCACGCTTGCCATTGATGGCAAGCAACACAATATTTTGGACATGCTACCAATCTCAAAGTTCCTTATGAAGCATATTACGAACGAACGCGAGTGTTCGGGCGAGGGGCGGTGAGCAGGAAGCGCGCTCTTTTGTTATTGTAATTACATCGTGGGCTACAATTGCTAATGACGCATAGTCTGTTTACGCATAGAATAATAGTCAATTTCATTGAAACAACTGTATTTTAAAGTTTATTTGAGTTATATTTACGATTTTTAACTGTTATTTTATATGGCTAGTTCAAAAACAACAGCAACAAAAAAAAGTGCAAAATAGTAAGTGTATCAGAGAATTTCAAACATGGTGGACTGAGAAATATGGCATGATTAGTAAAGGCTACAACACTTTATGTTCTGGAACAGTGGTATGTAGAACATCGTCTGTGAAACAGCATTTTGAAACAAAATCACTATTTTGTTTGTCAAAAAAAGTGAACCTGAGCAAAAGGAACTAATTGCAAGTGTAATGAAAGACAGAATTAAACAGTCGACGTCTATGATTAAATATGGGGCAAAAATTGTCATACGAGCGCGGCAAATATTTCTCTGCATAGTAAACCTTTTCAAGAGATAGAGTTTTTGAAGGATGCCTGGTTAGTATGCGCGCTCTCACTTTTTGATGATTTCGATAATAAAGATAATTCAGCGCATCAAAATACTCCTCTACCTAGAAACACAATAAAAGAAAGAATCTTAAAACTGACAGGAAATGTAGCAGATCAACAAAAAATTGACATTAACTCCGCTCCTTTCATATCGCTATGTCTTGACAAAAGCACTGGCGTCACTAAATTTGCACGTTTAGCTGTTTTTGCTCGATATTGCATAGGAAGAATTAATTGCGATAACATCGTTGCTAACTACTACAAAGTGCACAGATATTTGTTCGGCTGTTAAACATTCGCTTGCTGAGAAAGAAATTGATTTGAAAAAAAATTGTTTCAGTAACAACTGAAGGTGCTCCAAGTATAGAGGGCAAAAAAATGGTTTCATAAGTTTATTTCAAACAGACGTAAAACATTCGATTCTTGAATTCCTCTGCATCATTCACCAACAAGCCTTGTGTGCTAAGAGTGGTTTAACATTTCTTGATAATGTAATGACAGTAGTCACTAAAACAGTCAATCTCATTTCGTCGTTGGCCTTAAATAAGTGAAAAATTAATGCTTTGTTAAAGGAAGTCAGCTCGGCGTATAATGGCTTACTGATGCATAATAATGTTCACTGGTTTATCCGCAGGAACGTACTTCAAAGATTTGTTGATTGCTTGGAAGAAATCAGACTGTTTCTACCAAATGAGGATAAATTTAACATTATCCATAAATGATGGATGTTATGTGGCTTTCAAAATTGATGTTTTTTTTATAGAAATATGCCAATGTTTCAATGAATTGAACGTGAAGCTTCAAGGCACATATAAAACAATTATCGTCATGACAGATCTCATTCGTGCTTTTGACACTAAACTGCATGTTTACACACACACACACAATAACGATATTATTACAAGAAACTACAAGCATTTTCCAAACTTGAAAAAAAATATCAATGATTTAGATATACATAAGAAACCAGGCGAAGAAACAGTCACTGAAGAATTTATTTCTGT
Organism: Nephila pilipes; assembly: GCA_019974015.1. Taxonomy (NCBI): domain Eukaryota; kingdom Metazoa; phylum Arthropoda; class Arachnida; order Araneae; family Nephilidae; genus Nephila; species Nephila pilipes. Next base: position 28,269 of record BMAW01127836.1, on the reverse strand, counting down.
AATTGATTCTTCAATCAATGAATTTTCAGCGAGATTTTTTCAGTTTAAAGAATTATCGGAAACACTCAAGTTTATTATATATCCTGATGTGACTTCATTTGATAAACTGAACTTGTAACCCAATTCGATTGGTTGGAAATTGAAGAATTTGAAATACAGTTGATTGATTTCCATTCAGTATGGATTCAAACATTTATTGAAACAAGGAAATAATCGGAATTAATTGTAACAGAAAGATTGATAAGCAATATAAGTAAAAATGCCAATAAAAATTTTTTGGAAACATGGAATTCGTTACCAGACACATTTAACTGTTTGAAGAAGCTGACTGCTATTTTAACCATATTTTCAACTACCTATGCCTGCGAGTCATTGTTTTCAGATGAATAACATTAAAGGTTCGCTTAGAATCCGTTTCACAGATGACTCGAGTTCAGCATGCATTCTACAACCCTAATATAAGTTGTTTGTCATTTAATCTGCAGCACCAGAAGTCACACTGATGTTACTTTAATTTGAATTACGCGTATAACTGAGACATTGCAAAATGTATGTTTTTTGTAGTAAATAAAAAGTTCTGAGATAATAGCCTTTAGTATTATTATTTTCCAATAATCACGAAATCAAAATTATTTGACGGCACATATATGACCTCATTAAACATTTTTTTTAGAAAAAATGGCACGTTGATGCATAAGGTTCGCCACCCCTGTCTTAGGATATTCTTTCTTGTTTCTTCTCTGATTTCTTCTAGATCCTTCATTAACATATCTGTTTCTTATTTCTCAAGAATTTCTATAGTCCTCAGATCCTCTCGATTTCGCATTTTTACACAAGGAGTGAGGAGCTCAAAAGATGAATTCTCTGTACTTTTGCACGTAGTACTGTTCAAGATCCTTTGAACATTCGCAACTTACTTGTATCACTTCGTTGAATCTTCCAATGAAGTGGTACAAGTTCAACCACAGTTTTGCCAAAACTGGAATCAAAGTCTTGTGTATTATTTCCACCTGTCCATTTCTTCTCGGAACACCAGCTGTGGTCAATAAAAGATGGACTTTCTCTTGCATGCAGTATTCTTCGAATTCTTTAGAGATGAAAGCCGGACCTCTATCGGTTATAACTTTGGAGGTATTTCCGAAAGTTACTTGCTGTAATGCATCTTGTGTGGAAGTAGACTTTTCTGAATACAATCATAGAAATTTTGAATGTGCATCGACGACAGTCAGAATGTGATTATAATTCTTGTTCGTGGACGGCATCGGTTCTATAAAGTCGGCATGATATGTGCTTAAAGGTATGCTCTCTTTGGGTATAGATCTCAGTAAACCTTCATTTTTTTCCACTTTTCCTTTCTTTCTGTGGTGTAAACTCTTCACATAATTAATTTTAAATTATAAATCCTGAAACATATAGTGACGACAAACATATATTGATATTTTTTGGGAGAATAATAAATGTCCAATTAAAGTACTTCCAGCCTAATAGTACATAATTGTGAATCTTAAAGTTTTTACATAAATGTCAAAAATTAGTTTGAAAAATAAAAACTCATCTAATATAAAAAAAAAAAAAAAATTCGATTCGATAGTATTTACAGGATGAAATTCACAAGAAATAGATAAAAAAATTTTCTTAAAAAAAATCAGTACATTTAAAAAGACGTTTCAAACTCTTATGATTCAATTAATAAAAACTTACCGATATTAAGCTACTATTCAAATGCAATATTAACGAGCGCCACAGCGAGTGAACGTTTAGCCTCAGAAAACTTGGAAGTAATCTGACAGAAGAAGAAAGAAAAAAAAAAAAAAAAAAAGGGAGAGAGAGAGGTATCTAAATAGTTTAACTGCGCTATTGGATAAATAAAACCATTACTACAAATTGATACTAGTAAGCAGAATATTCAAGGAATGGCCATACAAAATTAGATGACCAAATTGAGTGCATAAGAGACAAGAAGATTTTATTAAATTAGATTTGAATCACGTTTGACATAAACTAATTGTATTTAAATACATTAAAGTTATAAAAAATATAGCTCTAAAAATTTATCTGAGTGTTACGAATTTTAGTTTAACCTTAAAAATTTTATTTTGGAATGTCATAATTCATGGCTGTTGGACTGAAAAATGACAAGTTTCTGCTTTCATTTGATGTTTTAAATAAACAATGATTGCTCTTTCCGCTGATATGTATTGTCTGAAATATTATTGTGAACTTCAATATCATGACATAATTTAGAATTCGAAATTGCTACCCATTTAAAAGGATGGCCCCAAAATAAAAAGAAAAAATGCTCTAAAAGAATTTCTAGGAGTATGAATGAACAGTGAAGTGGAAAAAAGATGAAGGGATCAGGGAACGTATAAGAATGAGTAGATAGAAGACAAATTGAAATAGGAAAATATCAGAATGAACAAAAAGCATATATAATTGTAAGTAAAAATAATTTTTTAATGAAGCTTTTACTTAAGGTGGACTAAAAGGTATAAAAATAATTTTTTAAAAATATAAAATAATATGTTATTTAGAAAGCTTGAGTTACTACCTAATTATCGATAATCTATACAATAATCTAGAAGTATTAACATCTTAAGTTTTTTAAATTATATATTATTTTACGTTTGAAAATTATTTTTGTACCTTTCAGTTCATCTGTAAATAAAAGCTTGATTTGAATTTTTTTTTTTACTTATATTTATTCAATTCTTTTGTAGTCTGGTTAAAAAAAAGCCAAAAAATTACGTGAGCTATACGTGTATGCAAAATTTCAGGTGAATTACATGTTGATTGATTTTTGTGGAATATGGAGCAGCAAAGGCTATAATCCCATTTAAAAGATGTATCTCATTCAGTAGATATCGAAGTATTTTTGTTTCTGCAGGAATATTCTGAACACTTGTTTATTAGCGACTATTGTTTCCAAAAGTTCTTTGAAGGTAATATTGTGTTGTGGATTTATCTTGCGTGTATTCCAGAGATGATTTCTTTGGGAGAAGTATTTGTTACAATTTAAAAGTATGTGTTCCAAATTGTGGATGTGGTTACGTGTGCTGCAAATTGCATTATCCTGAAGAGGGAATTAGTGTAAAAGCTCAAGAGCTATGATCAAATTACAAATGATTCGAGTGATGAGAATTTCCTCTTTTCTGCTTTTTGTTCACTTGGACATTTTGTATATAGTCTGAATGTTTCCCAAATCTTCAAAATATTTGCTTGAATAAAAATTTTCGTTTGTTATTTTTCATTTTTTTTCTGTAGATGTTGCTATGGATATCCTTCAAAACAATCCAGTTGATGTAAATGTTGGACTCCGTAACCGATTTTGCGAGATAATCTGCCTGTTCATTCCAAATAATTTTTAAGTGTCCCCGAGTGCATAGTAGTACCATTTGAGTTTGAAATTGCGAAATGATGAAAACTTTATTGGCTAATCTGTGAATAACTTTTGGAGATTTTATATTATAATTTTACAGAGCAGCGAGAACAGAGGGACTATCTGATAAAATTAACAATTTTTTATTTAATTCCATGAGATCATCTAGAGCTTTGCAAATAGCCAGAGCTTCTGCTGTAAATATACTGTTAATAGGGTTTAAATTGTAAGCAAAGGAGGAATTTTTCGTTGTGCCTGCAATAGAAGTCATGCTATGGTTTTATGAAGTATCCGTAGATATTATGAAATAATCACGGTAGTTATTGCTCCCTATTTCATCAAATAATCCTTGGATGATAAAAGTAAGAAAGTTTCTGTCATAAAATTTTAATTTATTGGTGTAAATTTCATATGGAAGTTCTGTGAAATACAGCAATACAGGGATAGATATTATTTGTTGCCCATTAATATTCAATGTATGAAAAATATTAGAGATATTGCTTTTGTTAGAATATTTAGATCCATAGTACCAGGGCTATTGAGATACAGAGAGGAAAAGTCACCGTTTGAAATTTGGGAGATAAAAAATTTATACGCTAGCCTTCTTGTTTTCTCCGACAATATTTCCTGATCAGCTATTTGTGAAAGTACGATATTTGGATTCCATTGTGGTAAATCCAATGTGATTCTGAGTACTTTGGTTTGAATGATGTTAAAAGGTTTGAGCTGATTATCTGACCATTTGTTAATGATATAACATGTATAATAAAAGGTGCTGCAAATACTATTGTTAGTCAATTTGATCAAGTCTTTTGCTCTTGGACCAAAGTGCTTATATGCTATTTCTTTAAAGCCATTGATTTTTTTCTCCAAAGCTTTGTTTTTCATATGGTTCATTGTTGTAAGATTCTGATTTTGTTTGGAAAAATATACTCCCAAATGTTTAACGGAAGTTTGCCATGTGAGAGGGAATCCTACCAACATAATATTAGGAAACATTTGTATTCTTTTATTTGATAATTCTGCAATTGTACTTTTATCAGGACTTAGGGATAGTTCTCAATAGTTGCACCATTGTGTTATTTTTTCTGAGGTGTTTTGCAATTTTCTACCGACTATATCCAGGGACTGATGAGAACAATAAATAATAATATCGTCTGCATAAACTGAGCATTCTAGTATTTCGAATGTTTCTAATGTTTAAATTCTAATGTTTCGAACATATCACGCATATAAATAGCAAATAATACGGGGGAAAGAACACTGCCCTGGAGGGGACTTATAAAACAGATTTTTTCGATGATAAGCTCCCCCTCCATCAAATCTGAAGTTTGGTATCTAAGATAGCTTTATTAATGATGTATGTGACAGTTCTACTGTCTTTAAATGGTACAAAGCCGTACTGATGAGAGTGAAGTTTTCGTTCTATTGTCGGAAAGTAAGAAATACGTCCATTTCAGATTCTTTCAAATGTTTTAGAAAATACAGAAGTTAGATCTATTGGTCTGTAAGATTAAATTTTAGTTTTGTCTTTGCACGGTTTTGGAATTGGGAGAATAATTTCATGTTTCCATGACTGAGGTACAACTGAATTCTGAAATAAGTGCTTAAAATAGTTTAAAACAACAATTATTTGATCATTGTTCAAGTTCCTTAGGAAAGTTGCTTTAATCTGATCTGCTTCTGGGGTAGTATTTTTAGCATATTTATAGCTCTGTCTAACTCAGAAATGAGGAGAGGTTTGTTAAGAGGGTCGTTTTCTTTATGGAGAAAATCCAGGGGAAGTGGTTCGAGTGAATCGTTATTGGAAGCGAAGTAGTTTACAAAAAGATGAGCTTGTTTTTGAGTTTGAGTTACATATTTATTGTGGTACTGGAAGATGTTTAATGTTGATTCTACATTCTTGTTCGTTGTAAGTTTTCTGAGAAGGCTATAGACGATTATAGGATTAGATACTTTATTACATATTTCATCCTAGTATTTTTCTTTCTCTTGTTTAATGTGATACCTCAGTCTGCTTGAATACAGTTTATATTTTATCTATAATTGTGATAAATATCGTTTATAGCCTTTTTGTGGAAAAGTTTCTTAAGCCTGTATTAATTGTTGCAGGTGTTGTTCTACCATGGAGGAAATGGCTTATTGGATAATCGTATTTCTTTGGCGTTATTTCGGATTATTTCTGAGATTGTATCAGTAAGGTTATTTATCTTGTTTTCTGGGCTTTCTAATGATGATTGTACTTGATTCATTGTTAAGTGCCAGTCTGTTTTCTTAGAGATTCGCTTATTCTGACGTTGTAGAAATAGTTCCGTGATTATGGGATAGTGATCACTATTGTAAGAGCATTTCGATACATAAGCATTAGTGATTCCGAATAAGTTTGCAGAACATAGGGTGAGATCAATCAGAGTAGCTGATATTATATTACCCCAATGTGAGTTGGGGCAGTAGTATTGAGAAGGATAAAATTGGAGTCAGATAACCCTTTTACAAAATCAGTACTATGAGGCGAAATATGAATGGAACCCCACATCGAGTGATGTAGGATAAGATCTGCAAAAATTAAGATTGCATCTATTAAGGATTCCAAGTAGGATTTGATTAATGAGATATTAAGTCCTCGTGATTTATATAAGTTTATTATGTAAAAGGAGGTATTATCAATAAATATTTGTATAATTAGCATTTCAATATCTGGCGTTTGTACTATTGAAGAAGGAATTTGACGAGCAGAAATGTTTGCTGGTACTGTTATTAGCAGTCCTCCCCCTGGTCTGTCAAGTCTGTCTTGTTTGAAAATTATTTTCCATAGAAGAAGAAATTTGTCTCCAGGTTTCAAAAATGTTTCCGTCAGTCTTGCTGAAGGGAGGGATATGGAACCAAATTCATTTGTTTTTAACGCTTCTACAGTTCCATGCAAATTCCTCTCCTCCCCTGGAGGGATAGAAAATAATAATAATTTTTTTTTGATCATGGAGAATTTGTCCACATAAAAAATAAATATTAAGAACTTTATTTAACCGGATCTTCCAATATCAATTTCATTTGATGCATTCTGCAGGTTATTCGATGCACCCGATATGGGGACGTAAAAGTTCTGATACATTTTATTGAAGGACTTTTTCCGACTCGCAGATGTAGATCCCCCTCCGTTTCAAGCATATTGTACAGTTGTACAAACATGGTCTCCATCATTTTTTGGACATTTTCTATGATAACTATTGTTTGTTTTTCTGGGTCAGCCTGGAAAGATGTAACAATATTTTCTAACTGTTTCTCTAAGTACTTAATATTTTGGTCTGGTGGGTTTGTTTTCAAAGTTTTGGAATAGTTATCTGAAGTTTTTTCTTGATACTTCCTCCTTGCCTCTCCTAAGGTTAAATGATTCGTGCATTTATATTGCATAATTTGTTTTTCTTTAATGAATACTGGACATAAAGGGGAATTAGTGGGATGGTCTCGTTTGCAGTTACTGCATGTAACAGAAGTGGTGGAAGAGCCAGTGTGTGTTATATCACAGTTAACACAAATGATAGGGTTTTGACAAAATCGAGTGGTGTAATAAAAATTGAAGCATCTATTGCATTGTCTGGATTTATCAATGAAGATTTGGATGCGATAATTAATAAACCAGAGTTTGATATTTTCAGGTAAATCAGTACCAAGGATGGTGATAATTACCGGAGAAAACTCCTGATTACTTCCGTTTTTCAAAAAGCGTCGCATTTCTACTATTTCCATATTATTTGTATTCTGAATTTCTGTTGCCAAATCTGTCAGTGATACATTGGTTGGTATTTCATAGATTAGAAATCGAGAAGTGAATCCTTCCCAAACGATACTGGCTTTCACTCGAATGTTTAATATTTGTTCTACTGCGAGGATTTGTGCTGCGCATACAGTATCAAATGTATTTAATTTTATTTTACCGTTTCACGTGAAAGACATATTTGCAATTTTTTCATATCTAGAAATTTTCCTTTTTATCTTTGAATGTAGATATTGTGGATTTGATTTAGGAATAAGAGATGACTTTTGTTTATTTCCAGAAAAATTGTAAATCCAGCTATTTTTCTACTTCCCGCCCTTATTATGAGCTCTTGGTCATTTTTAGAGATTCGAAAGTATTTGGAGTTATATAAGTTCATAACGTCATTAATTGTGGGATTATAATCGTCCAAATCCCTCACTCTGAATGTGGAGTGACTCAGGTTGAGTCGCCTCCAGATGTTCGAAATAATATAAAAATTGAAATTAGTTGACTTACCAAAATTCAAAGAAAAAAAAGATATATACAAAAACACTTTCTTCTTACTTTGTGCTTGAGAGAAGAGAAAAGAGTAAAAAAATATAATTAAGAGATAAATTCTCTTCCTGAGTTCAGTTTCAGTTATCAGCCTGCTATTAAATTCAAACAACCCAACGAAGGTCAGCACAAATGCACTCCTAAAAAAGCACTATTATTAATCGAATTGGATATTGTTAAGAGTGTAACAGTTAAAAACTGCAATTTTCCAACAGATGGTGCTAGTTGCAACTTGGTTTCGTAATGAGCGATAAAGTTAGGTGCTGGTAACCATTCGTTGTTAATGCAGTGAACAGTTGGGAAAGAACTGCCTAGCAAATTGCCTGATCTTAGCTACGAAAAAAAAAAGCTGAAAACTGTACTTGGCAATGTATATTTTTAGAGATCCAGTTGCCTAGGGCAATTCTTTCTCTGTTTTGTTCAAAACAGTAAAAACATGGTTTCCGAAGGATAAATGAGCAGAGTTATTTCTTTTTTAGATAAATAAGTTTGGAAGAATAGGTTGTTCTTTTGATATCCATCTCTAATTGCATTCACAGTTGTGAATTCAAACACAAAATTAAGAAAAAATTAATTATTTTAGAAGTTTAGGATTAATCTGAGAGATTGCGATTCTCGTAACTGAAAAACTCTAATTGAATATTCAAATGTAAGAAATTTTCATCTGTAATATGAAAGACTTTTAAACATTAAATTATCCTTAATTATGTTTTGTACTGCTTTTGTATAAAAATGGATGGTTTCTAAAATTCTTATTTTATATTCCATCACTTCCTGAACTATCGAACCGAATATATTTATTGGGGAACATAACCCTCTGGGGCTTTAATCCCCAGTGAATTGGCTATTAGTTGGAGGTGAGACTGAACTATGGTTTTACATTTGCCCAGAAGTTAAGATTAAAATATAAAAAATTAAATAGTTTACGGAGCAATAACTTTTGAAAATTATATTTTATTTAAAATCTATATTGAAAAATTTAATCCTGAACTACTGGACCGTGAAAGCTATTCACTAAGCCAATGTGAAATAAAGTGATAAAATTAAAACTGCAATTTCTCAAACTGAAACTGTACTCATATTTGTTTTGTTTACTAGTCCGTGTAAGAAAATAATGCATTAAATTTGAATCGCAGTACTAAATTTTCGATGGCTGTTTGGCATTCTAAACTATATCACTGTAAAAACTGAAACCCATAAGTAACATTTACATAATGTCTTGTCATTTAAGTAAACGCGCGGCAATATCCAATATTCGGACTATCAAATCTGCTCTTAAATTTGCTGACGAATCCGCTACTCCGGGTATGCAGGATTTCCTTTATAGAACTTGATAGAAATATTTTCTGATATAATCGTTTCACCGTAAACTTGAAATTATTGAATTGTCACATTAATTAGTCTCATATTTTTATTACTTGAGTGTAATTTTTTTTCCTTCAAATTATTTACTATGCCTCTGTAATAGTTACTGTCATTATAACTTCAATTCATATTTTTCAACTAGTTTATATGATTACTTGCATTTCCATTATGAATGTGATTATTTAATTAGGTGAAACTTTTGGTTGATTCTTAGTTGTACAGGGCCTGGGGCGCTTAAATTATTTTTTACTCTATTTGTATAAAGCTGTGTTATTCATAACGATGTGTATAGAAATATTATAGTTAAACAGCAATGACAGTTCCTATTGATAATGTAAAAAATATTTGAAACTGCGTTGAAACTTGAATTCTCCAAATAATTGTATAAGCAAATGATAGCATGTTTAATTTTTAGGAGAATAATCAACTTTGGAAAGTGAAATTCTCTGATTTTGAATTTGTGTAAATTTTTGTTTATGATAAAGATTTTGTAGGGATAATAACCTTTCTTGCTTTGTAGCCATAAGAACAATCAAAAATTTCAATTATTTAGCTTATAATTTTTTCTGAGAATTGTTTGGGGCTCCCCCCCCCCCCCCCTTTTTTTTTTTTTCATACTATCACCTGTTTTAAGTATCTTTAAATATTTGAAATGAGCTCTTAAATTCTTTCAAATGTTAAAAAATGTCTTCAAATTTTTTTAAAAATATTTTGATTTTTTGGGAAATTTAAATGTTAGAATGCAAAGCTATGTTAATGTCAATATTATTTTTGGGCGATTCCAACTTCATGTAGTAATCCTCTAAGATAATGTTTGCAATATATGAATACCAGATTAATGTCTTAGAAGTGTAGATTTCTCCTGACCTTTTAAATAAAGGATTTATTATAAAATGTTTGTAATAAATATAAAAATTTTATTATGCTCATTAAGATTTCACTCTTTTAACAAAGCAGTCTATGAAATTATTTTGTAAGATTCTTTTAGTATTTATATTGTTGAATGAATTGTATAGTATTTGATAACTATTTATTATAATTTTTATGTGTTATCTATATGCTGTTGTTTTTATTAATTCATTTTAAATTTAAAAATTGATTATTTGTGAAATTTACATGTATTGAAATAAAAAGCTTAATCGTGTCTCGTGTAGAAGCTTGGAAAATGTGGATTCTGGATCTGTAACAAAATTTTATGATTAATGACTAAGAACATTTCAGTAATACATAATTTTTTTTTAAATATCTAAACTAATCTGAACTATTATAACTGATTTCTAATATAGGAATGTACAGATACATTATTTTCTTGTTTTGTAGATGACTATTCAGCTGAGGCATGGAATAATGACTGGGAAATTGAAGATCCATATGAAGGCAAAGGCACAGAAGGTATTAGACTCAAAGGTGGTGAGCAGTCATGGTTACAGGAATGTGTGGCCTCTCTCTCTCCAATGGGAGATGTATTAGCTCTTGGACATCAGCAGCAAGCTGTGTTTTTTACTTGTGAGTGGTAATGTTATTTTTATTCTAACTAAATTTTATGATTTTAATGAAGTATGTAACTCATTGTTAATTTTTTAATATAAAAAATAGCTAAATGGGATGCAGTTGAAGAAAGTGAGGTTAAACTGAAATTTGTACCTTCATTTGAGGGTAAGCTGTCAGTTGAAAAGTAAGTTAATCAACCATAAATGTTTTTGTCTTGTTATAATAACGAAGTTTAATATTTTTTAGTACATTCAATGTTTATCTTTTAGAGATGAAAGTATAACAAGTGTACTTTGTCTGCCCCTGGCTTCCCAGAAAAGGTAAATTTTCTTTTTATTAACTTTTAGAGTTTTAATTTTTATCTTATTTATCTTAAATATAATGAATTATTATACTCATATTTGGATAGTAAAATTAAAAAAGTTTTAATTGTTATTTGTATGCACACATATAAATGTCTGCATATCATAAATATGTTACATAATTCATATTGATCTTTTTTCTTTTGATAAAAACATTTCATTGGGAAAATATTTAAAGTCAGATGTTTTTTTTTATTTTGATCTTAAGTAAGGCAGTATTATTTAGTGTAGATTTGTGTAGTTTATTATTTTTACTATTTCATTTAGCATGATTTTATTTTGTATTATTGATTCTACTTCTAGTGAGCTTACATTAATTTCTTGAAGTTGCTTTATGCAAACAGGTTGAGAAATGAGGTGAATTGCATCTTTTAGTTTTATTTATAGTGATTTTCTCTGATGTAGTCAAAGGAGAGATTAAAAGAGTTAGGATATAAATTGAGTCAATGCATTAATGCAAGAGATATTGCATTTTTTTTTAACTAATACAGTTTTAATTTGAGGTTCATCAAATCTGGATTCAGATATAGTCTTTTGAACATGCGTCTTGTATTTATTTCCCCAATTTATCACTGCCAATTATTTGTTTCATTTGAGGCTTGCTATTGTTATTCTATCAAATTTAAAGTTTGTAATATAATTTGGTTAAATAAGAATAACCATTTAATTCTTAGTCTGTTTCAAAGAGTTCAATTTTTCTATCCTAAAATGCATTGTAGTAAAACAAAAAAAGCATCTGAACTCTAAGAGAAATGCTCTAAAGCAGTTTTATATGCTAAAATTTAATTTTATTTTATGTAGAAGTCTGCAAGGTGGGCCTGATTGGACTTGTGTAATTGTGGGTTTCTCTTCTGGTTACATAAGGATATATACAGAGGTTTGTATAGAAACTAAAAAAATTTTAATTAGAAAGGATTATTATTATAGTTGATTCATCCTTTATAAGAAGTTTCAAACTGAATATATCTATAGGGTGCATATTATTATATAGCTTCCTTTTTTTATTTTATTAAAAATTATTAATTTTTTCAGAATGCAGAGCAATTATTGTCACAGAGATTTCATGAAGAACCTGTAGGTCATTTAAAGTGCAAAACTCATGTACCTAATCATTTTTCAAACTATTCTGATCAGGTAATAATTAATAATTCATTTCATTTTTACATTTTATATTTGCTTTTAATTAATTTCAGGTCATAGGTGGTAAACACAACTTTTCAAACTAACTTTTGAGTCCATGGGCATTTTTTAACTCTTCTGGTCTTAATAATTTGATTTACTTAAAAAAAGTTGATATATTTTGTCAGCACAAATCTCACCAAGCAGACTTTATTGGCGACAACACACAATATACACATAAAAAAAGATATTCCGTTTTCCATTTGTTGTATCCTTTTTGGCAACTATATCTCCTGTGCAGGCGAAATGGAAAAGTACCAAAAGTTATAAAATATGAGTAGTTTTACTTATTAATCAATTGCTAAAATTTTATTTAATTAATTAGAATTTGAATTAATTGATTTTTACTATTTGCTTAGTTAGCTTCTGTTATTGCATTTTAAATGTAAATAAAAGTTTTTATGAAAATTATGAAGATTTATTACCTTGGTCAGTAATGGATTAAATAATTAAAATTTAATTTCAATAAAATTGTATTATTTTACTTAGTCAAATATTCAAATTTCTAAGAAGTTTTCCTTCTTGTGTATGGTTATTGATAGTGAATTGCACCCTTGAGGTGAATAACTTAACATCTAGATCTGTATTAAATTTACATCGGCTGTTTCAGTTATGATAATCCCTTTCTTTCAATAATTCATAATAACTTATATGGTTTAAAATGATTTTTCTTTGTATCTATTTTAACAAATAATTTTGCTGTATTAGGAATGGCTATTTCCATTGATATAGCATTATACTCAATTGAAAAAGTGATAATAATTGTAAATATAGAGATATGTGATACATTTATTTCGAAAAATTACCTCTCAAAAATATGTTTCTTAAATTTTAATAATTTTTTCTACCAAATTTTATATTTTGATTACATGCATCTTACATACTTATAAAAATATTTTTTTTTTATAAATTATTGATCATAATTTTTTTTTTAATTTTTTATATTTGCTCAAAAATTCCTTTACCTTCCAGCAGGCATGTGTGTGTGAGAGGAAAACTCGGAATTCAGTTTAATATTTTCATGCCAGAAGGTGTTGTGATTACCTACTTTGACCTGCTTTCAGTCGTCTTCAGAATTTAGAGAATTTAATAAGGCTCTGCATATCTAACATTTGTATTTTAGAAATATGTGTGTCTGTTTATGAAAGTTTTTGTTGTATTTGTAAAATTACTTGTGACCAACAATAAAGAAAAACGGAAATAAATATGATAGCTTGCAAATGCCCATGTGAAAGAAAACATTGATCTAAGAGAACCTTTCTCTCTGGAAAGTTACTTAAAAATTGAAGGACTGAAAGGAAAAACAGAACTATGTGTTGAAAAAGTGATGTCGGGAAAAAAAATGATGGAATTCTTGCCAAAAATATAAAGGCACTAGAAGTGCAAGGTTGAGTTGTAAAATTTGTCAGAAATATATATGTTTGGAGCTTATTAAACATATTTTCTCAATCTGCTATGCTGGGTTTAGTGCAAGAGTCAGTCATGATTCCTGTACTTAAAATAGGTAACCCTTGAAGAACTACAACATTAAAATTCAATAATTAGTAAAAGACAAATTTCTTCCTTGTTTTGTACCAGTTTATATTCATTTTTTTACTTCCATTTTTTGCTTATACCTTTATATTACAGATGTTAATATTTTAGTAAAGTTATCTGCATTTTCATATACTTTATTTCAATGTCATTTAAGCAATTCTTCAGTCATTTTATATTTCTTTATGGTTTATATTTTCTTTGCTTCTGATTCTTTAAGTAAAGGAATATTCTTATGATTTATATAACATTTGCTTAAATAAAGCATACATATTGATTTTTGACTAATTAAAACATTATTTCATTAATTAAACTCTTAAAAATTGATAATTTGTAGTAGCATATTTAGGAAATATGTGTATCCTTCACATTGGTACTGTGGGTGTGCCTATAGGAAGAGTTAATAAACTTGTTTCTCTATTAAATGTTAAGTTTTCTGCTCTTAAATGATTTATTGTATTAGTTTCTTTTAAATTAGAGAAATGTTTTGATTGGAGCATATAAAATGAAATGTTAAGTAAAATAATTTGTAAAATATGTGACATAAACTTTTTAAAACTGTACAGATTTTTGAATTACTTAAATACAATTTATTATTATATTTTTACTTTTTTAGATTTTGATTCATTTCATTTTGGTCTTTTCAGCCAGATGAGCTTGTTATTGTGTTTTCAACTGTTGTTGTTACAGTAGATGGTTTTGGACTTTTCCAAACTTTACGTGCCTGCAGAAATCAGCTAGCAAGAGGTGTGGATTGTTTTATAATTCAACATTTGTACATTATTTTAATAACCAATTTCAGTATGATAATATTTTAAAATGTTTCTAATTTGGCTAATTTAATTCTTGCTCCAATATTTTCCTTTTTTTTTTTTTCACTTTCTATTTTTTTAATATTTTGTTCTTTAAGTATGTATTCAGAACTATAATTTCTGATTATCTCAGTGTTGTCAAATGGGATTTTGGATAAATTTTTTTAAGTGGATAATATGTAGGCATATAATAATTATAACTTAGTTGTATAATTTTTTTAAAAACATTTATTTATAAAACCACTTGTGTTATTGTGTCTTGAATGTTGAGAAAAATTATAGTAAGATTTTAATAAAAAAATATGCTTTTTTCCCACAGTAAAATATAATACATTTTTTTGTAAATAATTGTAATGTGTATATCATATTTTATGATAAAAAAAAAGAAACATTTTCTGCTTATGTAATGAAGGTAAAAGCTTGATAAAGAAACTAATGTCAGAAATGCATTTTTAAATTAAAGAAGTGGAAACAATATAAGTCAAAATTTTATTTTACGACTTGTTTAACTGAATGTGGTTTTCTTCTACTTTTGATTAAATGAAATTATTTTAATTCTTATTTCTTTAGAATTATTAAATAATAGTGTTAAGAAATTACTTACATACTACCATAATGATCATATTCATCACCATAATCCAACTATGCACAAAAATATTTTTTCTTCTGTAATGATGAAATTTTTTATTTTTTAAAAGATTGAGTAATGAAAATTATGCTCCTTAGAATCATTAATATTATATACTCTCGTCAAAAAAAGCTGCTCCCTAAAGGGAATAAGATATGTAAATGCAAATTAAGAAATTTTTCATCCCTGTTATATCAGCAAAAGAATAAAATGTCAGCTGCATTGGCACCAATGAAATGTCAGCAAACACATGACTTACTGTGCCACTAAGGTCCTTTTAAAGGTTTTTCCAAGGCTTGTAATTTTGATTCTAACTAGTATGTTTGAGTTTAATGTATCACTTTAAAGTTTAAAATGTCTTTAGGAAGAAAAGGACAGTCATTTGAACAGTTAGAAGGACTTGTAGTAAGACTATTAAGAGCATCTACAACTCCTTGCCACAATGTGCTGCAGAATGCATTAAAAATAATAGTGGCCCCCAACATTCTATTGAGTATTATAATGACCAATTAATTTTGTCATACCCATGCTCTTTGTTTTTAATGATTTCTTCACTTGTTATTGAGTATTAACTTTCAAATATCGTTTCTATCTATTCCTTCTGGGTACATTTTTTTTTTTTGTGAGAACAATGAATGTATATGAATACTCTTTTTGGTTTAATTTGAGTTTTATTGGTTTAATTTTTTCATAAATTTAATTTTTAAAGCCAATGTACCTTCATTAAAAAACAATTTTAAGAATTTTTTTAAATTAATTTTTATTTGTTTTATGTCTGTTAAGTAACTTTATCTTCAATTACCAAAAATATTTATAATATATGTATATTGTATGTATTTTTGATGCTAAAACTCATTTAATTTGTAATATTTAATGCATTTAGAAAAGTTCTGTTAATGTCTTTATCTACTTTGCTGAAAAGTTTGACTGTTATTTCATTGATGAAACTAACATATATATTTTAAAGACATTTAAGCATGCCTATCACATTTGATTATTCTTTCAATTTATTAAAATCATTATTCAAAAATATGCACTTTCTAACTGTGGGAACAAAAATCATGAAATAATTTTTTTTTTATCCCTGTTGTTTATTTGAACAGCAACTGCTGGTAGACAAGAAGTTGTACAACCTCCTCCTCTGACTTATAAGAAATGGGGATTTCATGAACATGATAAACTAATGGATTGTGAAGCTGCGGGTGAGATTTGCATTTACCATTAGGAAATTTTAATAATCTTCTAATAATACTTATATATAATGGAAGGTGTGGCATTCCTCTTCCTAATTAATTATTGTAGTGTAGGAAATAGTGTCATGCATCTGTTAACAAAGGAATTTATTGATGAATTATTGTGTTATTCTTGAAAATCACATTCAAATGAGCATTTTATGGTATGATGCAGCATGCTGCTAGCGGAAGAAGTACCAAGTTTTGAAGGAAGCATGATTATTTATATGAATTGGCTTCTGACATGATGTTGAATATTGTAGAAAGTTGTATGAGTCAATGTTGTAGTTTATATGCATGATGGTTGGTTGATGTGAATTTGGATTTGTTTTAGAAGTAATTAAAATTAAGTTAAACATAAATTATTTTGTGATTTCATCAATTCCCCCCCTTCCGCAAGAATGCACTCTTTGTTACGCCTTTCAGTGGTGCAGTCTGATGAAGCAAGGCAAATTTTCTGTAAGCTTTAGGTTTTGTTGAGTATTTATGAAGTGTTAAACATTCTGACAAACTATTTACAAACATGTGGCATAATATGTGGGAATACAAACTTAATTTTCATTTTGCAACTTGTCCTCATGTAACGGTGCTTATAATTTTAACATTGCTTGTTCTGTTGTTGTGATCTTAAAAATTTAAAAATGCATGTGGTTTGATAATTTTGTGTTCGTATATATAAACATAATTTTTGTATGGTATTTTCTTAATCAAAATTTTATATATCAACATTCACTTTACAAATATAAAATATACTAAAC
Source organism: Nephila pilipes (assembly GCA_019974015.1). NCBI lineage: Eukaryota > Metazoa > Arthropoda > Arachnida > Araneae > Nephilidae > Nephila > Nephila pilipes. Next base: position 11,221 of record BMAW01127836.1, on the reverse strand, counting down.
ATAATGTATCATTAAAAATAGGATAACCATCTACTGTTATAACATATCTTTGATATAAATGAAAAAGATTATATTCACAGCTATGAAAATGATTATGTATGTAATTATAAAAAAGATTATATATACACAAATAAGAAAATATTATATGCACAAATAAGAAAATATTATATGCACAAATAAGAAAATATTATATACACAAATATGAAAAAAGTTTATATGCACAAACATAAAAAAGATAAAATATTCAAATATGAAAAAAGATTATATACACAAATTTCTCTAACATATTTATGTAAAACACTCTATTGAAAATATGACATCAAAAGTTATATGATTCTGAAAAATACTGTATCAACATTATGCAACTAAAACAGCTACTTTTTCACAATAGAAAACATTTTGGAAATGTTAAAGTTATTATTCATTGAATTATTTTGTTCAAACAAACCCAATTATATTTGTTTTCAAAAATAAACCTGATTCAATCCTCTTTATTTTTATCATTTTATTGCTCATGAGAAAATTGAAGATAAAATTCATCCCCAGAGAAACTGGAAGTTGACAATTGAATATTTATTTTTCATTTACTATTTACTTATCTATTACTTTTAAAAGCATTTCTTGAGAGAATAAGTGAAACTAGACATACATATTTGTGTTTTTTTTTATTTCATTTAAACTAAAGATTTGTAAAGAATATTTTCATTTTAACCTAAACCATTGAGAAACACTATGTACAACTTTTCATTTTAAACAAAACATTTTGTAAATATTGAATTCTCATTGAAAACTAAAACATTTTTAATTTATATACTTTCTGTTAAAACCAAAGCACTTGAGAACTTGATTTCTTTTGTAATAATTATTATTTAAATAACAACAGTAATGTTCCATCTTTCTCAAAAATACTATCTGAAAAACTACTCAAAGTTTCATTATTGGCATTTTGCATTTTACCGCATTTAACATGCAAAATAAAATTCAATTGTACTCAATTTCTAATATTTCAAACAGGAACCGGCTTCATCCATGCGAAGAACAAATATATCTGCTTGTTGAGTAATAATTAAAACTTTCAGATTGGTGTCGTGTTTACATTTATTTTAGTTACTTTTACTTTTGAATGGACTAGTTTTATTGCTTCTCGTTGACAATATTTTCTGTTGTAGGTTTTTCAGAAAGTATCCTGTTATTAAATTTTAAGTTTTAATTTCTCTTCTTTATAAATGAATATTAATTGTAGTTTAATACAGATCAATCATTGTGTTTCTATTTTCATGCTGGAAAAGAACTGTAATTAACTTTGAACTAAGCTGTAGGTATTTTGACTATAAATTATATGATTGTGGTGACCATTTAGTAGAATAGTGGTTTATTGAATGAAGATTTAGAATATGATGTTAGAGTCACCTTGAAATTATTGTTGTATCTTTAGAATTCATGCATATGAAATAAAACTGAGACTCAAAACCTTTCCATGGTATGCTGTAATTTTTTTCTGTTTTTAAAAGAATGATATACTAATTTAGGATTCATCTTCTATTTTCCAGGGTTCAAAATCATGGGATCCATTCCTAGTTATTTATTATGTTACTTTATATTGATTAAAGGAAAAAGAAAAACAAACATGCCAAAATTAGTTCTGGTTTTATTTATAAAAATATATTCAAATATGTGTAATTAGTATAAATTTTATCTTTAATATATTATTCATTTTAATTGTTTACTTATTGTCACTGCATAGGAGTTATAACGACGACACAGTTTGATCATCTTGTCACAGAATCTGTACGAAAAGGTTTTTATGGTGCAGTAAAATCTGGTGCTCCTTCCAGTTCCCTTCTTGTAACTACAGGGTGTAATCCATATGTTGGATACTATCATGCATCTGAGGCAGGTTTAGGTCATTTATTTTAATTGTATTTATTTTTTTTCTCAGTTATTTATACTTAATTATAAGGAAAACATTAATTTATGTACTTGGAGCTTATATTATTAATGTGTTTAATCTATAAAATGTAATAATTTTAAGAAAAATTATATTTATATTTATTTATGTCAACATCTGATTTAATAATATTATTTAAAAATAGTATGCATTAAATTTTTTTATATATATTTGTATATGCTGTAAAATGTGGATGGATAAATTTTAAAAATATAAAATTTTATTTATATACTTCTGTTTGAAGGAAAAGCTTTTATTTTCTTATGATACTTTAGGGCAACAGTCAACAATTTTTAGCTGATGTGGTTCATGCTGTAGCTTCAAAGTTCATGAATTTTATTTCAAGTTATAATGCTGGGTAAGTGCCAAATTTATTAAATGACTGGTTATAATGCATTAGCCTGAAGTATTTTGCATATTTATAACAAAATACTTTTGCTTACCTATAAGATTTTAAAATGTAATGCTTCTTGTTAATTAATATAATAACTTATATACATATATGACATTCATACAAATTTTTCCATATCTGTAATTTTTTTTTTTACATAAGTATTATTTTTAATGTTATGGTTTGACTAAGTAAGTATAAAATAACTTAAGTAGTATATAAATATTTTTTTTTAATTCTCAGAAATGTATGATAATTTTTAATACAAATTATGACTATTTTCAGTGGAATTGTTGGTGGATTGATGGGATTCAATCAACCCAAAGATCAAAAACCTGTTCCTAAAATTGAGCCAGCAACTATTTTGCCTTTGAGGTAAAGTATTTATTACTTTTAACTGGATATTTGTTTAATATAGTGCTTTTTGATATTATTATGTATGATTTATGAGTAGCTGTTGTATGATTAAATATAAAAAAACCCCAAATTTTCCTTACTTTAATTTTTTTTATGAAGTTTGATATTTGTATATATGAAAGAATGTGTATTATATGCTTGGTCATGTCATAAGAGTATATGAATGATTATTAAAGTAATGAAAGGGGAAAACACTTTTTTTTGTGTGCATCAAATATTTTTCTTCTTGTAAAGTGCACACATGCACTGCATAGCAAACTTGTCCAAATTTTCTGTAGCTAACTATATGTACTTATTATTTTCTTTTAGCTTTTGTATATTTCTATCAATTATTTTGTATAAGTTCTATCAATTTAAAGTTTTAAATTCTCTTCTAAAATAAATTATACTTGTACACGGGTAAATCATTGTTGTAAAGCTGTTACACAGGATAAAAAAGATATTGTGCACTTCATATAACATGTAATAAGGTGTGTGTGCTAAAATGTAGGAAAATATTATTGAAGTTTAATAACAAAAAATTGTCTTACTTTATGGGTAAAATATGCTTGAATTTGCTCTTTATATTTTATTAAAGGTTTGGTTTATATGATAAGAGAAGGCAAGGTGTATCCATATCATTGTCTCCTAACAAGTGCCTAGCTGCTGTTACAGATGTTTTTGGAAGAGTTATCTTGTTTGATGTATTCAAAGGAGTTGCAGTTCGCATGTGGAAAGGTAAGTCCTTCAAAACTTTTTGTGCATACAATGTATACTTAAAAGTTATTTTTAAAATTCTGAATTTCAGTGATTATGTATCTTTGTATCTTGATCCAAGGTACATTTAAATGAGTAAAATGTTATTTTTTTTTAGTCATCAATAACTACTTTGAAAGTGTATTTTATTTTCAAGGTTACCGTGATGCCCAGTGTGGATGGGTGGAAGTAGAAGATGATGTCATGAAGGACAAAAAGGATCCTGCTAAGAAAATACGACGAGTTTTCTTTTTAGTAATTTATGCCCCTAGACGAGGTATATTGGAGGTCAGTGACTGTTAAATAATTCACCTTATAGAATTATCTAAATTTATAAAAGGTCTTGCAAAAGAGCATTTCTTTACAAAATCTTAGTGAAGTATATTTCATATTATATCTATTTGCTAAGTGTTAAAGACAAACAATTTCACATTATTTTAAAGTCTCTCTCTCTATTGCTATATATGTATTGAGAAAGGTTTATATATACATGTATACATGTGCATATTGTATAAGAACAAAATTTTGTAAGATTTTGCTTGTACTGGAAAATGATCTATAAATCTTCTTTACATATGTGGATAATGTTGTGAAATGATAGATTGCTTATCAAATGATATTGGGCTGCGTAATCTTGTTTATCTGAAAAACTGTTTTTTTTTTTTTAAATAACAGTAATTTTAGTTCTTAATTAATGAGAGAAGAATGACAATTTTTTAAAACATTTTTTTAGGTGTGGTGCTCACAACAAGGACCCAGAGTGGCTGCATTTAATGTTGGGAAATCTGGGCGGTAAGTATTTTTCAAAATAGTTCAAAATTATCAAGCTTTAAATTTTGAAAATAACTTTTCATTATCTATTATATCTATTATTCCCATTTATTTAAATTCAATTTATTTTGAATGTATTTAATTTAATCTGTAAGAGTTTTTATAACAACATACACTAGAGACCAAAATTATAGAAACCTTTTCATAAAAGTGTATTTTTGTGATATAAGGGCTCATAACACCATTCCTTTGTAATAACAATATAAATTTATATATCATTGGAAAGTTAATTCATTTAAAAATGTAATGCAATAGTTTTCATCTAATTTTTTTTAAAGAAAGAAATATAAACAATAGAGAAATGAGTTGAAAAAATCTCCCCTTTTGTCAATTAATATTTAATTATCTCAAAACTTTTAGTCTCAATTAAAAGGCCTTCCCATGGAGCAAACAAAGTTTTCTAGCTTTGCACTAGTTATGATATGAAACCAATATTGAATTATTGCTTCGATGCATTTGCTTTTTTTCTCAAGTTGCTTCTTACTAACAAATTTCTTTAGTCGGTTTTCATAGATTTTCAATCAGATTAAGGTCTGGACTATCCCAGCACCAGTGTATGATTATCTTAAAAACTCTAACTAGGAGACTTACCTTTTTAAGTAGGTACATGAATCATAATTCCTAGAAACTAGTGATCTATTCTTTCCCATGGAGTTTTCTGTCTTTGGTAAACATGGATGATGCTTCCCCTGGATACCTTAATGATCCTGTTCTATTTTCAACCCCTCTTGTCAATCGATTATTCCCCCCCCCCATTTTTTGTAATGTCTAGATCATGGATAAATGTTGTTTGGCATTGTATGAATCTTGCATCACAGAATTCTATTTTCAATTATTTTTTTTATTTCAAAGCCACTTTATACTCATAACATCAATATGACATGGAGTTGAATCATGTTGTAAAATAAAAGATTTATTTTGCTTGAAAAGATCACATGTGCAAAACTTTAAATTTGTCTCAAATATGTATGTATTTCTCTCTCATATGTGTATGTATGTATATATATATATATATATAATCATTTATGTTTTTTTTTTTAAATTCCCATTAATCAAACTGATTCTGTATTGACTTATAATCCCAGATTATAAGATAATGTGGATCTTTAATGGTAGGTATTATGCAATCAGGCTGTTTATCTTCTCTGCTTCCTCTCCTTGCATATTTGATACCATCACTTCAAAACAGACCAGTTTTTAGCAAGAAGACCTGAACAAATCTTGCACTCAACTTAACATAGCATTTTGCCATTTCATTTTTATATTCTCCCAGGTGAATTTTTCTGTCATTTTGGCACAGTCTCTAATTCTTCAATCATCATATGTTGTTTCATACCTTTTTCTACCTTTATTAGTCTGATTTTGGAGTGATTGAGTCTCTTTCTGCATGTGCAAAAATTTAGAAATGTGATGCTTTGGTTATGTTTCCGCCAATTGTTCTAATTTTTTTTGAACTATAATTTTGATCTTTTAACAGTGCAATTTTACATCAACTTTTGGGTGATGTTCTGAACCAGTCAACTCTTAATGCCATTTATTTAATATTTTTTATCTTACTAATTGAAAGAAAACCCTTTTTTTTTTAATTTCACTGAATTAAAAAAAATCTAAAAAAGTAACTAACTGGATAGCAGTTACTTAATACACTAAGTTACTTGAGCAGTTACTTGGCTCATTTGTTAAAAAGAAATGTAATCTGATTGACTCTGTAAACATTCATGTTTATTGGTTTCTTTCAAATGAAGAAAAAATACCTAAGTAAGTTATGCTTCGTTTTATTGATTATTTGGTTGGAATGAAAATAATGAAACAAATTTTATTGCTTTACAATTTTATTAAATTATTTTACCAATGTTATATAATTTATTACTAAAAGAAAGAAAAATAAAGAATTGGCAGTCCTTATCTATTTTCGATCTTTTGGGCAACCAATTTTTACCTCTTTTTATTAGTTTTTCTAACATATAGATTACAGGTACACATTGTTTGCTGCAGCACAGCCAGATTTGGCTCTTGTGCTGTTGCACTTCCACTCATTCACTCACTTAAAATAATTTATAAGTTCATTGAATATTTTCAAAAATATCTTGTATTAAGAATGTTTCCTTTCAATTGTCAGATTCTTTAAAAGTTTTATATATAAACATTGAAAGTGTCCCTTCAATCTTGAAAAATATATGTTGTTTGAGATACCTTTATAATGCTTTAAGGATAAAAAAGATTCTATATGTGAATTTATTTATAAAATATGGTAAAAATATTTCATGTGCAAAAATTGAATGAGAAAATTTTATTTGTTGTACACCAAAAGTAAAATTAATAAATTTTTGAAAGGGAACATGTAATATTGTGTTTAAGATTGCTGAATTATTCATATATACTATCTACAATAATGGTATTACCAGTAAAAAGAGAGAGAAATTTGTCTCCCTTTATGTGTGTAATTTCATATGCTTATATTTTATTCTTAGAAATTTGTTCAATTTAATATCGTATGTTTTTCACTGAATGATTAATTCTGATTTTGACATGATCATTTGTTTTTTTTTTGTTATTGATATTTATAGATTATTTTGTCCAGGCTATACTATAGTAGGAAATTTTTCCACGTCTGCTCTTTTGAAAGATCGTCTGTGCTCATGTTATTTTTTGGACATAGATGGTTTTTTGAAGAAAGTAGTTGTGCCTTTCCATCTTATACTCAGGTAAATTATTTTGATTTTATTTCGAAAATAATATTGACTTAGTGGATGTAGTTTTCTTATCTTAGCAATGTTATTGCAATTATTATGATGCAAATTTTGAACAAATACTTTGCTAATTGAAATCTCTATGTTCGATTATTCTTGAAGCTAAGGAATATATCATAAAACTAAAGAGGGTTTTACTATTTAGCTAAACCATTTAATTTTATCTATTCATCTTTTTTGTGGTGAAATTTTTATAATTTTTCCATTATTTTATATGAACTTTTTGCTATGTAATGTATAAAATGTTATATTTCAATGGATTTTTCTCATCTGTTCCTTTTTGATACGTGTTTTATGCATTAAATATTCTTTTACTAAATAGAATTTTGGAACTAATTAAATGACAACAATGGAAAAAAAATCTTCAATCTCCTTTTATGATGAATTAAACAGATTTTGATTGTAATGAGATGCTTGACAAATACTAAACAAATACATTTTGTTACATTTTCAGTGAAAAAAATAGTAAGCGAGCTCGTGATATGCATTTGCTTCGTGAACTCAAAATGACTCTAAAAAATTCTACAAAAGGTAATGTATTTTTGAAAATTTTTATTTACATATTTTTGTTATTAAAATATTTGTGGTTTCATCAAGTTATCCATATTTAACAGTATATTAAATTCTTGACCGTTGTTTTCTTAAATTAATATAATTATAAATTTTTCCTGAATATTTTCTAAAAAAATTAATCAATGCTATGTGATCTTTTATTTTTTATTGTTAATTTTCTAGAAATTATTTCTATTGTAAAAATATTTTTCTAAAGCAATTCCTAATATATTTTTTAATTAATACATATTTTTATGGTGTATTTTTCAGTTTTTAATTGGAATAAGTCTCAAAAGTGAGATTTAGATGTTTATGTACTAAAATACTTGTATATGAATTTTTTAGGATCTTTAATCTTGTCTGATTGGTCTTGAATGCTTTTTCATTATTTTTAATAATGCTTCAAAATATATGCAGCTATAAATTTTATCTATCAAATGTAAAGAGGTAAATGTAAAATTAATTGAAATATATTACTCTTTTTTGATATTAATGATCTGTCCCTATGTGTCAATATATATTATAACTGAAAAACATTCTGATTATTCACCTAAATGTTATTGTATTAAAAAATAGGTACATGTCTCATAGAAGTATTATAGAATTATATACATTTAAAATGTATTATGCTTTCAATGAACAATAATTATTCTAAGTGCAAAAATATTTCCATTTCCATCATAAGTAACACTACCTTTGAATATTTCAGTATTAACAAGTAGTAATTTAAGATGTAATTTCAAAAAGTTATACTGCTATGTATGTCTTTCTTTTGAAAACAATTATCTGTTTCCTTTTTTAAGCTTATTTGAATAAAGCATAAATAAATTAAATTGATTAATCTGATTTATATAAGAAATCCAATTTTTATTATTGCATACTTTAATTACTAAATGTATTTTTTTATATGCCACAAAAATGAGTTATTAGTTTGAAAAATACCATTTGCTATAACAGTATTTTTGGTAGAGTATCAAAAGGCTCTCCACATACTTTCTAAGATTTCATTCTGTTTAGAGTGGATAAAGTGACTAATGTAAGTCTTTAAGAAATTAAATTCTGGAATTAAGAAAAGATATGAAGACATTTTTAATGTTTTATGTCTATAAGTGTATTTATGTATGCATGCAAGATAAGAGATGTAACATTATGTTTTTAAATTAAAATTTTTATTTTAATCAATTTTTTAAAAGTCAACTTGTAAGAATTTCCCACTATAGCAGTAATTTTATATAAGTTATTGTTTTAAAAACTATTTTCTATGGATCATATTTTCATAATTATTTTTATCCTATTCAATTTGTACAATATTAATCTTAAATGATTTTTATTGTTTTCAAATCTTTAATTTTCAGGAAAATCTTTTGAAATTATAAAGATTTTGAGAGACATGAGAATATATTCCACACGCATTCAAGTAAGTGTTTATTCCATTTAATTTATCTAATTATGTAAGTGAATAACATTGAATCAAAGTAAATGTATTTAATACTAAAAATTACCATCATCATTTCTTCTAAGATTATTAAAATGAAGCAAATTGAAATTGTAATATATATGTATATACTCACATATGTGGTGTGTGTAAAGATTCCAAGTAACGACTACTTATTACACACACACAGTTTATTTGCTTACATAGGACAGAACATTAAAACACAAAACAAATTGATTAAACCAGCGTAATCATAGATTTAACATCCAGCTCAATTTCCTGAACCGTCTTGTTCAACGTCTCGTTCCTTTTCCGTCTACGTCTCATCTCACTACTCCGAATCTCTCTCGAAGGGCTAGGCGGCTCTCTGGGCTGTCTTCCGGTATGATAGATCAGCAGGTCTTAGATCCCACATATATATACATATAATATATATATCATTTATTCCGATTTAAGCCTTTTGAATTTATATAAGATGTTGGAATTTTGATTGCATAATTAATGAAGCATGGAAAAAAATTTCATATTTGTCGGTGTAAGTTTCGTGTTCAGAATAATTTGTTAATTTTCCTTATTTGGTTTCATTTGTAAACAATTTTTGAATTTTTACTGTCAGTATTTTAGATTTTATTGCTGATGGTCAAGTTAGTACCGACTGTTTTCGTTACTTAAATAATTTCTCATAGATATTCTTACTAAAATTCTCCAATCTCATGTGAGTGTATATGAATGAAATCAGTTCAACAGAGTGGATAATGTTAAATGACACTATATTCACAAATATTCAGGACAGGATGACATACAGGCTGTTATAATTGGACGTATGAACTGCACAAATAGGAAACACAGAACAGTAACACGTTTAACTCATCAGCCTACTAATTTGCACTAGGAATAAATCACAGTAACACTTTCAAGGCAGGATTCCAAATTCCTGACAGATTACAAGCTGCTTCTTGGCAAATAAACTTGGCTATATTTCCGATAACTCCACTTGAGATCCTCCCAGCTGACACTAACTGACTCCAATCTCTCTCTTTTATAGCCACTAAGAGCAGGTGTGATGATACCACATGAAAAATTTTGGAAAAATTGGTTACTTTCCTCCCAATTGGGATATCAACTAGATTCCATCATTTTCTAGAAACATCTTTTTGTGATCTGTCGCCCAGTTTGTTGCCAAATTTGTTGTCAAGGTTGAGGGTTAATTCTTTTAACTTTTCCTTGGCTGATTGTTGAAATGTCTGTAAATGTCTCTTTGCCTTTATAAAAGAACCGTTGCAGGGAAGCATCAGTTCAGATTCATAACAATGTATTGTATGCATTCTTAGTTTTTTTAAATTTAAATTTACTGAAGTTGTTATTTACAGCAATAAAATTAATAAGTATACCAATTCTGAAAATATGTAAAAATTAAATTTCTGAATTGCTTCAGCCGCAATAGACTGTTGGTCATGGTTGCAGACTTGTGGCCAACAGTTATCATCGAGTTGCTTGTTCAAGCCATGTAGATGGGGCTGATGCATGTTAAATCTGTCAGAGTCAAAAGTCTTCCCATTTGGGTGGTACAGAAGTTAGGAGAGGAGGTGCCAGCTCAGGTGTCATCCTCGTCACTTGATCAAGGTTCAAAATTATGAGTTCTGTTGTCAATAGCCCTCTTGTTGCTTCTAGTGGGACATTAGTAAAACCAAACCAAACTTTTGAATTGCTTTACTACATGATAAATTATTTTATATTTTTATGATTAAAAGAAACTTAGTTTAAAAAATGTAGTTCCACTGAATTATTTTCTTAATTATAAAGATAGCAAAACTTTCCTCTTTTTTTCCTTTCCAAGTAATAACTGATCTGCTGATCAATGTTTTAGGGGGGAAAAAACTGATTTTAAGCATCGATGCATTATGAAAATAATTTTTTAAAAAAAGTATCTGGTTCAAATAAAAATTCATCTAAGTATAAATTTGTACTCTGATTCTTCTTGGCTACAATTTGGCACTACTCTGATATTGTATATGTTTACTTTTGCTCCTAAATTTCTATCAGAGTATCTTAGATATTACTGTCATATTTTAATAGCAGTTTAAAAATAAAACAGATCAAATGTATATAATCTTTTTGTATTACTCAAGTTCAATGAAAAGAGAGAGGGGAGAGAAAATTAT